>JAVDOI010000008.1:25447548-25985048 GCA_032191485.1 Leptoclinus maculatus
GGTGAAAGGAAAGGTTACGTAAAATGATGCTCTCAATCTGCTAGTCTGTTGCATGGGACACCCACTTTCAAGCTCTTTTGCTAACTTTCTCTCTGCGAAACCAAGCCACCCAGAAATGAAAAAAATATACAGTAGCTGTATTGTTAACTAGTCTGCGTGCACACATATAAACGGTTCTGATTCTGATTCACACACAGGACAACGTCTGAATGTCAGGCTTTTTTCCCCTCCATATTCCAACCTGGAATAAGTGAACCCGGCACAGGCTCCAGCTCTGGGGTGAATGGATTGAGCGCTGCATTATTTTTTACTGCACCGGATTCCAAATAATAGCCTAAAAATACCAATAACTTATATAAGATGATGTTGTAGCCTGATGTGAAATCAGTATCTGAATGTCAGTCATAACTTAAAACCAATTACATGATGCTGAGTAGCATGTCCCAGTCCTGTTGGAGACAGTTGTTCAAAAAGAGCACCGAGTTAAAATTGTCAATACTGTCTGTAAATTATAGATAAGTGCTCGCTGTCGTGCATAAGAAAAAGAAAGCAGTCTGCTTTTATTCTTTTGGCCGGTAAGATCTATTACACACAGCAGCGTTTAAGGACAGTGACTTGAACTCAATGAGCGGAATAGCCACTTTTGGGTCCTCTCAAAAATAAATATGAATTACATCAGATGATAATGTAGCCTGTTACAGTATGACAGTCTTCTAAATGTTCACCATAAACCAATTAGATTGATGCCAGATTAAATAGCCATGCTTGTTGGAGACTTGAACTCAGTTATTGAGTGAATATCAAGAGGAAATATTAACGTGTCTCTTTGTCCATTTAAAAGTCAGGCGCAAATTCAAAGCAGCACATGATCGACAGAGCCATAGTCTGACATCAGCAGAGAGATGGTAGGTAGGTAAAAAAAAAAGAAAACCCCAGAGTGGGGCCTCAAATAGCACAATACCCAATTAACTTAAAACATATTCAAAACCAAAATAATACAGATTTTTTTAAATAATACATGACTGACAAGACTGCATCCCCTCAAAGAAGTAGTGGTATCCCTGCTGGTCAGCATGACTGACGTGTGGCCACCAATTTCCCACATCCCTGAGGTCCCAGGATCAGCACCTTGGACAGTGATAGTCTTTAACCATTATCACAACTGAACATTATTTAACAACGGTAAAGTTTTAAGTTTTCATAGTTGTGTGATCCAGAAGCCTGCAGACTGATAAAGTCACAATGGAAAAAGTGGGTCACTTTTCAGTTTTCACGTTAGTCTTGAAGGAGCAAAATATACGACATTCAGAGCATTAATAAAGCAGGAAACAACTATGTTCTATGTAAAGATATAGAGGAGTAATGTCTACCTGAGCAGAGAATGAAGTCTTTCTCCCTCTGTGTGTTGTTATCACAGCTTCTACTTCCTTTGTTGGTATGGCAGGGCCAGCTGTGCATGTGAGCGTGCCCAACTGGCCAGCTCATGGCCGCTGCTATGCACTTCTCTCATATGGCAGTTACAGCTCATAACGCCCTCCTGACCGACAGCGTCGTCGCAGAAGCGTGGAACCCACCCTCCGGTTCCCCCTCAGGCAAACACTGTTAGCTCTGTCAGCACGTTTTTTTTTTGCCGTAGTTTTGTACTTTTAGCACCGTAAGCTACTAGCGGCTGGCTCAGGCATCAGCATGTTGGGAACCATTGAAAACTGTTGGGACTATAAAATTGCTCCCAATGTATTGTGCATCTTCAAACACATTTCATTTCACTATTGTAGACGGTAATCTACCAAGGCCTAATTTTGATTGAAACTGAGATGTGTACAAATGTCAATTTGACATAACATGTTTCTTCCACCACAATCACCAGTCACTTTCTCTCTGTTACTTTCTGCTCACCTCGTTGAATATTGATCTCAGACTGAGGTTGTAGTAATGGGACAAGATTATTTTGCCACTAGTTAGTCATGTGCAAGTTTGTCATCAAGTGCTTCGACAGTTTGATTTTTGTGGTTTGTTCCCATTGAAAAGTCATTCTGACCTGCATGCAACTTACATTTCACAATGCTATTCTTATCTCTGTTACAGGAATGCAAAATCTGTGAAAATATCTCCACTTGTAAAAATTAAATTAGCATAGCAGGCCTGAGTTATTCCAGTACTGAAGTATCGCCTGCTCACCCACTCCCGCTCCCGTGACCACATCACCCCTGTTCTCCAGAACCTCCACTGGCTCCCCGTCCCACAACGGATCGAATACAAAAGCCCTCCATAATCAGGCCCCCTCCTACCTCACCGACCTTCTTCACCACCACACTCCATCCCGTCGGCTCCGCTCCTCTGATGCCAACCTCCTGTCCCTTCCACTCAGGACCAAGCACCGGGCATGGGGTGGCAGAGCCTTCTCCATAGCTGCCCCCTCCCTCTGGAACTCCCTCCCCAAACACATCCGAGACTGCACTGACCTTTCCATATTCAAATCCCAAATCAAAACCCACCTTTTCAAAACTGCTTTTAATGTGACCATTTTTGTGTGTTTTTATGTTTTTAGTGTATAGCTTTTATATATGATGATTTTAATGTAAAGTGTCTTTGAGTACTATGAAAAGCGCTATATAAATAAAATGTATTATTGTGTTTCTTAACTATATTACACGGAAAAGTAAGAAGATATTAGTGATCTGTTACATTGTAACACTGGCCAAAACATTATCCTTCTTTATGCGGGCGGGGTGAGGTACCTACAGTGCACTACAGTATACAGAAACAGACCTAGAGCTCTCTGTTTGCCGGTCACATCCTGTTTGAGGCCCCCACGGCACCTAACATCTCCCCTCCTCCCTGCTGCATCCACAAGCACTTGTAGTAATGAAGGGCGAATGAGTTGTCTGGCTCAGGGTTACATGGTGGACTTCTATAATGAGACCTTCTCTGTTGCAGCTCAACACCTCTGTCCAGGTAAGGGTCGAGAATAATTCTCAACTCTGGCCAAAGGGCAAAAAACAGCAAGTTTTTTGTAGTGTGAAATATGGAGCAGTCCACTTGGTGGGAGCAGAACAAAATCCTGACAGTATTTTCTGTTATCATTCTGTTATTGGCCTTAAAGTCTCACAGGAGAAAACAACAAGAGTGATCTTTGAGGGACTTTCGAAGGCCTCCTTTTCTTCTTTCCTCTAAACACAAAGACACGCTATCGCCCACAGAACAGAAGGAAATTGGTCCCTTAGAGGCTTCCATAGCCTTGTTACTGCACCAAGCAAAGGAAAACTCACACAAACACTCACTCCACCCACAGTCCCCTGAACTAATGACCAGTGCTCCAAGAGCTGTTGCCAGATTTGTCTTTGTTTTTTTCTCATTACTGGACACCTAATATCTTCTTCTGTCATCAAGTCTGAAAGCCTAATGTCCTCACTAGCAATTGAGTGTCTAGAGTGCTGCAGGCAAAGACTGCTGCCAAGGTGATGACTGAATATCACCCAACTCACAGAGCAAGAAAATCCAAACCTAAAATTGCAAAGGTAAGTAATTCACAATAAATGCATATCCTACCACTTTGCTTCTCTGCTGGAAGCCAAAGCAGATGCAACGCTGATGAAGACCCAGGCCACATTGCTGGGCCGCCAAAGGGAAGGGAGGCACTGGGGAACCAGAAACAGGACTGTGTAGGGCAGACTGTCAAAAACCTGCTGCAGTAAAATGAGAGGTTTTCTGAAGGAAATCTGGTGCTCGCAAACCTTACTGCTTTTGTCCACAGGAACCGCCAAATTCAACACAATACAACAAAATTACATTCCTCTTAGTAGCCTTAACTATCTTTTATTTGATCCACATTTATATTTGTAGGCAGAGCAGTTCTGGCCAATGAAAAGACATTGCTCTAATGTCAGCAATAGTGGCTGAAGAAGAAAGCAAAGTTTTTTAGACACTTTTCAAACCAACAGGAAGTGATTTGAAGTGCAGCTCCTCCATGTTAAGCTATGTGGTGCATACCGCCTACTTGTCCCTGCTCGCACTAAACTACTATTATTATCAATATTAGTCACATTTATACTATCATTATTTTATTATCAGAATCATTACATCATATCCACTGCTGCTGTTATTAGTAGAAGTAATCACTTTTCTGCTAATAGTAGTGTATTATAGTGTAGTATTACTACATTATATCATTATATGTACCATTTCTGTCATATGGATTGACTTGATTCCAGACTTTGATTATGTTTTTTATTCTGTTCACATGACATCTGTTGCACTTCTGCCCATCCTGGAAGAGGGATCACTCCTCTGTTAGTCTCCCTGAGGTTTCTCCCTTTTTTTCTCCCTTAAAGGGTTTTTTGTGGGGACATTTTTCTTCCAATGCAAGGTATTTAATTGACATCTCTTGTGTTTATTACAGCAGTAATAATCATGTCGGGATAACTTTCATTTCCATTGTGCGACACATGGGGGCGACGGTGGCTCAGTGGTAGAGCAGGGTCGTCCCTCAATCAGAGGATTGGCAGTTCAATCTCCGGCTCCGCTAGTCCATGTCGATGTGTCCTTGAGCAAGACTTGTGCCTACGGTGTTTGAACGGGTATGAATGTTAGATAGTCCTGATGGGCAGGTGGTACCTTGCATGTTAGCCCCTGTCATCAGTGTATGAATGGGTGTGAATGGGTGATTGATGACATGTAGTGTTAAAGAGTTTTGACTGGTCGGAAGACTAGAAAAGCACTATACCAAGTACAGTTCATTATCCATTTATCCATGTTGGGTGTCATTTAATACAGTCAGGACCATAAGTATAACAATTTTCTAATTTTGCCTCTTTACACAACTCCAATGGATTTGAAATGAAGCAGTCAATATGTGGTTGAAGTGTAGACTTTCAGCTTTAATTCAATAGATAAAACAAAAATATCACATTAACCGTTTAGGAATGAAAGCCATTTTTATACATTCCCCTACATTTTCAGAGGCTCAAAAGTAATTGGACAAACTAACATAATTGTGAATATAATCATTATTTTTAATACTTTGAGGAAAATCCTTTGCATTCAATGATTGCCTGAAGTCTGGCACCCATAGACATCACGAAATGCTGAGTTTCCTCCTTTGAGATGCTTTGCCAGACCTTTTACTGCAGCCTCCTTCAGCTGCCCAGCAGCCTCCTTCAGCTACCCAGTTCTATTGGCAGCCATACATGCCCATCCAAAGCACTGCCTCCACCATGTTAGACAGATGATGTGGTATGATTACCTTTAGTAAAGGTCATTAGGTACACGTTAGAGTATTGAGACCCTTTACCAAGGTGGTGGCTTGATCCTCATCCGAAATTCGTTGAGTCTCAAGGTTTGTTTTGTTTCATCTGTCCAAAGAATCTTGTTCCAAAACTGGTCAGTTTTTTTCAGATGTTTTCTGGCTAAGTCTAATCAGCCTTCCTGTTCTTCAGTGTCACCAGTGGTTTGCACCTTGTTGTAAACCCTCTGTATTTAGATTCATGAAGGCGTCTCTTGATCGTAGACTTTAAAAATGGCGCTCTACATCCTCCAGTGTTCCTGACTTCAGTAGATGTTATGAAGGGTTTTTCTTCACCAAGGTAAGAATTCTGCAATGATCCACTCTAGATGTCTTCCGTGGTCTTCTGGGCTTTTTGGTGTTGGTGAGCTTGCCAGTGAATTCCTTCTTTTTAAGAACGTACCAAACAGTTTATTTGGCCAATCCTAATGTTTCTGCTATCTGACTGATAGGTTTGTTAAGTGTTTTCATCCATTGAATTAAAGCTGACAGTCTACACTTCAACCACATATTGACTGCTTCATTTCAAATCCATTGGAGTTGTGTAAAGAGGAACAATTGTGTCACAGTCCAAATACTTATGGCCCTGACTGTAGCATATATGATGTTGTTTTTGAGAAAACTCTGTCCACATTTATACCTGGTATGACATACATTCGGGTACTACAGGAACACCTCACAATAGAGCTGTAACATTAGGCACCCTTTTCACAAATGAAGGAAGATATTCCACCTGGATTGGACAATTTGGATGAAAATCTATTACTTAGTTCTGGATATGTGACATTATTTAATTAAGTCTAAAAGAGGGAGTATGCCCACAGCAGTATTAATGTAGTTGTTTACAAGAATATAGTGGGAGAGCTTATTGATATACATTGTATTTGTCGACCGGGAGATCAAGGACATTTGTTTGCAATGTATATGCTGCAGTACTGCTTACACTGCTTATATTATAGGCATTGTTTTATTGTATTGCCTTTATTAACCATTTTATGTTAGGGTCATTTATTCCTATGGACACCAGGAAGAGTAACTGTTGCACTGGTAACATCTGATAGAGATCCAAATGAATAATCAAATCATAATCAAAAGTAGTCTTTGGGATGAGTATTACTTCATGTGAACACTAGTTTTCACAAGGCTCAGCAGGGATAAGACATGCTTTATTTTATGCATTATTTTATTTTCAGAATAAGTTAGGCTTCACAGAAACGTAATCATTTGGCATTTCAGTGATATTATGAATGTTTTAGAAAAGTTTGTATGCAAAAATAATCATGCAATTTTAAATTGAGTGGGTGTTTTGCCTGTATGTACATCCAGAGTCTGTTAAGCAAAAACAAAGCTAATTTTCATGAAATTTGCCTCCGCTATTGTTTTCAAACCTAATACGTTTGACTTTTGCCACCATAGTTACCATCTTGCAAACAGGAAGAGAGGAAAAAAGATAGCCTAAAAGAAAATGGAGGGTGATTGGAAGAATTTATGACTTACTCATCGACCTCAGACCAGGTACCGGCTTATGTGTTCATGGTGAAAGATTTTGACCCCTGAAGTTAATAGCACAAAGTGTCCTCTAACACTCAACATATTGCAGCCAAAATGAAGGATAACAGCACTCAGCTGCATTGACAACTTTTACAGCCACGCGAGAATCATTAATAATTTCAAAGCATGAGTTAGTAATATTTACTTTAATGTCCATAAACATTAAAGAGCAGCTAGAGTGGAGAATCTGTTTTTCTACAATGTGCCACTGAGATTGTCCCTGTAACTGCACTCTAAACAATTTCATCGTAAAAAAACGGTAACTTACTGGCAGCAGGGACGCCAGTAATTTACTGTTTTTTTACGGTGAAGCTACCGTAATTTACTTTTACGGTATCTTACCGTATACTGGATTACGGTATGTGATAGTAGGATAACTGGGTTTTACGGTGATTTTACGATATATGCCAGAATGTTACCGTTTATTTACAAAGGGTAATACAACCCAATAGTTTTGCATTTAATTTCCAACAAATAAAATAATCACAATAAGACATTCAATACATAATTGTTGCAGTTTAATACATGTTCTCAAGACAAATAATAAAGGGACATTTGTATTACATCACAAAATTCACAATGTACTGCATGTTTAGAAGAAAACAAATAAAATCATAACATTTTGAATGACCGGCTTAACTGAACTCATGAAGATAACCTCAGACTAATAGTGCCGAGATTGAAAAGTGGCCAGTGGTATGCTACTGTTGTTCAGTGGTAGGTACCTATCCTTGGAGTGGAATGCCACTGTTGTTCAGTGGTAGGTACTTATCCTTGGATTGGAATGCCACTGTTGTTCAGGGGTAGGTACCTATCCCTGGAGTGGAATGCCACTGTTGTTCAGCGGTAGGTACCTATCCCTGGAGTGGAATGCCACTGTTGTTCAGCGGTAGGTACCTATCTCTGGAGTGGTATGTGTTGAAGAAATCATTCAAGTCCAGTTCAGAAGTTGCTGTGGTGTTGTGAGTTTATTAAAGCATGCTGGCACACTGGTGACCTCACAGAGCAGATCTGAGCCGGTGAGTTGACCCGGAACAAATGAAAAATAAGCATTTTATACAGGGAGACAGAGCAGTGTTTAGACTGCATGTAAATACTAGAAAACTAGGCAAGACTATGACCAGACATAATGTAATTACAAGTAGAGACAAAGGGCAGGAAGGGGGCATTCACATTCAGACCTGCAGGAAGGACACACAGTTGGCATTTGGTCATTCAAGGGGTCGACACAGCAGGGGGGGCTGAAGTAGCACCTAGGAGTCATTTGGTTTGGAATTCTGGCCACAATGTGTATTCTTCATCATATGCCAGTACTTTTCCAGCGGCACACTGTTTGCTGAAGGCAGGTTCCGCTTGAAAGTGGTAGTCCACTGTCAGACAGGCACACCAGTGCCGTCTCTTGATGCATATGCACATTTTATGTAAATTGGTTTGATTCACGAACAGTGATGCCGTAAATTTTTTTTTTTTACTTTATTGATAAAGTAGCCCAACACAGCTTCTTAAATAAAAAATGTATCTGTTTTATCCCGTCCATTTTCTTGTTCGTATATATGAAAGGCTTTTTAAATGACAATTAAGTGATTTAGTATTTACTGATGTGCCCTATATATATGTATATGTGTGTATATATATATATACAGGGTCGGAAACTAACGCTAGTCCGCTAGCCCGAGGCGAGTGGATTTTTGGAGGGACTACCTAAATTATCATTCTCACTAGTCCTCATGGCGAGTGAAATTTGAGAGGCTTTATTCGTATTTATGTCCGGAAAACTACTTTCCCGATAAGTAAATGTAACATTCCACTATTCCCCAAATTGTTGAGGATATTAGACTATTTTATTTCGATTATAATTTTTTGTTTACGCAATGCAAAAGGCACTATATTCATCGATCAGGCCGGGCCTCTCTTTCGGTTTCACGAGCGGCCTGCCAAGATTCGTCCGCAGAAGAAATATAGATCGTGAAGCTCTTATCACTGCAGCACATGAACTAACACCAGTGGCGGCTGGTCCATAGAGGGCGCTAGGGCGCCGCCCCCCCTTGAGCTACAAATAATTAAAAATAATAAACTATACAAATTGTCAATATTTGTGTTTTTAAAACATGGAATCACCCAGTAATATGTGTAAAATATGATATCTGCGGTAAATATATGCTTTTCCTGCACGTCCTCTCCGCCTGTCTGCACGTCCTCTCCGCGTGTGTACGTCTCAGCTGGCTGGGGCGCTGGAGAATCTGCCCCAAAGAGGCGGGTCTATGAAGCAGTTTAGCCAATGATGCTTTAATGCTGCTTAAAGATATAAATGAGTGACATACAATTTAGCCAATCAGCGTCCTCAAATAGATTCAGCTTGGGGCAGATTTCATTCTGCCCCAAGCTGCGCGTTCTCGTTGGGACTAGTCTCTACAGGCGAGCGCCAGCGCGAGCACTACTCCTCCAAGTCCCGTTTGAGATGAGAACTGAGAGGAGAAACTACAGCTGAAAGAGCTGATCCCAGATCAGCCTGACCTCACAATCAGACAGCAGACTAGCAGGAAAGGGAAGTAGTCCATGCGAAGCTTCCCTACTAGCTGTACACCAGACAGGTTTGGCTCGCTGGATGCAGTCATGCTAATAACTTATTTAGCTTTTTAAAACCTCTTGTTACCGAGAGGTACCCTTAAGGGTACCTACTGCACCCGAACAGAACCGAGCCGGAACCGAAGAAAGCAATTTTCAGTAACAAATACAGTAATGCTACAACCGTGTAGCATACCGTTTTAACGAACAACTTCTCATGAACAGAAGCATGTGTAACACTTTACACACTCAAAACACAATAAAACACAATCTACAACATTCTTCCTAGCCTCGTGCTGAATATAGTCACTTTTTCCCGTTCATTTTCGCGAGATACGCAGCCGAAAACGGCCACCAAAAGACATTCCTTTAGCCTCCAAGCTAAAGCTACATACTTAGCAACAATAGCTTTCGATCCGGCTTCGAATGTACATTTCGGATTTCCTCTCCGGCAAACACTTCAAACGTTACCCGGGGAAGAGTACCCCGAGCAGCCAGACACACCGCTGAAGAATTCTGGTTCTGGACTCACCATTTCGAAGAAAAATCATAAAAAGACGTCCTCATACTCCTTTTTGGACTGTTGATTCGCCTTTTGCCATCCGTTTACAGTCTAATAAAGTTGGGAAGGAAGGAAGGGGGGGTCAAATAAGCCCGGGGGATCACGTCTCACATTCGGGGGACTCAAGGTTTTACACACCGGTCTGCCGGCGTAAATCGGCATTTTCCGTTGACGCCAGTCCATTGGCAGATCCAGACACGTGCATAGACATGTCATTCGAAGAAATCGACCAACCACAGGCTCAGCAATGGTCCAATACACACACACTATGGCCCGGCGGCGGCCCAGAGACGCTTTGGAGATGGTTCTAGCTCTCCAAAATTATTTCTAAGTGCTGTATGTCAGTGATTCTTAACCACGGGGCCGCGGCCCACCATTGGGCCGCGAGCGCCACCTAGAGGGCCGCAAAATAATTTCAGTTTTCCACCTGTGGGCCGCGAGGGCCGCGGGACCGCATAGGTCAGACCTGGGCATTGTACGGCCCGCGGGACGTCAATGGGAAATTAGGAATGAAACGTAAATAATTGTAGCTACATCATGCACGGAATACAGCTGCACTGCTTTTATTTTGAAGGCGACTGCTGCTGTCTTTTATCTCAATTTACGTACGTTAGTACGTTCGTGGATGTGCGAGCAGCGGCTCACTGCAATCCCAATAATAGCAGTGTCGGCAGCCGGAACCGGGCCGGTGTATTTGGCCCGATTCTGGGGCGTCATTCATCCCGACCGGACTCGGCCCGACGTGTTTCTTCCGGCATGCCGATCTTACTCCGGAGCTGGGCCAGGTCATGTTGGCTACCTGGGATGTGTTGGTGATGCAGAGCGACACGGACATCTGAGGCTTTGTAGCTAAGCTGCTAAATCAACATGCTCAGAAGATGTTGGTTCTCTTTGGATCGACCTACATATGTGAACAAACATTCTCCGTGATGAAGTTTAACAGATCCAGATCCAGATCCTCTCTCACTGACATCACCTGTCAGCTGTCCTTCACATCTCACCTCACACAACCAACCTGACTTCAGTCACTCGTTCACTGAACTAAAACACAGAACATGAGGTCATTGGACTACAAACGATAGTAATAAAAGTACTAATTAACAGAAACATGATTCCTGTCAGTGTTTTACTATTATATATAGATATTACATATTTATATTTGTTTGGATCATTATTCCTGCTGCAGATGTTTCAGGTGGAGCTCATTTTAACTCCTTTATACTCTGTTGTTCAGTTTAGGAAGGGTTTGACAAATTATAATGTACAAAGTAACTAAAGCTGCCAGACAAATGTAGTGGAGTAAAAAGTACAATATTTCCCTCTGAGATGTAGTGGAGTGGAAGTACAAAGTTGAATAAAATAGAAATACTCAAGTAAAGTACCTTGAATTTGTACATACAGTACTTAAGCAAATATACTAGTTACATTCCACCACTGATCATAATATTTACTCTTACCACTCGCAGCTCATCAAAACCATACAATGTACTGCTTCTTTGTGATCATCACATTGTATCATCTCATTTATTTGACAAGGGTTTTGCTTGTTAAACTGTAAGTGGATTTAATATAGTTATTGAATACAAATCAAACCAAGAGTGAGATAAATTAGTTAAACCAATACAGTGTTAATATTTGAATGGGCCCCGGGCCACTTTGTACTTGAAAAGTTGGGCCCCGAGGTCAAAAAGGTTAAGAACCCCTGCTGTATGTGATAGATTGTGCATGTACAAGGATAAAGGAAGTTAAATATATAGTTATTTAGCTTATAAAAGTACAATGGAACAGCTGGAGAGGCTGTTTCCCAAATGACGACCTCTCGTGACCTCTCGTACATTTATGTCTCTTGCTCTGGCCTACTTCACTCTATTCACTCCAATTCTTTTTGTGTGTGACTACTGCAATTGTTTGCTATGATGCTGGGTATATGAATAATATGTAATAGCCTCATTTAATATAGTATTATCAAAAATAGTGCTTTTTCACCATGCGAATTTGACATTTTTCAAAGTGGAGCTGTGTTCCATCTTCATCTGCTATTAACCAGTAACATATACACAATATCTACACAATTCATATGAGCAAACCCTTCTCAGTGTTATAAATCCATTGAAATTTTTCAAATAGACCTTGTAGTTAGAGAGTAAGGCCCCTTTGAGTATGGGTATAGTATTTTTGAGCAGAAGCCTCAAAATGGGGCTAGGGTTCAAAGGGTTTTAAAACAACGGGGACAGATCCAGCATGGACAGTTGAGGGAGGGACATGAAGTACCTGTTTGAGGAATGGATATATAGTTATATATAAATAATTATATATATATATATGTGTGTGCGTGTGTGTGTGTGTGTGTTTTATATTATAGTGAATATTATTATATGATATATATATATATATTATACAGAATATTATTATATGATATATATATTATATTATACTGAATTGCGTGTGAGGGTGACATTAATAAGATGTCCTGACGTGTTTGTCAAAGTGTTATTTACTGCTTTAAATGTTAAATATTTAACTGCAAAGTAGTAATGAGTGTTTGATACCTTAATTGTTTTGCATTAAATCATTCTGGGATGTTTGCTGAAATTGATTGGATGTGGCACAGCCCTACCAAGAAAATGTTACACCAGCCGCCACTGACTAACAACCAATATCTTTTTGTGATCTAAGAAAAATACTTCTGCTGCACTTGATGTACCCATGCTAGCTGAATGAACATTATAGCCTACCGGACGGACCCTTGACGTTGTTCTTCTGCTTCCTGTGTAATTATAATATCACGACATCATGATGTAACATGCATCAATCTTTGTACAGCCATAATATTACAAACAATAAAACTCTTGATTAGTACCTTGCATCTCTGCGGTTTCACTGTTAGATAATTGCCTTGGGAGAGTCTTCTTCCACACACACATCCCTACACCCCGTGATTGGTACATTCCCCAAAGCTTCATGAAGGACTAGTAAAGATTGCTCAGGACTAGTAGTTTTATGAACCTACTAGTCTCATACCCTGTGTATATATATATATATATGTATACCACTCTGATTCAAGGTCATATACCACTAATATGAACTTTCAAGCGGCACCTGTCTTCAGGAAACGGTGTGCCGTTTGAAAAGTACTGGCATTCCACTCCAGGTATCGGTACCTCCCTCTGAACAACAATAGCATACCACTCCAGGTATTGGTACCTCCCTCTGAACAACAATAGCATACCACTCTAGGGATTGGTACATACCTCTGAACAGTAGCATACCATCGGCCACTTTTCGATCTCATCGTCACTCCCTCAGACACTGAATCAAAATAGCATTAAGAGTGAAACACTGAATTAAAATAGTATCAAGAACAGTGTAATAGAACTGCATCACAGTCTAGCTGGTTAACAAGTCTTATACACATTTATAGTTAATTTGAACTGCATGAACTCACACATGAGAAAACAATAAAGAGAGAGAACACCTTAAAAGAGGACTTGACTGCAGCGTCTGGCTGGTATCCTCAATCTCTGATGACGAGTGACTGTAAAACAAACAAAATAAAAACACAATGTTCTGAACTTGTGGAAAGTTCTATGACATCCAGGATAAAGACACTTAAGAGAAGCTTTGGGTGTGCAACTGTGGGTTTGCATGTGCCTCACATATGTTAACATATCAGTCCAAGTCTTTACAAAAAGCTAATACAACAATACCACACAGTTTGATGAGCTGATTACGTTAGGTGAAGAAATGAAGCTAAGTCAATGGACCATAATGGACTAACGTTCAACACTAAAATGAGTGTGGATAACACACACATAACGTTACTGTTAGCGTTACCTCAACTGTTCATCGTCTTGAACACACGTCGGCGATTTCTGGTCCGCTCTCCATTTTGATAATCGTCCCGATTGCGGTCCTACAGTTCAATAAGAGCACAAGTAAACACAAGTTAGGTTACTAACGTTACATCTTAACACTATAATTGGTGATTAACTTTATTTATGTTAACTTAACCTGCTATGCTGTTAGCTAGCTAACCTTTCTAAGGCTACTTGAGCTCGAGCTAGCTAACGTTACAGAGCTAGCTCCATCATGAAAGACAAAACAATACTGGAGACTTTGAATTTCGGGTGATAAGCTTAACATTACCTTGGCTCCTCGGTTGATCTCCACATGGAATATACTCAGAAGGATGAACTGAAGCTGTTGTGTCCAAAGTCAGGTTCAGGAGCAGTCTGTCACTCAAAAATGACTTTTAGGCAATGAACAGTTTGAATAATAAAAAATATTCTATCGTCATTACAGACACATTAACCTACAATAGACAGTACGATGTAGATGGATTGTGATTTACTGAACTTGTATAGAGAACCGTATTTCCTCCACTGCACAGAAAATACTGTATCATGCTGATAAATTACAGTAGACTGCTGTTATTGTTAATTGACCGCATTAACTGTTAATTTACTGCATTGACTGTTAATTTACATGCGAGGGATGAACATTGAACTGTATGTTACAATTATTATGAAATACTGTCAGACACCGTTTTAAATCCAACGTAAATTTACAGCAATTCATTGCAGTGTGTGTTGGTTTCTCTCTAAATGATCTTCCACAAAAGAGGATGAGGACATTGCTACTGCCGGCATTAACTGATTTTCTCCATGCACACCTCCCTATGTCCTCTCTTCCATCTGCACCATCCCTGACCCCTATTTGCCTTATCTTCCGTACTATCTCACCTCCTGGGAAGGTGTTCCACACATCAAAGCGTTTTGCCGCTGTCCATTCAGGGACAATCTGCAAACATGGTAATTGGTTGTTGGTGGAGGTTCCCCTCAAGCCCACAGTGTCTCTCTGACAGGAAAGGAGCATCAATACAAGAGAAGAGTGACAGGCTCATAGCCTGAAGCAGAGGAAGGTCAATGAAAGCCAGGAATAGGAAGTGATGACATGCATATCAATGCTGTCCCTGCGAGGTAAACAATGACTCTTAATTACCAGGCCAAGTTTTAATTAAGATGACGGTATAGTAATTATTGCCCCTGACAGAGATGATTGAGCCAGGGAGTCCATGTTCTGATTAGGTCGCTTGTCTGGATGCTTCTCGTCCTATCTCGTCCTCATCTTCAAATGCTCTCAGTTCTATTGTTTTTTTCTCACATGGCTGAGTTCACTTTAGGAAAAACTTTTTTCTTTCCGTCTGTGTGACAGTGGTGTAGCAGGGAATATTCAACAAATCCCATGTGCAATAGATCTACATTATTGTCCAACAACAGTGAAGAACACATTAATGAGCCACACTATTGGAGAAACAACTGACCAATCAAAGGGCAGGAGTAGGATTATGAAGGAGGAGACTCTCAAGGGAGTGCAGACAGAACTGAAGGCAACAGTAGGCTACTTTTAGTAGCCTTATTAGCTTTTTGTTACTGTAAAAAGTATAGTGAAGAAGCACATAACACCACTGTCCTTGAAAAAAAAATCTAACATTGATTATGAGAAAAAAATAAAAAAGACCAAGCAAACAAACCATCAGAAATGACCTTTGAAAGTTAAAACTCATTAACATAATTCTCAAACTAACAGCCATAAATCAATAACATAATAACAGTTTGTGCAGCCAGTCGTGGTCATTTGACAATAGCAGATTAGCTCGCTTGCTGTAGAACTAGTTAGGCTAGTCACATTGGTAACATGACTCATACCTTGCAGGCTTTAGTGGTTCCTGAAGTCTCCTGGGGTGTCTTCTTCCTACACAGCTAGCTATCGCTCTATCATTCAGAAATACAGACAGAAAAATGGCCATATGCGTATCCCCCCTTCCAAATAAAGATTGGCTAATGTGAACACAATTCCTGGCTGAACAAATAATGTGAAACAAAAAGGTCAGTCTTAACAGGCTGTAAATACTTACAAGAGTACTACATTTAGGCTATATTAATTCACAGATGAGTAATGTTTGCCAAACACTACAGTGACCATCTGTTTTCGGAAATTACTGAGTCTTTTATAAAAATTAAACTAAAGTACATATTCAAAATATATTTTCAACAGTTTCCTGCATGACATTCACATTTTGGTTTTATTCCTCTATTTCTAAAGCCTCACATTAGAAGAACCAAGCCTCTCCTGCTGATTTTCTCCACTTCATCGTATCGATCAGTTTTAATTGAAGTCAGAGGCTTGATTCTGCATTTGAAGTCCAGTGGGACTGCTGATGCTGGCCTTTTAAAAAGTTGTGAGCGCTGCACAGGTGGATGAATTATTCACTGATGTTGACTGCAGCAGTCCACTGCTCTTTACTAATGAATGAGGTTTGATGTGACATGAAACTTGGCCTTGACTCTCACTAAACCTCACATTAACCTACAAAGAGTTCACACTCTGCTGCAGTTGCTTAAACATTATGTCCTTTGGGAGTTTAGTGGAATTTTTCAACGGCTATTATCTTATCTTCCTGTTCATGGAGATCAGGATCAGACTGTTCTTTAATTCAATGCATTTCCCACCTTTATACAGACAAACAAAATGACTTATGTACTGGAATATGTAGTATCACCAACGACTTCACAGCTATTATGTCTATCAAATGGAGTAATTCTCTCATTAATCATTGTCATACAGCTGTCATTGCAGCAGTCATTACACTGTTTGACAGTAAGCCATCTTCAGCTGAATATCCTGAGTCTATGGCCGCGGCTCTCCACGACCACGATAAAGGTGCATGGCTAAGGTAAGGCTGATATAACAGACGCCTTTAATGTCATGCCACTCCATCCGTCGCAGTGTCACCTTTTCAGCGTCAAATGCCGAGATAAAACATTTTCGGTCAGACTAACTTTTGACTGCCGTAGTAGCCCCTTTATATTCAATAACCTTTCAGAAGCACTTTGTTGGATATTGTTGAATAACTGCAAATTGCCATTTGTTCTTCCCCTAAACTTCGACTCCAGGACATCTACGGCCGCGGCTCTCCACACCGGAGGTCGAACTACAAGGGTAGTTTGACCTCTTTTGGGACGCTTGCACCCTTATTCTTAAGATAATGTTTCCGAGGTCTACAGCAAGCTTGCTGTTACACAGATTTTTCATAGTCCGGCTGATGCTTCGCATGGGTGTAATACCAGACTTGGCGTTGGGTTCCATTGTTTTGGGGGTTTATGCTTGGTGCTCCCTGTTTTGGCTTAGTAGCTGCTTGGCTAAATCCAGGTAGCATTTTAAGAGTGGAGCTATTAGCGCCAAGTTTAACTGTATTTCCATTTGTTGCAAAAAATGGTTAAAAATCTATGACAAGAGTGTTCCTGACTGAGATGAAGCATTGCGTTAGTTCATGCAGGACACGGATACCAGCAACAATGCTACACTCATGGCTTTCAAAGTTCAAAGGACGCAGAATGGTGCAGCTGCTAATCATATGCGATAATAAAAGAGGCAGGCATGCTGTCAGCTGGAACTATTAAATATGCTATGTGTCATCAGTCATCAGATTAAATCTACTTGCTGCCATTGACTTTAAAACCTGAGTTTACATAAGGCTGGGTCAGTCCTGTAAATACATTTACTTCACATAGTACAGCTTACTGGAGATAGGTTTGAAACAGGCCACCTATTTTACATGCCATAGTCAATTAACTCATCATGAGGATTACTACATAAACTGTAAAAACAGGTTTGTCCTCTGTGGCTCTGAAGGAGCTTTGTGAAGTCTCACAAAATAATCAATGAACAGATATCTTGTTTTAAAAACTGGGGTAGTGGAGTTTGATAATCCAGGAAGGGAGGATATAACAAAAAATGCTACTTCTACAAATATGTAAATGTAAGAGGAAATGTAGAAAGGTTCTGGAGCTTGATCCATAATAGAGACTGAAAGTCAAGTGATTTTTGTCTTTGTTTCTTTACTTTTGGCAATTCTGCTGACCTAATGAAAGTGCAATACAGCTATTGGCTAGAGCAGTGTTTTTCAACCTTTTCTGAGCCGCGGTACATTTTTTACATTAAAAAGATCCCGCGGCACACCAACAACCAAAAAAGTTACAAAATGACACATTGTAGCATAATATACAACATATATGCTGACAATTTAATGACAAGTAAAGAAACCTGGGCCTGTTTAGATGAACACAAAGCTGATATCCTGGCAGAAACTGAAGAAAGGCACACATGAAGCTCTTCTTCAACAGCTCTCAGTCTCTGTTTTTAGTTTTGTTGTCCAGGGCCCAGTTCAGAGTGGAATTTTTCCTTTTCAAATAACTCTCCATCGCTGTTCGTCTTGTCACCGCAACCTCTCCCCCGAATTAAATTAACAAGGTCATTATTGTGCTACCTACTGCCACCCACTGGCATGGAAGAGTATTTATTACTACTTAGCCAACCACTATATGGCAGGCTCGGACGCTCAACAATGGCAAATTATTTGCAGCAACTAAACAAATTTATTTTTACCTATTAAGTGAAATTGGACATTTTCACACCTGACTACCTGGTGTGCCACGGCACAGTGGTTCAAAATCACTGGGCTATAGTACTCATGTAAGTACCTTGGTTGGGACATAATGCTGCAACAATCTTTTGCCACTGGAGTCTGTCTATGGCTACAGCTTTTGCCCAGTCCCATGAGAGAATATCTCGGACCTACAGCCAAAACAGAAGGTTATGATTTAAAACCTCACGGGGCACTTCTATTTTAACCGGCGCAGCTTTTGTAGTCTTTACGGTAGTGGTTTAGTGGATGAGGAAACGCACAGACCAATTGCATGCAAGTTAAGCCATCCCACGTGATACCATTCAGATCAAGTCTGTGCATTCCAGGCGGTAAACATTGCGACTCTGCAGTGCAGACAGATGACAGAGTGAGAGGCAAGTTACACATGAAAAGATGGTAGAAAGAAAAAGAAAGATAGCGATACATGAAGCGAAAACAAAAGGGAGAGAAACTGAGCCGGAGAAAGTTGAGAAAAAGATGAGTGAGACAGAGAAAGGGAGAGAAAGATAAGGAACAAATGGCGCTCTCCAAAAAAAGAAAAGTGGACAGCGAAAATAGAGCATTTAATCCGGAATGGACAGACTCATTTCTGTTCATACTTCCCACTGGGAGCACTAAACCAGTGTGTCTCATATGTTCAGAAACCGTGGCACTTATTAAAAGTGCCAATGTGAAACGCCATTATGAGACAAAACATAAACGTTTTGAACAAACATACCCACTGAAATCTGAGGTGAGATCACAGAAAATAAGTAGTCTCAGAGCCCAATATGACCAGTCCACCAGGATCCTGAGCCACACATTCACTGCCCAACAACGTGCTCATGAGTGTTCCCCTCAGAGTTGCTTGGATTTTGGGTCAACACAAAAAGCCATTTACCGATGGAGGGGTTGTCAAAGAATGCATGAGTGCAGTAGCTGAAACACTGCTTGAGGGAAAACAAAAACAAGAGCTTTGTGATCAAATAAAGCAAATACCCATGTCAGCATTATCTGCCAAAAAGAGAAGTGAAATATGAACTCAGGACGTGCTAACCCAGCTAAATGAAGCCATGCATAAGGCACCATGTGTAGGCTTAGCTGTGGATGAGTCCACTGACATGTGTGACAATGCTCAGCTGTTAGTGTATGTCAGGTTTTTCAACACAGACCAGAAAGCATTCTGTGAAGACCTGTTAGGTGTCACCAGTACAAGAGGAGAAGACATCTACCTGGCCATTAAGGAGATGTTAACAAAGAGAGGAATCGAGCCAAAACAAGTGGTTTCAATAACGACAGATGGAGCCCCTGCTATGATAGGGAGAGAGAAATGAGCTGTAGCAAGACTGAAAGAGGACAATCCTGAGCTCATAGCTTACCATTGCATCATTCATCAATCTGTCCTCTGCGCCTCCCTGTCAGATGAGCATGCTAAGGTGATGAATACAATGATGAAAATTATCAATTTTCTCAGGGCATCCTCTTCCTACCAACATCGCATGCTCAGGGAATTCCTCAGAGAAGTAGATGCCAATGCTGATGATCTTTTGCTGCACAACAATGTGAGATGGTTCAGCAAAGGCAAGGTGTTAGCGTGCGTTTGGTCCATCAGGAGGGAAGTAGCATCTTTTTTGGCAGAGCTAAGAAGTCAGAAGGCAACACAGTTTTCTCTCTTTTTAGAAAATGAGAAACGGATGGATAATGTGGCCTTTTTGCTTGATATCACTTCACATCTGAATGAACTGAATTTGAGGCTACAGGGCAAGGACAATTCAATTTGTGAACTGATGACAGCTGTCTGCTCCTTTCAGAGGAAACTTGAGATGTTCAAAGAAGACCTGCAGGGAGACTGTGCACACTTCCCAGCAGTGCAGGAACAGGTTCAGGGACAGAGAGATGTGTCTTCTTTTGTTGACTTTATTGACAAGCTGATTGTGAACTTCCTCCCTTTATTTTATTTTTATGAAGTTAAGCACTTTATTTGAACTTGCACAATTTTCACATTTAATTTATTTTCTTTTATCTTGAAATGCAGCCCTACTTTTATTTAGTTAATGAGAGAACATTATACATATCTGCAGTCATACATATATGTTCAGTTCTATGTTACGTGACAATAAATATTGTCAAAAGGTTTTTGAATCGTACTGAATTCATTTGATTTGACGGTCAGGTATTGATTACATGCAGATGTTGATACAACTACTAGGCTACTTAAATATATATCACACTAAATAGTTAGACATTATGATCTTCCGGACCTTTGCTTCAAGAATTTTTTTCTAACTGGACCTCTTTAAATTTTAGTTGAGATTTCACCTCTTGTAGAGGCTGATCTTTGTGGACTGAAGGCACTTCTACCTTTGTTAATCCTGGCTTTGATGTCTTCCTTGTCTCCATTGTCACAGTAGACAATGTGCGACTCCATAGATCATTATTGGATGTGTTGTTGGTATATTTAAACACATCACCCGTATTTTCTTTATGTTTTATATAGTCCTGTCTGTTTGGCATATATGCTGAGTCTATCTGACATTTTGTGAAGGTGGTTGTAGTTGGATGAGAGTAGAGCCTGGTTGTCAGTGAAATCTAAGTCCTCGGTGAGAGAAGGGGATCCACCAATCGGATTCTCTGTGAACAGCCAGATTTAGTTTGGTGCATGATCCAGTAAAGGAGTATGATACAGAGGATTGGAGAAAGAATGCAGCTCTGCCTTACAACAGACCTCATTACTAAAGACTTTGACAGAGAACTGTCAAGGATCCAAAGATATCAAGGATTTTCCAGATTGATTTTTGATGGGTTATAGCTCTGGCCACAGAGCTGACTTTTGATTTGATATACTGTGCTTGGTTCACCTCTTGATGCAGCCTGTTCGGCCTTGCAAGCTAGTTCTTGAACAAAGTATCCCTTATCTCTACAAGCCCACCTCTTCAACTCTTTGTTTTCGATCTTATACTCTGTCTGTTTGATTTACCCTCCTGTTTAAGTGATTTTTCGCATTGCACGTTTTGCTTGGCCAGTTTTCTCCCATCTTTTTTCTTCGATCGATGTAATTGGTTGAACTGTGCACTGGTCCTCCTTTGCTTCGGCTAGTAGGCCAAAGTGATTATTGAGCTTGATGCTAAAAAGCTTTCTTTGTTTTAGGGGATGCCAGTCTTATGGCATCAAAGACTTTCCTCCCCTGACTGATATGCTGGTGGCTTTTAGCCTTAACCTGATCTTTGCTATCACCAGGTAGTGCTTTAGTTTACTTTTGTTAAAAGTGCATTACAGGTCTTCACTGACACTTCAACTGAAGTGATGTACAGTAAGTTTTTTCCACTTTGGGCTCAACTAAAAAGCTATCAAGCTCAAGGTTCAAGCTTTATTGTTATTTCACAATACAGGACTGCTCAATGAAATGCAGCTGTGAACTTGATTTAGTGTAAAACCTTCCTGAAATGTGTAAACTGGACTATAACCTAAATCTGAAAACGTTCAATACCTGGTAAACTATTGTATATGACACATCCTAGCTAGGGATGGTCCACAATTAAATGATTTCCAAGATGTGGAAGAACTTGACTGGTCTGCACTACCCTGACCTCAACCCCATCTAACATCTTTGGGATGAACTCGAATGCCGACTACTGCAAGTCAAGTCCTTATTACTCAACATCAGTGTTGGACTCACTAATTTGCGCAATGGGAGCTAATTTCTGCCGCCAGGTACCGACATCTGGGAGAAAGTCTGAAACCAGAAGAGTGGAGGCTGCTATAGCAGCACATTAATGTCCATGGTTTTTTAATCAAATGTTCAATCAGCAAATACAAATAGAATGGTTGGGTGTCTGAACACTTTGGCTGTAAAATATATGATCTCTCATATTATATAATCCCTTTTCATAAAGTAAACTACCCATTAGTAAAGGTGCCACCTGTACATCACGACTCTAACATTTATACCCATTCAAACACCGTAGGCACCAGCAAGACGCTCAAGGACACATCGACATGGACTAGCGGAGCCGGGGATTGAACTGCCGATCCTCTGATTGAGGGACGACCCTGCTCTACCACTGAGCCACAGTCGACCGTCTTCTTCTTCTTGGCTGCCTTTGCTAACACATTGCAGCATATCTTTGTATGTTACAGTCACTTGTCGATCAATGGGATAGTGTGAAACCATTGGCAGGAACGTGAATCGCATCACCCACATGCATGTACGCATGCGTCCTTGTGCATGACATGGCTATAAAACTGAGACTCACTCATAGTAAAACAGCTCCATAGAGGTCGAAACCCCACAGGAAACCTTCAAATACAACATAATATTTGTAATGAAGCGTATTGGCACCTAACTATTAAAACACTTTGGTGAATCATTACTTAATAATGCGAGACTATTACCTTCATCTGGAAACTCCTCATACTTATTTGTTTCCATGTAAATGTACTATGTAATTAACCTAAAAACGTAACATAAAAATTGAAAAAAGGAAACTGTTTTATATGGATATTCACTGCTGAAAGGTGGGAATGACCAGATTATTACAGTGCATGTGAAATCAGTGCTTGTTGGCCATCACGTCCACATGTGATCTCTATCCATTTGTGTAGGCAGGTGAAATTTGATATGACACCGGACACAAAACTATATTTAGGGATCTTTATTTCTCGACTACTCTTAAAAGAGAGAGTAGTATTAAAGTAGTTTGGGATGTTAAATTTGTGTTAGATTTAACAAAGATTTCCCTGTACATTTAAAGTTACACTGTAAACACAAATTCTCCCTTCAAAACCTTACAAATCCTGGTCACTAACCTATACAGTGCATCAACCAATCTGATTAAATCCTAAACTAATTTAAGGTGCCTGGAGACTATAGCTCAATATAAACAATCAGTACATCAATCTAGTGCATGCTGTCCATGCATAAATAACTGTAGTGGTAACTCTTCTGTTAATACAAAAATAAAAGAAAACAAATAATACCACACAGTCAACTAACAATTAAGAACATGAAACATTTGGTCCATTAACAAAGAGAATATATATATATCTCAATATACTCACAACATCTTAGCTTTGTGCTAGCTGAAATGCACATATGGCGGCCACGCACACCAATCCCATACAGCACTACACAACGAAAATAAATATTATTTTCTGTACAGTACACACACATTAAATGTTCTTGACATGAAGGATAACAGAATGCATAGAATGTATGTAGGATGGTCTTAAAATGCTAAATGTTATTAGCCTTGTAGTTCTCTCCTGAACGCTCAGCACATGTTGATAACATCTGTAACCATCGGACCAATTAAATTACCATCGGCGCATTTACAAACAATACATTTCCTGACTTCTATACACACATATTAATGTACATCTTTCGATCATTTTGTACAGAAATAACATTTAGAACATATTTACTCAAACGGAAAACAACTAACACTCCACGGGTTAGCCACTTGAAAAGAAGGATTCCACTTCCTGCTTAGCTCTTCACGTCCCGCTAGCTTTCTCTGGAGTACAGTGCCCTCTGGCAACATAATTTTTCCCACTAGGCTACACAAGCCTTTCTTCATTCTGCCTCTCCCGAGTCTTCCCTCCGTTCTCTTGGACATGGCTGACCTGCAGACGTGCTCCTGCTGCTGATGTTCCCTGGGTGTGTGGCAAAAGATTACAGCCATTATCGCCATCACTACTTTGCCTTGAAGGCCTTTGCATCCCCTTTTTTCTCTTTCTCTCTATCTTTTTCCTCCCATCTTGCGTTACCATGATATGAAACTAACTGAATTCCAAATGAATTCCAAGTTATGGCGGAATAAAAATAAATGTGTTGAATACTAACCTCTGCATTAAAGCGTGACAATAATGGCCTAATGTTTTATGGCGGTCCCCCTACCCCTGTGACGCCCCCTCAACCACAACACCCTCTCGCTCCTTTAATCTTACATAAGCCTGGAGCTAAAATACTTTCCAGCCTCCGTAAACTTTATGGTAATACCACTGATTTTCTAAGCATTTAGAAAGGACACGGCCCCTTGCATTTTTCTGGCTTCATTGGTGAAGAAGTGACAGCGATTGGAACTACAGACACTGACAACATTTCTGAAGACTTACTGGGCATTTAGATTAGACTATAAGAAATTTGATGGCATTAATGCAAGTTGATGGGCACATGCAGCTCCAAGTAGAATAAAATAGCAGTCCAGTTTGAGTAGTGTTTTCCATGCAGCATAGCAATACTATGATCAACGATATTATAAGTCTGGCAACTTCTCACGGCGACAGTCATTTTAAATTTACACCATTCCATATACAAAGTAATCCATAAGGAATGTGTTCTTGTTCGTACTTGATTTGCTAAGGGAGTGGGCACTGGATGTAGTCACATTGCGTTGTGGCAAGTTATGGCGGTTTCAATTTCTTTACTGGATGATCTTACGTTTTTTTGCCCAGTACTGCCAAAGGAAAAAATATAGTAAAGCTTGTTAATCAACCTACGGTGTTTCTTCTTCTTCTTTCACCTCATAGTAGTGATTAAACATTGTGATCCAAACATGATCAATGTAAAGATTTTTTAAATGTATGATTGGACATTAAATAAACTAAACGACATAACATTGTCTATTAAGTCATTCTTTTTAATAATACCACTCATAAAACATTGTCAACACACAGTGGCCTAGTTAGAGAACATTGTAATAGCTCACACGGCTCACTAGTTCGAATTCACTGTTGGAAACTTCTCCCTTGCAGGTTGTAGTGGTCTCCCTTTTCTCCACCTCACTACATTAAAGACACGCTACACCAGTATTGTTACTGAACTTTGGCATCTGACATAAATTGTGCTTTGTAGATTAGTCAAATATGAATACTATTTTTTGGATACTGAACTGTTTACCCACAGTGCTAACGTCTGTGTGAACACAGTCTAACAATACCTTCCTCTCTTTCTCCCTCTTCTCTCCCCCTGACTCCTTAAAAGAGACAGAGACTGAATTAAAGAGAGTACCAGAGAAAAGGTTGGGGGCAAGGGTTCAGAGATCCTGTTAATTGCACACTCTTCATCCCTTTTCTTCTACTTTCAGCATGTCTCTCTGGGTGATGAAGCAGAGATGTTTATTGTCCTGCTCTGCGATGTCTTTCCTCGTCTTGCCCTCTTGTGTCATGGTGTGTGTACATGTCACTCGAATCAGGAAACTTGTCAGAATACCCACATTTGATTGGCTAAACTGCATCACGTATATCTCTAAGTCATGTGTGTGGGTGTGTCTGTGAGTGTGTGTTTATCACTAATTAGCTTAATCAGAATCACCTGTGTGCCTGCAGCCTGTTCATGGAGAAAAAGCAGGGAAACACCTCTCAAACAAATCCTCCAAAACCCCCATAACCGTAGCTCCTATTCCTCCGATATTAATAAATGAGAGGAAGGGTGAGTTGAAGAACAGATCCTGTGAAAATTGTGTCTGTAGTGTAAAAAATGTGGCTTCAATGGCGATTTAGAAATGGGGTACCGTGTTCTGTGGAAAATGTTCTTGAAGCAAGATTTAACATTGGTCTCTATGGAGCAGAAAGTTGGTTTTCCTCTCAATTAAAGGCTACTGTGCCAAATGTGTAAATCTGTGGGATTCCACAGTCATTTGTAACGACAAGGACAGGATTAGCTACTTTTCCAGTGTGTGGAAAATTGTGGAGTCAGTGGCAAAAGACAAATCTCTTTCTCACAAGAATCTGAAGCTCCTCTTCACTCTAGCGGTGGCATCACGCACTCTAAGCTGCGCAATACACACCCATTATAAAGTCAGAAACAGACCCAAATTTTCCTGTGACTTCATGAAAACTGTGGTAGCTATCAAAATGTCCATTTGGCTCAATAACATCCAGTGTTTTGTCTACGTTTTAAACTTTGAATCATTTTTCTACGTTAAAGTATTTACTGCCTTTGTGCCACAAAGCCACACTGAATAACCTAACTCTGCCCAGACTCTACTTGCCTTACTATGAGTCGATTTCGTGGCGGTCGATGCGGTCCTTCTGAGTCCTCAGGGGAGCCTGGCTGGGAAGACTGGGGGTCAGCCGGGGAACAGGGCTCCAGAGGCTGGGGGTCAGGAACTGGTGATCGCAGGCATTCGGCAGCGGGGTCAGGAACTGGAGATCGCTGGCATTCGGCAGCGGGGTCAGGAACTGGAGGTCGCTGCAGCTCGAAGATGACAGCGGCAGGAACTGGAGGTCGCTGCAGCACGGAGGCGGCAGGAACTGGAACCGGCTGCGGCTCGGAAGCGACAGGAACTGGAACCGGCTGCGGCTCGGAGGCGGCAGCGGCAGGAACTGGAACCGGCTGCGGCTCGGAGACGGCAGCGGCAGGAACTGGAACCGGCTGCGGCTCGGAGACGGCAGCGGCAGGAACTGGAAGAGGCTGCCGCTCGGAGACGGCAGGAGCTGGGAGCGGCTGCGGCTCGGAGATGGCAGCGGCAAGAACTGGAACCCGCTGCTGCTCAAAGACGGCAAGGCTCAGCCAAATGGCAAAGCCTGCCAACAGTAGGTTCAACTCATTGGTGGCTGCCTGGTCCGGGAGCGACTGCGGCTCGAAGGAGATGGGGGCCGTAGCTGGATGGGGTCGCTGCAGCTCCGAGACGACGGTGGCAGGAACTGAAGGTCGCTGCAACTCGCCGGAGGCAGTGGCGGGATCTGGAGGTCGCTGCGACTCGGAGGCGGCGGCGGCGGCCGGGACTGGAGGTCGCTGCTGCTCGGAGACGGCGGCGACTGGAACTGGAGGTCGCTGCTGCTCGGAGACTGCAGCGACTGGAACTGGAGGTCACTGCTCCTCGGAGACAGCTGCGACTGGAGGTCAGTTAGGGAATCTTTCTTTCCTTTAGGCTGGAACAAAGGCGGCTTGGGTGGAGAGGAGAAATGTCTCTCTCTCTCTCTGAAGAATCTGTTTCTTCACTTCTGCAGAAAAATTGTCCGATTCCTCGTCCAGGATGCGAACAAAAACAAAACAAACAAACCTTTCGTCCAGCGAATGTAAACTGTTTAAACCTAGGATTTATTTTTAAACACAGCAACGTTGCGTGCCTCCTTTCACCGACTCAACGTCAGCGGGATAAGCGATGCGTTCAAGCGCGCTCAGTAGTTTTGTAAGCGAGTCGCTTCCGGCCGTGACACCGGAAGTCCCGCCTCAGGTTACTCCACCTGGACCCATCACTCAGGATACACAAGGACACAAAGCTCTTTGGTTACTGTGACACTTTGTCTCAAGCTGATTCTCCAATTCTCAGGATGATGTAGCAAGACATATACAAATTATGAAAACCAGGTTGTATCAGAAAAATAAACCATTTTTTAAAAGCAGTGTTTCTGTGAAACACAGAACTTTCCTCATTTAGATCTCAAAGATATGGTGGCCTGGAGAGGCCAGACCACTGCAGATTGAGACATCAGAAGAAAATGGAGAAAAGTCTTCCCAAGAAACAAACAAAAGTAAAACACTGTAAAAATGTGCTGCAAACACAAAAACAGCTTTTTGGCCTTTTGGAATAACATTAGAACCAATCAGGCATTTGTCGACTAGATTAACAATGTCGACAGCATCTCCCTGTGCCAGAGCTAGAAAAGAAGATATTTGCTGTTTCAAGCACTGTGTTCCACTCTAACACCATCATTGGAAGGACATTTCATAAAAAAGGCTGAGTAAAGCAGGGTTTAGTGTAAACCAACTCAAATTAAATCTGAACAATTAAGCCTGGTTTAAGAAGTGCTGTTCATGACTTTAAATACCTGAAACAGATGAGGTGAAGCTGAGTCTGAAAACTAACCTGACTGAAACTATTCTTGTCTAGAGGAATAAATTGCGTCTAAGTGTAATTTAGGTCTGACTCATTTTGACTTGCTCTATGAAATGGATAATTAATCTGGTTAAGCAAAGTCAAAACATAGAGCAGGTAGAGGTGTCAGGAAACTACGGCTAATAAAAAGCAAGTGCTGCAGCTGATAGCTCATTTGCATCAGTTATGCTGATGATGTCACAGGCTATTGATCAGTTAGGGTTAGGATAATATAACCCACCTCCCAACAGAAAACCACCAAGGTCAGTCTGAAAGTTACGTGAAATTAAATGGCAATTGAGTCTGATCTGTTCTTTTGGCAAAAACAATAAATAATTGGCTAAGATAAAGCCCCTATATAGGAATAATAAAAGCCCACACACCCAGTACACAAAAAACATGGTGGCAATCTCCACCGATCCAACGCCCCTTTCCTTGTTCTGTTTTTACAGTTCACCTGGTGCTGCTTTTGCCACTGCTTTTTGAAGCGCTGATGCTTTCCAGCTGTTTTATCAGAGGGTTGAAAAAGTCAAATTTCTTCGTTGTGTAAAATCCATCCACAGTTAACGCTTTTTTGTGGTTTTAGCAAAAGTTGAATGAGTCTGAATGAATCCTCCAATGACCCAGCAATGCATCATTTTGAGTAGCTGTTGTACATGTTGAGTTAATAGGAATTTGTTGTGCAAAAGATTTTGGTTGCTGTGGCTATTTCATGTTTCTCTGTGTCAAAGTGAAGTCTTGTTTCGCCTGGCTCGTGGGCCGCAACAAAAGAGGGAGACGCAAACCAGACCTGCAGTAACAATCTCAACTTGTTTTAAACAAGGCGAAGTAGCAACACAATAACAAGTTGGTGGAGACGGACAGAGACTCTGGCGTCTGGGCAGGCAGGGTTAAATAGCTGTAGGATCACAGGCCAGCTGTTTCCAATTAGGGTGATGGCACCCTAACACACACAAGCACATACACACAGTACCAGGGCAGCAGGACCAAGGCAACAGGCCTCTGAGGCCGTCACACTCTTTAATCTTAATGTGCCTCCAATATTCAGAGAGTACATTCAAAACCACAGCAGTACACATTTGTACACATCAACATGTTTGTGTTTCTATTCTGAGTAAGTTGGACTCCATACCATCGCCTTTACTCCAGGAACATGATTTCTCCTTTGCATTAGCCCTCCCTTCCTCTTATCCTTCTGTGAATGTATTAATGCATTATCACTTCATTAGAGTTGCATCAGGATGATAAATGGAACTGCTACTTTTTCCCTCAAGACTCCCTCCACCCCCACTGATGGTGCTGCCTGGATCTGGGGGGAGAATAATGGGGGATTATGTTGGGAGGCCTGTCAGTATCCAAAGTTGGTGATGGTTGTGGGTGATACTGTATAGCTGCTATTACGGAGCCCTTTATCCCCAATGTCACCTGGATGTGTGCTGTTTCTCAGTGTGGTGCAGGACCACCCTCCACCCCCTGACTCTCAACACGTCCTGATTTCCTCAGATATTGCAATCAATCTGTCTTCCTGTGGAGCGTGATTAGATGGTGCATATATACGGTACCTGAGCGGCTATGCCTGATGAGATGCTATGTCTATATTCAAAGGTGGTCTTATACATCAGCATTGATGGAGACAGCCCAGCAAAGATTTCAATGGTAGTTGCTCAATGCTGCATGCTGTGAAACTGGTACCTAAACACCTCTGTGACACCAAGGATGCTTTAACATCTTCAGTCCTTAACTTCCTTTCAAGTTTCTCCTTTTCAAGTCCTAAAAAACATTTGAAATGCTCGATAACAATATGACGGATATGTTTTCTCTGACCCAGCACTTTTCTAAAGCTATGTGATACTCTAATCCTTAAGATTTTCATGAAATCAAACCCTTTTTTAAAATTATATTTATGGCCAGTGTTGGGAATGTAAAGGAGCGTGTTTGGGTTATTAGCATCTAAGAAACTAAATTATTGACATCAATAGAATTATTAATGTCAGTAAGATTATTAATGATTATTAATAATAACGGGGAACCTGCGAACAGGGACCAATAACCAAACGATAAACTAAGTCTCATAATTAGTGTTCACTCACAATGTCAATAGTCTGAGTACTATTACACATTCAGAGTGAAGGTGAAGGTTTAAGTTCGAGCAACAGACCACGTATCAGCTATTATCACAATACATGCACAAAGTAATCACAGACAGCTGCTCTTTAAAATATAACAGAGTTTATTAAGTTCTAATAATAATGATCTAGTCAACTAATATCTAAACTGTGTGTGTGTATGTGTGTGTGCATGCAGTGTGGGTGTAAAAGGGGGAGGGGCGAGAGAACAGCTAAACCAACGTATGACGTAGTCTGGAACGTGGCGACGTCTCATGTGCGAGACACTAAATGGCGGATAGCCAAACAGGAGACCCGGTGTCTACACGTGCCTGTAGCCGTTTAGCAACCCGTAGCTACATTAGCTCAAAGCTATATGTGTGTGTGGGTTAGTGAAAGAGAAGGGAACGAAAACAAAACAAAATAAAATAAAACAAATCCTCCAAAAGATGCGCTGGAGTTCGGAAAACTGCTCTCTCAGTCAGAGGAGCAAAAACAGCGGCTCTTTGTCACAGACGCGCCACACCACCGTGCAGCCCTTATAATAATACAGAATACTATAAAAAAAAAGAATAGATATTTACTTTGATGACATCACTATGACATCATAAGCATTATATTGTCATATTGAACAACGATCCTCCTAAGACAATAATACAATTGTTTTCACAGGCTGAGTAGAACCCCTAGTGATGAGTAAATGGGTCTTCATTTGTAAAATTCATCAAATGCTTGTTAGCAGAGTATATTGAACCAATGGTCTCCTACAGGCTGGGAAATGATGTGACCTTTGTTGCCCGGGAAAGCTTTTCAAAATCTAGTTGGACAGCCTCACGAATATGGGGCACCAAGTTAAAATCAAGGTGGCTTTTCTAAGCTCCCAAACTGTTCACTTCAAGCAGAGTGTGCTTGGCACTTCTAAAAGAGCACCGAGGAATATCATAGTTTTAATGAGGGGTGAAGGTGTGTGTTTGGGTGAGTCCTGAACACCAGACCATAATGAGACTGAGAGGTAGGTATAGGAAACACTTTGCTTTGAGGAGTTTGCTTAATTACCCTTCTGCTTTGGATTTTCAACACTAATGTTCATATTTTGTGATTGTTATGAGGGTTTGAAGTGGTTGGTATGCCATAAAAGCCGCTGGTTAGAAAGCATAAACAGTATAAGTGATGGTGAGCGAGGTGGCTGAGTAACAGGAGGCGTTTGAAGAGGACTGGGGTGTTTGGACCTACATGTACGGATCAAAATATGGATATGAGTCAGCTGATACCAATGCCAATATCAACATTGTCTGTCAATTGCATGATAATAATGCATACAAGCTATTCAAATAGACGTTTTTATTTTAAACATAAATGTGGAAAGGAAAAATGAGTGATGGCCTATTAGTGCCACTGCCATGCATAAACATACCTGTTATCTTGCATACAAAACTGAACTATTAAAATAATGGACAGATTCATGTTTGGGGAAAAAAAAGATTAAATTCTTTTTTTATATAAAAAAAATGTGAAAAATTGTCTAATCAACCAAAAATGTCACGACCCCCCTGCAGTACCTCCACGGACCCCCTGTTAAAGACCTCTGCTCTAGATGTTTCCAGGTAATTCTGGATCCAGTAATGGGTAGTTACACTGTAAAATGTAATAAGTTGACTTTACTTTAAAAAAAGTCAGGAAACCGATTGCCTTAAAATTTCTAAGTAAAGTAGCTCATTTATTTTAAGTTGTTAAAGCTTAAAGTAACTGAGTTTAGGCAACTCATGTCTTTGCAGTAAACTGTAGTATAGTTAACTCAAAATTATTAATTACGTTAACTATAAATTGTCAATTCAGACAACTTAAATATCTGTGTAAAGTTAACTCAAAACCATTAATTGAGTTGACTATAAATTGTCAATTCAGACCACTTAAAGATCTGAGTTATATTAAGTCAGCAGTACTAATAAGAACAAGTTATCCTTACAAGTCCAAGCATTCACATTACTAGGAAATTATCAGGAAACCGATTTTCTCAAGTAAGCTGAACTATAAACTGTAAATTGCTGAAATAAAAGATAGACAACAGTTGTAATGGAAGACAGAGTTTATTTTTACGAAAAACAAATGTCTTTTCGAGTTTTTATCCTCAGGCAGTTAGTTAACTTCAAACTAAGTGCTAACAAAATGCTGGACATGTTGCCAGATTAAGTTATGAAATAGAACAACAGATCTTATGTCGCCATTATAATGTAAAAAATTGAAACAAAAATGCATTTTTTTGGAACGCAGACCATAGTTCACTATGATTAACACAGTTTTGTTAGTCTTGTATAACAGTTTAAAGCAGCAGTTCACTTTTACAAAAACACCTTTTTAAATTATAGTTGTTCAAACTGTCACTATATCCTGACATTAACTCTTTGTAACCTGCACCTGCAAACAGACAGACTGAAAAACCAGATTCCTCTGCTTCCATTTACTGCTCCTGCCAGTTGCAGAAAAACAACTAAGTCGATGAGTCTCCAACACAGCTGTCAATCACTACTTGTGAATTCCAATTTAACTGTAAAACTATAGGCAGTTTACCAAATATGAATCAATATTCTGTTACTTTCTTTATTTCTCCCCTCAAATGTTTTCAGAAACGTGCATCAGTGTACTGTTTAGCTGTGAAATTATGTTTGTTACCCGGCTGCCATTTAGTAGGTAGGTTGACAGTTGGGAAAACAGGCCACAGTTAGCTTTCTCATTTTACAGCTTAACAGTACACTAAATTAGGTGTCTGAGGTGAGAAATAGGCAATGCAGGACCAGAATCTTGCATTAGAGAATCCTCAGCTCTGATTGGTTGTTCTACTTTGGGTGCGGTGGAATCTTGCAAATGCTATTTGGAGCACTGACTTTTTTACAGATCGTCTGTCAGGATATAGTGAGAGTTAAAGCACATATCGCAAAGTTATTATTAACTGCAGCTTTTGAAAAAGGGAAAACATTTTTTACAAGTTTCTCATATAAACAATACATTTCTTTTTGTATTTTTTTGTATTTAAATAGTAGAATGAATTGAACTTCTGCAAATCAAGCTATCAAATTATAAAAGAAAAATAACATACCATTACCGGCAATATGTCTTTATGTCTATATCTTGACATGAACTTCCTTAACTTTTATCAAATCAAAATGCCTTTCATCACTCCGATGAAAAATCGTGAATTGCTCTCTTTTGACTACAGATACAGAAACAGATAAACAAAGTCAATAGTAAACTGGACTAAATTACAAAAAAACATCACTTTTCCATACAAGTAAAGACTTCCATTGGAGATGGAAGGGTATAAAGGTCTCAGGCCTGACCCAGTATACCATTCACATTGTGAAGACAGTCACTCACTGCATCAGTAGATTTTTGAGTGATTGTATTTTAGGTTTTAGGGATTTCTGTCCAAGTGAGAGAAGTACTCTTTGAATAAACTCAAAGGTGTACCTGAGTTGTTGAGGGTACTCCAAATTCAGGGCGTAAATAAGTCCGAAGAGTAGGCACATGGCATGCGGAAGATTGTCATGGTCATCCATCACCACTGTTCCTTCCAAAACGATTGCAGTAGCTGTAGATTCCAGGTGCAGCGAGTGAGTAGAGGCCACACTGTCTTCGGCAATCACTGTCAGGATCCCCATGGAGGTCTGGAGGGTCATCGCAGCTCTAACAACAATAGCAGCATTAAAACCACAATTGCATGTCAAATGTCATTTTGCATTTCTATAGCAGAACACACCATGAATATATTTGTGCCTCACAGCAAAACAAGGCTCCACAAAATCAACCAATCGGAGCATTGAAGAGACACAGCCACTAACAGGAAGCTAGATTCAGATATTATTAGATAATTGGCGGTGTACTCCTGAGCCTCCTGTGGCAGTATAGCAAGCACATTGCCCAAGAGCATAAGCGACAAAGAAATGTTGATGATGTTACTAGGGATAGTTCAGAACATTGTTGTGTTTAACCCCATTTAATACCTTTTTTGGTAATAGGAGATATTAGTAGAACCCCTCTACTATCATGCAGACAAGTGGAGGTGTACAGATACCTGTTTGGGTGTGAAATTTGTTGTTCTTTTTTTGGTTCTTGAAGGCATTTGGGTTATGCTTCGGGCAACTCTAGAGAGCTACAACTGGACCCAACTGGAAAGACAGTAGATACTACTAAAAGGGTCCCAATTAGGCATAGGTGATCGGTGCATCAAAAATGAAAGTATAGCAGCACTGATTCAGGCTGAGTGGAAGAGAAGTAACTAATACCAAAAGATGAACAGAAGGAACGCATTAGATAGATTGGGCATCCTGTGGTGTGGAATTAAATACATTTGACAAAGTCTACTTACAAAGCAGATCTTGAAGAAGTCTGTGTTTTCATCTCCAAGGATGACAGGAAGGCCAAGGGGGACTGCGGTTCGCTTCCCAGTAGCATCTGTACTGTTAAGGGCATAACTTTTGAACACAGAGAGAAATCGCCCCCCTCCCTGCAGCCATGTGCTCTCAATTGCCCCCAAACAGAACAGCACGTTTAAGTCAAAATCTTAATGGATTTATTATCCAACAAACATAAAAACAGTTACAAACCGAATCAAACTATTAATAACAAAACAAACATATAATATTCGATGAAATGTGAGATCCAATCCGAGCCAGCCAGGAGGATGGCATGCCTCCTCGCTGGCCAGCAGAAGATCTGATCTTCTTCCGAGTTTTTAGACCCTTTCCCCCCTTGGAAAGGTATCACACTCCATATCGATCAGCTCCCTGATTGGCTGAAACCCCCATAAGCCCATCCTGGACCGATGGCCCATTGTTCTACTCTTAACACCTCAACCGGCCACTTCCCAACCCCCACTCCAGCACATTCCTCAACCTGATCACATAGACACTAAAAAACAAGTAGGTGTGTATCACTGTCAAAAAGTTCAGGTGAGTCTGTGAGTGCAGTGACTGTTTTCAGGTAGCTTGTTCTCGTGTGGTGGTGAGGAGAACTGTCCATGCCACCGCTCAGCTTGCCTGCACTTTGTCCTTCCCAAGATGAATCTTTCCAGTTGGAGGGGGTGGAGTGGTTTGGGGAAGAGGGTTAAGGCAGCCGCTGTCTCAGTGGGTGTGGAATCTCCCCCTTTTACAACTCAGTTTGTGTGGGAGACAGAGAAACAGAGACAGCAGCAGTATTTTTTGTCCAATAAACTCTCATTATACTATTATAACATCTCCACTTCTCTCCCTTCTCTAAATCATACTTCCTCTAACCTTTCATCTAGTTCACGTAACCTGTGTGCTGTGCAGTGAAGTGAATCAGCCTGCATGTAACATTCTGAAAATGTTACCTTTAATAGTTAACGTGACTTATTGTAACTTTGTAATAAATCCTTCAATTTCATTCTAATACATGTGCTATGTGGGTGTGAGTGGTGTTTGTCTAGTTCCTAATGTGTTATAAATGTACATGGTTGTCATCTAAGTTAACTCACCCTCTGTGTTGTATTGTGTGCGCGTCGTTGGACCATCTCCAGGGTCCACTCCACTGCCTGCTGCACCCCCCCAGTCTGATGGCTTTGTTTGTCGAGCCCTTCCCCCACTCCTTGTTCATGGAGAATGAGCAGCCTCTTCTCAATGTTCAAGCTGCCACATTTATGGCACCCAAAGTCTTCAGTTGGTGTGTATCAAAGTCTCTTCGCCGTCTTTCAGCTTCCTCTCATGGCCTGATACAGTATCAGCTGGGCATCCTCGCGTCTGTGCTGACGGTGCCAGACCCCTAGGGGTCGCGGACCCACTGTTGAAGACCTCTGCTCTATGGTACATTCATTGATTTATAAAATTAAAATCAGGTCCATGGGGTGTTACGTATTTAACCCATTTTTCCCCAATATGACAACAATTTTTCCAGTTTGTAGTTGACAGATGCTGTTATCTTCTCCATTTTGTAAATGTCCATTGTAATGTCCATCCATGTGTTCAGAGTGGGACTCTCTTGTGACAACCATTTCCTGGTAAGTCTTTTTGCCGGCCACCGGAAGTACATTTATTAAATATTTGTCTCTTTTTGACAATGTTTTAGGTAAATATCCAAGATACATGGTCTTACTTTCCAGAGGTATTTCATCTTCAAAAATGTTTTGTAGGGCAGTGTGTATCCCTCTCCAATAGTCTGTGACAACAGGGCAATCCCAAAAAATATGATAATGGTTTGCATTTTGGTTTCCACATTGTGAGGAATTTAAGTTTGAATGCGCTCCTAATGATGGATATTATGTGATACGGTGTATTTGCTTGTAGGAGTGTGTTTTAGTGTCTGTGTGATCAGGTTTGAGGAATATGCTGGAGCGGGGGATGGAAGAAGTGGCTGGGTGAGGTGTTGGAGTAGAACAATAGGACAACAGCCAGGAGGGGCTTATTGGGTTTCAGCCAATCGAGGGAGCTGATCGATGAGCTGAGAAATGTAACTTTGGAGGGACAAAGGATCTTCGAATTGGGGAAGAACCTCAGTCCTCCTCCTGACCATGATGCAGACAACAGTCTGAGCCCAGCTGATTCGGCCCTGCTTGCTGATGGAAGAAAGAGAGCAAGGGGGGAGCTGCTTCTTCTCCTCTGTGGACCTGAGTTTGAGAAACTTTTGAACTTAACAACATCCTCTCCAGCAAACAGGAGGGTTACTATAATAGTGGCATTTCTGAGAGGGTGTAATGAAATACCTTATCACATTTTTCCACCCAAACTCTCTCCATGTCTGCGGGCTGGTACACTTCCATTGAAATTTCCATATTACAGTCCATTCTTCCTCAGATATAGATATTCCTCCCTCCTTCTCCCATTTTGTTTTAATATAGGAGGTTGAATGCATTTTAAAACAGACATTTATATATACATGAGATGATTTCACTGCCTATATCTGAGTTATATGCCTTTCTAAACAGTTCTATTAGATGTGTACTCTGTCATACTTTTCATCTTCGTATTCACATAATGTCGCATCTGCAAGTATCGATAGAAGTCCTGTTTTTCTAGTGAGTGTTTTTCTTTTTTTTTTTCTCCTTTCATTATGTTGCTGTTATTCCTGTAGCTGTCCAATCCCTAAATCTACCATTTAAGTTTTACAATATCTCCCTCCAGTTTATGTTCTCTTATAATGGTTTTCCATACTTCAAGAGTCCACTTCACCCATGGGTTATCAGTAGTATTTATATGACTTTGTAGATTGTTATCAGCTAGGATTGCCTGTATGGGGGTGGAAGTTATTTTCTCTTCAATGTTTTTTCATTGAGCCTTATACGATGGGTTGTACCAGCATATTACAGCTCTCATCTGTGCAGCTAAATAATAATCTCTTAAGAGATCCATCCTCCCTTTTCTTTAGGTAGTTGTAAGGTTTTGAGACAGACCCTGGGTCTTTTACCTGTCCAAATATACCTAGATAACATCTTGTCCCATTCATTCAATTGGTTTTGGTTAATCTCTATTGGTAGAGTTTGAAATAGATAAAAGTAGTCTGGGCAGTATATTCATTTTAATGGATTCAATCCTCGCCGTGAAATTTAGGAAAGGCATTAAGTTCCATCTTGCTATGTCTTCCTTCATTTTTCTTATTAGTGGATCATAGTTATAGTCTGCAACTTTGTAAGATCTTTTGTAATATTGATGCCCAGATATTTGAAGGATGTTGTTTGCCATGCAAAGAGGGGGTATTTATTTTAAATTTCTCTTGGTGGGCTATAATTATATGAGAGTAACTGGGTTTTACCCACGTTAATCTTGTTCATGTATGTTAATGTTGTTACCATACTGTTCAAATGATCCAATTTTCTGCTGGATCTCAAAGGGTCCTTCCCATTTTGCCAGTAGCTTACTATTAGTACTGGGGAGGAGTATGAGCACCTTTTGGCCAGGGTTAAAGGACCTCTGCCGGGCTTCTTTTTTTTATTTTTTTATCTTAGTATTGATTTTGCAAATACTTTAGACAGAAAGGGAGAACAGCACTACCCCCACAAAGTTAGGATATACAGGATATTACATTCAGTTGCGTGTCGCTTGGAGGTAGTGTAACTGTGACAAACTGCCACTGAATACAGAAATTACAAATACAACAAACAAACAAACAGACACATCGCTCTGAGGAGATATGGTTTAAATAAAGATTGTCAACCAGGGACAAAAGATCCCAGAACAACAACCACACAAACAAATTAAAAATAATACAAATTAAAACAAAAACTAAACAAAACAAAATAAAATAAATTTATATATATATACACACGACCAAAACATATGGGTATGGTTGGCAGGTGACTGTTTGCACCTATTGCAGCTGTCATTCATATTCGGGTAGATTTTAGCCAGACGGGCATTTGTCTAGTGTACACGAAACAAAACCTTGCATTGCAGCAGACTGTGTCTCGCACAAATAGAGGAGTGGGATAAGGTCAGAATGCGAACCCAACGGTTATCGGATATTGGTTTACCAATTTCTCTTTCCCAGGTCTGTTTCAGATGTCTGGTCCGGGTTAAGGGAGTCAATGAGACCATAGATAGTTGAGCTGGAGCGTTTTTGCGCAGGATCTAGAGCAGGGGTCTCAAACTCATTTTCACTCTTGGCCACATCAGCATTACGGTTGCCCACAAAGGGCCGGTTGTAAATGTAAGACTGTGTAAAAGTAACTACTCCTAACATATTGGTAAATAACTGTCTCTGCATTTGATTATTGTTTATTCAAGTGTACAAATATTGTACATGCAGTTATATAAATGTAAAAATATATTTAAGCACATTTCTGTTATTATAACTTAAATCCTTTTAATTTAGGGTTAATAAACCCACATTAAACTTTTCAAACTTTTAAAGAAAATAGCAAAGACAAATATCAAACACAAGTTAATACGATAACTTTGTTCAAAGCTTAAAATTCTTTCAAGGGTGCGTTTGCACAATCCCACGTGAAGTATTTCATCTGTTGTAAAGCCACGTTTAAAGTAGTCTTCAATGTACTCACAACCCATTTCCATATCAAATGTAGGGTAACCTATGAAGAGCTGCTTCTGTGACTGTGTTTAAGTATCTCATAATTATGACTTTCTATCTCATAACTTCGACTTTCTATCTCATCATTTTGACTTTCTATCTCATAATTATGACTTTCTATCTCATAACTTCGGCTTTCTATCTCATAATTATGACTTTCTATCTCATAACTTCGGCTTTCTATCTCATAATTATGACTTTCTATCTCATAATTTTGACTTTCTATCATAACTCAGACCCCTGATCTATCAGTCAATCAGAGATCCAGGGGGATGATTAGGAAAGTGAGGATATATTCGGATTTAATGAAGTGTCTAATCTGTAGAAAGCGGAAAAAATTTGATATAGGCAGGTCGAATCTAGAGGACAGTCCTGCAAAATCAATAAAGTCTCCATCTTTATAAAAGTCTTTCATTTTACATAAGCCTTTGTAAAAAAGGTAGGGTCAGACACAGAAGGTGAGAATAAATGGTTTCTAAAGACTGGGGCCAAAGTGGAAGGTTTGTCCAGTCCAAAATGTTTACGGAATTGTATCCAGATGTTGAGAGAGTTAGTAACTATTGGATTTTCTGAGATCCCGTGGGTTTTAAGTGGCAGTCGTGCCGTGATGAGGGATTGAAGGGAAATCTTGGAAGAGGATAGTTCCATTTGGGCCCACAGGGGGCCATTTCTTAGCCCATCATCCATCCAGTGACGTAGCTTTTCGATGTTGCAGGCCCAGTAATATTGGATTAAATTAGGTAGAGCTGACTTTTTAGGAAGTTTTAAGATTGCTTTCTTAATGCGAGGGGGTTGTCACAGAAATGTTGTCACAGAAATGAAGAGATAGTCTGATCTAGTTGGCGAAAAACATTTTTTTTCATAAAGATTAGAATATGTTGAAACAAATATAGGAATTTGGGAAGAATTACCATTTTTATGAGGTTGACGCGGCCAATGAGGGACAGGGGGAGAGCGGACCAGCGGGATATATCGGATTTACAGTTGTCAACAAGAGGACGAAAGTTCTTGGCGAAGACATCTTCAAATGATGGTGTAATGACCACCCCTAGGTATCTAAATCCTTCCGTGGTCACCTTGAATGGAAAGAGAGATTGTGGTAGCGCCTTGGCTAACGCATTCATGGGGAGAAGTTCACTTTTATGAAAGTTTAATTTATAACCAGAATATTTTCCGAATTCGAGTAGAATATCTTTGACAACTGAAAGGGATGAGACAGGATTGGAGACATATAACAAGAGATCATCCGCATAAAGTGACAGTTTGTGTGTGATTCCCATCCTGGAAATACCCTCGAATCCCCCTTCGTCCCGGAGACTGATGGCTAAAGGCTCAATGACCAAAGCGAACAGAAGGGGTGAGAGGGGACAACCTTGTCTGGTGCCACAGCATAAAGTGAAAGGGCGGGATTTTACACCATTAGTGAGAATGGAAACAGTCGGAGTTATAGAGCAACTCGATCCAGGCTATAAAGTCTGAGCTAAAGCCAAATCTTCCCAAAATATAGTATAGATACTTTCTGTCGAAGGCCTTCTCAGCATCTAAAGATAATATTGCCTTAGGGATGTCATGATTTGGGGAGCTGATTATGTTAAGCAGCCGCCTAGTGTTAAATGAGGAACTCTGTCCTGCCATGAATCCTGTTTGGTCTGCAGAGATCAGAGATGGTAGAGCTTTCTGCAGACGTGTAGATAGAACCTTGGCTAAGATCTTCTGGTCAACATTCAGAAGGGATATGGGCCTGTAGTTGTTGCATAATAGAGGGTCTTTGTCTTTTTTCAGTAGGAGACAAATGGTGGCTTCAGATAGTGTTGGGGGTAGCCGTCCTTTTGTAAATGATTCATTATATACTTTTGTCAGCAGTGGGGAGACTAGGTTGGAGTATGTTTTGTAAAACTCTACTATGAACCAATCCGGGCCTGGTGATTTGCCATTCTGTAGTAGTTTAATTGCCTCTTGCACTTCCGTAGTCGAGATCGGAACACCAAGATTATTAGGTATGGCCTCACTGATTTTTGGGAACGGGATCGATTCCAAAGGGTTATACCCCCTCCACACTTCAGGTGGGCAGTCTGATGAGTAAAGATCTGAATAATAACTAAAAAAAACATCATTCACGATCTTAGGATCAGTAACCACATTTCCTGAGGGGGACTTAATCCTAGGGATCAGTCTCGACAGCGCCATAGTCCTGGTCTGGTGAGCCAAAAGTTGACCTGCCTTATCTCCCATTTCAAAATAATGTTGCTTTGAGTGTAGCAATTGCTTTTCGATCTTAGCTGTTGACAGGAGGTCATACTCAGCCTGGAGCTTGAGGTGTTGATTGTAAAGTGCAGGGGTAGGAGTGTTAGCATATTCCACATCAACCTCCTGAAGTCGGTCTGATATCTCTACCAATTTAGCTGATTGTGATCTTTTCAGGTATGAGGTGTAAGAGATAGCTTGGCCCCTTAGGTACGCTTTACATGCCAGAGAACATCCCAGAGAACTTCTCTAGCGATGTCGGGGGTGTCAGGGATCACTCCCCCTATGCAGGAGAAAGGCCGCGCCCTGAGCAACACTGGAGCAGGGCTTTTATGCCCTCGCAGCTCCAGGACCAGGTGCTCTGCATCAGTAATCTACCCTGCAGGGACAGAGGGACAAAAGCATACTCCACCATGGTTAAAGGCAGGGCCGTCACAATAGCATTGTGGGAGATAGCCTCCACTGTCTTGATAAAAAGCTATGATTAGGAAAACATATGTCAATTGAAGTAGGGGCATGGTCTGAGATCACAATACTATGGTATGTACTGGAGTTGGTCCAGTGTAAAACTCTATTGTCAATGACGAAGAAGTCAATTCTTGAATACGTGTGATGAACGTGGGAGAAAAAGGAAAAGGCCCTTGCCGATGGATTAGCAGATCGCCATGGATCACTGAGGCCAAGTTGTTCTGTAAATGTCTTCAGTGCTGTTGCGCGCGCGCGCACACACACACACACACACACACACACACACACACACACACACACACACACACACACACACACACACACACACACACACACACACACACACACAAAACACCCATAAAATAAAATAAGGGAACAGTAACAATTCCCAGATCCTCTAAGGCTTCCTGTTTTTATAATACTAACTGTCTCTTTGGTCGCAATTCCCATAGTTCACAGTGTTACTGTGAGGAATTAGAGTTAGAAGTGTTTTTTGGTAGGATTTATAGCACCCCTAGTGGTGGATAGTGAAATGTAGGAAGCATGTGGAATGCCACATTATGCTTGTAAAAACTGTCAAAGTATGTGAAATGTCACTAGAATACTTATCAAGTGTATAATATGTTTACAGTATGTTTACTATAGAAGTGTTGAACCATAAGAGACAATCATTGAATGTATTAATCTATAAACAATAGTCGATAGGGACAAACAGGGATTTTAAGACAGGCATTACAGCGAACACTAGGATCAGAGCAGAGGGCCTAACAGAGGGACGCACGCGCAGAAGGAGCAACAGACCAAAGCCAATAGGTCACAACGAAGGAGGTCAGCTGACTGAGGCCAGGAGGAGTCAGCTGGACTTTGAGACAGATATTTTACGGACTATGAAAGGAGATTCAAAGGAATCATTCTTGCACTTCATCACATTCCATCCTGCAGGTATCAAGCTTCCTGATTGGAGCGTGTGTGAACTCTTTTCCGCGGATCATATTTCTATCGATAGTGTACATAGTGTGATTCACTTTGCAATTGCTTTAACTTCTGTAAAATTAAATACCATTGATCATAATTTCAACCGGCTGAGTGTTTGTCACGGCCGGCAGACGTGAGGCTCTCCCACAGTATCGACGGGTCCTTGAACCTCAACATTACCCTTAGCAGGTGCAGGCATAGATTGTAAGTATTGGTATAAAATTTTTTTTAATTTCAAAGTGTCATGAGGTGCTACAGTGATTAATGGTTTAATAACAACAATGTAAAGTAATAACAGTGCAAAAATCAGAGTTTAAGTTTGGAGGACAGGGTGCCTCTAATTACCGAACACGGTTATAATAACAAAACTCTTACCGCCATAACCGGGCTTGATTGAGTGTAGCAACGCTAACTTTAACTGGCTAACTAGCTGCTCCAGCGAACCGAGGTCTGCGCTTCGTTTTGGTGGGTTTTACCACCATTATGAGTCCAGTCGTGTTCTGACAAAGGTGGTGTCTTCTTCGGCTGATGAGAAACCTCTCTTGTTACCCTCTTTGCCAGTCATTTTAAGTCTTGCCAGGTACAGCAGAGCTGGTCGCAGGCCCAAGTTGTATAGCTCCGCCATGATGTAGGCCGCACGCTGTTCCAGGACATCGGGGCAGTAGTCCTCATAATTGCGTACCGGAGTGTCCTTGTATTTGAGGTCGTTCCTTCGCTTTCCGGCTTCTCGGATTACCAGGTCCTTGGTTTGATGTCGATGAAAGCACACAATCACCGGTCTGGGTCTGTCTCCTTGCCATGGTTTAGCTACAAATGTGCGGTGGGCCCAGTCTAACTCTGGGGGGGCCTCAAGCACTTTGTCGCCGAGTATTTCCACCAGGGCATCAGAAAAGAAGTTTGTGGGTCTGGGACCCTCAATGGATTCCGGCAGCCCGATAATTCTGAGGTTGTTTCGTCGGCTTCATCCCTCCAAGTTGGTATTTTTAGCTTTGAGCTTAGCACATAGCTCGGTTAGCGTAGAGCACGAGGTTTCGAGGGCCTGAAAGCGATCCTCGTTTAAGTTGCCGTTGGTCTCAAGACTTGCGATTCGCTCGCCGTTTTCAGTCACTGTGGCTTGTATCACATCTAGTTTGGTTTCGAGAGATGCAAACGCAGTTTTGAGTTCGGTAGAGAGGGCCGATGATATGGACTTGCGGTGTTCCTTCAGCAGGCTTGGGGCGCCGGCTCGTCTTTTGTAGCATCTTGCCTCTTATTCGGTTTAGTTCTGCTGGTCATGGTGCAGAAGGACAGTACCTGCCTTTGCGCAAGCTGTTAATTTACTTTTTGGGTCTAAAAAGAGTGATAATTGAAAAAGGAGAGTGTGACGCGTGTGTGTACTCCATATCCCTCTCCACCGGAAGTCCCATACCAGGTCTTTTGACGCTGCTGGGCCTCTGCCATGTGGGATTGGGCAAGCTCACTCATCCTTTCCAGTCGGTCTCTGATCTGAACCACATGAGAGATAATGTTAACTGCCCCCCTCCCCGCCTGGTCGCCCTCCCAAATCTCTCTCAATAGAGAGGGGGCTCCTTACTTCATGACCATACAACAATTCAAAGGGAGAGAAACCAGTGAAGCCCTGGGGTACTTCTCTATATGCGAAGAGGAGGTAGGGCAGCCACTGATCCCAGTCCGTACCAGTGTCATTCCCAAATTTCCGTAGCATCTGCTTCAGAGTCTGGTTGAAGCGTTCGGTGAGGCCATCTGTTTGAGGATGGTAGGGGGTTGTCCTCAAGCTCTTAATACAGAAAAAGCTACAACATTTTTGTTTGTCCAATACGACAAAATACCAGCAAAACTAATGAGATTCAATTTGGCAAACATTAGCATGCTAACAAAATAAACTGGTGCTGTGTCTCAAATTGGAAACGTCTATTACAACACATAAAGATTAAAGACACAGTTTGTGGTAACAAGATGACTACACCTACCCCTTATACCAGTACATTTATTAATTTTTCTCTAACCCTGTACAATTGAAGTCAGATTTTTGCCAGTGAAAATAGATTGTTTTATATTCAAAGATAGTTCACTTAATGTTTAACTATGTAGCATAGAGAGTTAAACTAACATCAGCATCCCTAATCAGTTAATTTAAATTTAAATAAGAGAGAACAAGGTTTTGTCATCTGCAATCATTTTTAATCATTTGACAAATCATTAATAAAGATAAGAAATAATAACCCTTAACACAAACAAACTGTCCAACCAACAACACCACCACCAACGATAACGTCTTAAATCTCATCTGGATACAAGAAAATTAAAATGACAAATGAAAATGGATCCTCTGTGTCCATTGTTTAATAGCAAAAAAAGAATTATTGTAGTGGTGCAGTGTGATACAATTTGTTGGTATTCCCTTGAATGCTTGTGAAGTGAGCCAGACATTCAGGTTATCTCTCACTTAACCTGGCATTCCCACGAAGGCAGTCATGCCATTCAATTCATCAATGCAAAAAAAAGCCTCCCTTCCCTTTCCTCTGAGGGCCATGATAAACACAGCACCGCAGTCAATCAGAGCTGATAGCCGCAGAGGCAGCTTTGCTTCTTCCAGCTAGTAGCTACACTAAAGTTTTTTTCTTTCTTCCAGAGGCTGAATGGCAGCCTATTATATGCATCAAACCTCTATTTGAAGTCCTCAGTAGTAAAGTGCTCGAGGACATTAATCAAGAGGAACAAGCTGCCTCTCACATCTGCTTTGAGTTGAGTGTGGAGCTGGCAGCTCCCTGTACCTGGATGTCTGTCATTGTCAGTCCTCTGGAGGTCTGACAACCCCCAACCACCACCAACACATCCAAACAGGATATATTTAGCCTAAAGAGCTGCGCATTCAGATCTGACTCCATTTAATTACATCCTTCAGGGTGACAAGTGCCTGTTAAGAGTTTCTAGTCGAGGGATTACACTGGAGAGAAAATTGACAAGCAATAAAATGAAAATAAGGAGTTGTTATGTAGTGTCTTGCAGCCAGCACCATGCCTTCTTTCCTGGGGAAGAAAAACACTGATGCACCCAGAAGGGGTGGTAAACCTGTGCCTATTCTCCGACCAACTCTGTATAATTTGCCTATTCAGTCTGAGGTACTGCAATGAGCCAAAATACCTTGGATGCTTGCTAGTCAAGAGTGGACTGTTACGGGGCATGCTCGAAATTAATTAGTTTGTACGAAGCATCGTGCCCTTATGTCGAAAGACAAAAGTCTTTATAGCTGTTCTAAATGGTCACACTCGAAAGTGGGACAAAAAACCTGGTTATAAATCAGTTCAAAAAGTAACAAAAATAGTTAATAGCATGGAGAATGAAAAAAGGTAGCTTGTGAGATAAGTTCATACCCGGCTTACTTGCACACCTCCACACACCAGGCCGATCTTTACATGAAGTGAGGGTGACTGTTGGATTGTCAATTTCAGAAAACTAAAGAATTTGCAGTCTGTAGGTGATTTGAGGGGGGATGAGGGGCTTTTCCATCTGCCTGGTCAGTAAAATGACCAAAATGCCTCCCTGTTGTTAACCTGGCATCCCCCATCTCCGAGTAGTAGGGACAGAAGGATTGTTTAGTTTAATATGTTAGTCTAGTCTGTCTGACTCACTGATCCTTTATGTGACTGAGGTTCATGCTAGTTAGAATCTACGGCCTGAATATGGCTCTGAAACATCAGTAGCCTTTACCTGGGCTCAGACTACAGGAATTTTAAAATCCTAACTGATTTTGAAATCGGGTTGCATCACACAGTATGTTCCCAAACCTCCAGTGTCTGCCGATTTCATTCCTCGGCCCACTGCATTGGTAGTTTCCTTTTTAATTGTTAGTGGCAATATGCCATTTGGTCATGCTGCTATGAGCCCTGTGTATTGGCGTTGGGCTTTGTGCTCTTGTTGCAAGATATACCAGGCCTGAGACCTTCTACTGTATCCAGGGTCAAAGGCAACTAGATCGTCTATCCCAGGGGTCGGCAACCCGCGGCTCCGGAGCCGCATGTGGCTCTTCAGCCCCTCTGTTGCGGCTCCCTGAGGCTACATCCACACTAATACGTTTTCCGTTTTAACAAATGATCTCCCTCCAGACTAAAACGCCTGAAAACGAATATCACATGACTTTTCACGTACACTGGGCATGCGGGTGGGTGCCGGTGTAAACAGGAAGTAGATTGGTTGCGTAGTTAAAAAAATAAGATGAGTAATAAAGTAGTCTTTAATAATGAAAGGTCGCGCTTGATACTTAAAATCTTCCTCTATAAACTCAAACAGACACATTTTGTGGAAAGTTTTATTTTTCAGACTTGGTTACAACGCTGCAGGTCTCGCTCTATCTCGCTCACATCACATTTACTTTAAAATGAACATTTACACATAAAAGTTTACTATGAATCAATAAATGAGGTCATCACACGTCTCACTCATAGCTCTGCTGGTGACTGAAGTCTCTGTCGTTCTGGAGAGCAATCAATGTTTAGTTCCTTTATAGTTTGTGTGCGGACTTCACAATAGTTAAGAAACAATAATAAGAAAAGGAAAGTCCTCCATTTTGTGTCCGTCCTCCTCAAAGCTGCTAACCGTGACTTCAGATGTCCGCTCCGTCGGGCTGATAACGCCGCTGGACACGCTGCCAAAATATATATTTTTTTAATATTTTGTCAACTAAAATCTGCGTCACATCCTATTACGTCGCTGTCAAGCGCCTTTCCCTGCAGGTGGCTAATTATGATTTGCAGACCCCCGCCCTCGGTAAACTATTGTAAGCTATTATGTTGAGCACATTCAGAGCTCTCCAGGAAGCAGTGTCCCTGTGTATGTGTTTGGTGCTTTTATTGTGGAGAATGAGACGGAAGGAGAAATAGAGGTTCTGGTGAAGTGTGGGGGAAGTGAATAAAGTTGCTGCTGTCTTGGCGCAGATTACGAAGCCCCGTGTTTATTATTTTTTTATTATCATAAAGTATAGGCGCAACATTAACCCTCGGCTACACTATCAATGGATAAATCCCAAAAAAGAAAAGTCACGGAGGAAAATAGAGTTTAATTCTGCATGAACGTAGGCTATTAATTAGCTTTTACTGCCAACGATGCTGGTTTACCTGTATGCTTGAATTGTGGCGAGAAATTAGCAAACAACAAGAAATGTAATGTTGAAAGACACTTCCATAACAAGCACACAGCATTTGCTGAAAAGTATCAAGCTGGAGATGAGCAAAATAGAGCGATTTGTCAACTGTTTTGACAAGTTTTTTTCTCCTCTTCATAAGAGTTTTATATTGTTATAAAAATAGCAATACAATAGCAATAAAATGTCAAGGATTGTCTTTATTCTTGTTCTATAATTTCATAAATACAACTATAGTTTTTGTATATACAATATAACTATATATAAAACTTTATAAGCTGTGATATCAAAATGGCAAAATGGCTCTTTGGATAGTAAAAGACATTTTTAACTAGCCAACCAGATTTTAACAAAAGTATTGGTAACACTTTATAATAACTACACACTATGAAGCATTAGTTAAGTATGAATAAACACTTAATTCATAATTTATAAAGCATTGTTCCTGCATTAATAATTCATTAGTATGCAGTTCATAACAACAGTTATAAATGTTTTATTCTTGATTAATAAGCTTGTCTATTATGTGTTTCATTATTGTGTTTTCATACTTGATGATGGATTCCGCATTTGTAAATTAAGTATTATATATTTTACAAACCAATTATTGAGATTATTGAGGAGTTGTAGATGATTAATAAGATCATTTATAAAGTGTTAGTAAATTATTAATAACTTATTTATATATATTTATATATATATAATGATTTAGATATGCACTAATGGTTAGGGACTATGTTAATATATGCTTTATAAATGCGTATTAATACTGCAATTCATGATTAATTCATGATTTATTAAGGTAGTTACTAGTCCTTAGTAAAGTATCTCTTCTCGATTGTCTGGGATGTCATTGCATTCGATCAGTGTCGGCAGTGTAAGGCTGATTCCACCGTTCAGTGCTTCAATCTGATAGCCGGATGCTTTTCTGCCTGAACTCTTTCATACCAGCACGTGTCTTCAAAGTGTAGGGTAGTGCATCCCCTTGGATATCCAACAGATCAAAAAACTCAGATCTGGCTAAGGACCTGTTGCTCTGATCATCGAGCATAGCATACATTTTGAAAGCATTCTCAGGGCGTCCGTCAGGATACACTTTGACGAGGCACATCTTAGAACAGGACTTTGCCGTAAAGTTGTTGCCACAAACCTCAGTACATAGAGAGTTCACAGCAGGTGTTGATGAAGTACGCTCTTCTTCCTCCTCTCTGCCGTGTTCTGTTTCGCTCTCCCCGCCATCCTCTGATGGAGAGCGTAAGGTCCTGGTAGCCCACGGAGGTGGTCCAGGTTGTAGAGCTGTATGATGACGTTCACTGTTGCACTCGTCACATTTTAATGTGGTTTTGCAGTTTCAAGCAAGATGCGAAGATGATGAGCAGCACTTGAAGCAGATCCCCTGCTCCTTCAGGAAGGCTTTACGTTCTTCGATGGTTTTCAGTCTGAAGCCACGGTATTTCCTCAGTGGGTGGGGCTTGTTATGGATCGGGCAGTGTTTAGCTACATCCACTTTAAATGCTATCTCGTTCTGAGCTGCAACAGGGGAGACATTAGTCTTATGCACTGACACTGGAGTTTTAAAGTTAATGTGCTTTAAGAATGTTTTCTCTCTTTGAGGGGAGCTGTTGCTAGGGAGTGCAAAGCTAGGGTCATTTCTCATTTTGGCTTCGTGACAGATGAAATGGGTGAAGAAAGAAAAAGGGGGATAAGAGACATGATACTCCTTAAACTTTGATCCTTGCGAAATCCATTTGTCCTGTAACCCATATGGCACCTTTTCCACAATGGGTCCGACGCCACGGGCGGTGTCCAGATATGTCAAGCCTGTTAGATAACCATCTTCCTTTGCTGCGAGTAGCTCCATTAAAAGATCCCCTAATTCTCTTAATTTGTAGTATTTTTTACTTATCTTAGGAAAGCTGTCAAGTTTCTTAAAAGTGCACTTTCTATTCAGGTTACTTTTATTTGTACCCGTAGGTAGACTTGGTTTGCAACAGAGAGCGAGGCATCCATCTCGACAGACATTACAATCAACACAGACAACAAGACAAACATGTTAAAAGTACACAAGGCTACAAATCAGTCAATCATTAAATAAATAAAATAAATAAGTACACAAACGTTGTTTCTATAGCATCTGTGCACTGTTGCTATGATTTGTTCACCTGAGTGATGGCTGCTGGAACAAAGCTGTTCTTATACCGCTTTGTTCTGCACCGTGGGACCATATACCTCCGTCTAGAAGGAAGAAGCTGAAATTCCGTGTGCAAAGGGTGGGAGTCGTCCTTTAAAATGGAGCCGGTTATCCGTTGCAACTGTCTGGTGTACAGGGACTCTAGGTTAAGCTGTGACTCACCAATCAGCCTGCTAGACCATTTCACAATTTGATACAGAGAGTTTCTGTTCTTTAAAGAGAGGTTTCCAAACCATGACACCAAAGAAAAAGATAAAATCGATTCAATAAAAGCACCATAAAATAAGGTCATCATGGTTTTGTCAATGTGGAAATAGGAGTTTCCTCAAACAAACGCTGATGCCCCTTTTTGCACACGGCTACACAGTTTGCTTCAAAGTTCAGTTTTGAGTCGATAATTGCCCCAAGATATTTGTAAGACTGTACACATTCCACTGTCTGGCCCTTAATGGATATGACTTCATGTGTGTGGGCTCGTCTTCTAAAATCAATTGTCATGTCTTTGGTTTTAGATATGTTTAATTGAAGATAGGACTCCTCACACCACTTCACAAAGTCGTCGATGACCGGACCGTGGCTGGTCTCATTGTCCTGGAGCCGACTAACAATAACAGAGTCATCTGCATACTTTAAGATGGTCCTATTTTCATACCTGCTCTGACACATATTTGTGTAGAGGATGAATAATAGGGGCGAAAGCACACATCGTTGTGGGGAGCCAGTGGAGGAGCAAACTTGGTCAGACAGAATTCCATTTACTCTCACTCTTTGTGTCCTATTAGTTAAAAAGTCAAGAATCCAGCCCACAAGATTGTGACTTAAGTCAAATTGTTCTAGAAGCCTACTTAAAATATGGGGTTGAATTGTGTTAAAAGCAGAGGAGAAATCAACAAATAGAAGTCTAACATGAGATCCATTTCCCTCCAAGTGTTTAAAAAGTAAATTAAACAAAGTGACTGAGGCATCTTCTACTCCTCTATGTGGCCTATAAGCAAACTGCATGGGATCAAGTGCTTGCTCAGTTTTTCTTAAAATTTCTGCCCGTACCAGTTTTTCAAAAGTTTTGAACCTCTGGGGAGCTGTAACATTCTTCGAGCCTGTCCCAGGCCTTTTTGAGAGCTGCTTCTGGTTTGCCTATATGAACTGCCCTCAAACGCCGGACATGTTCGGAGGACTCCTTGCCAAGCCATTTCAACAGCAAGTCCAGCTCTTCACCAGTAGTAAGCTCCAAGTCTCTTATTGTGTTGAGGAAAGATGACCTCCATGCTCTATAAGTTTCTGGGCGGTCATCAAAGTGTGACAGACCGGTGCTCACAAGCTCTTTGCGTGCCAGATACTTTGCCATGTCCATCATAACAGAGTCTTTGCAGTAATTGCTCTTTTTTAGATTGACCAAGATTTCTATTGTGTTGCTGGAACAATGAATGGGGCTTCTGTGAGGTCTGGCGCTGGGCACTTGGGGAGGTACAGGCATCAACGACAACATACTGGTTGTCCTCTTCCTTGAAAGTATTCTTAGACTGTTCAGAAGGAAGCCAAGTGGGATTCTTTGGTTGTTGTTCATGTGGCAAGTTTAAGAATGACTCTGAATGATAGCTAAAATGACTAGCTTTGTCCCTGATGTAATCACTCACACGTTGATGTGTGCCTTTTACTATTGCTGGGTGGCTTTTCCTGCTACGAAGCTCATCACCCTCAAACTCTGCAGCTGACTCCAATACCTCTGCCTGGGTAACAGCAGCTGCAGCCTCCTTTTCAAGATGCAGGGCTTCCAGATTAGCCTCTAGTCTAGCTTTGTCAACTTTCATGGCGATTTCTCTCTCTGCAAATGTAGCCCGTGGTCGCGCAGCCTCTGCTCTCGCTCTTGCTTGTGCTGCTGCAGCACCAACAGATGATCTAGAAGATCGGGATGAACCAGAATGTTTGGAATTGCAGACAGATGCTCCATCTTGTAAGCTCTGTTTCCTCTTGTGTAGCAGCTTTCAGATGCTTTTCATCCATAATGGTTGTTACTCACTGCGTTCCGTTGCTGTACAGTTGTTTAGCCAGCTGCGTATCAGTCTTTTTACTGTACTGCTCTCCTTGTGTGTGTGTGTGTGTGTGTAACTTGGTACACAATTCAGCAGTAAGCCAAACTCCATTCAAATGAATACGGGAGTCAGGATGTAGCGTCCAAGCTCCAGATGCTTTATTGTGCAGCACCGACGTACACAAATCAAATAGGAGTAAAAAGACTATGTTTTCGAAGGCGTAAACACATGATGGATGGCAGAGGATGATTTTCTGAGACCATCTACCTAAAACTACCACATGTGGCGAACTTCCTTTTCCATGTCAGAGTGCATGTCAAAATGAAGGCAAATTAACAACACAAACTAAAGGGCCCAGGAGGGGGCGCCAATTCCCCAGTCCTCAGGGCAGAACAATGTATATGTTTCCTGGTGGAACTGCAGAATCACCCACGAAGCTCTGCAGAATCCAAAACTGTCCGCCATTGTGATTTTCTGGCTATTATAGACCTGATCACACAGCTTAAACAAAGAACGCTAATTGTTGTAACATACTACCATCATTTGAGGGCTTAAAGGATTTTTTTACACAACAGGAACATTCTTTCTCAACGAGGGTCAGTAACATCTTCAAAACTGAAGCTCTGGTTGGATCTGGACCTGCTGTCTGAGACTCAACTTCAAACCTGGAGCTATACATTTTGCCATTTTTATGTTATGTTAGTTGCTGTGTATTAAGCCATTGTTTTTCAACCTTTTCTGAGCCGTGGCACATTTTTTACATTAAAAAGATCCCGCGGCACACCAACAACCAAAAACGTTACAAAATGACATCTTTTAGCATAATACACCATATATGCCAGGGGTGTCAAACTCAATCCCACGGAGGGACAAAATAAAAAATTGGGACTACGTTGAGGGCCAAATAGAGTCACCATTTAATAAACAGGATAGAAGGGATATTGGACAAAGTGCAAAAAGAATACATGTTTAGGTAGGCTACATTATTTTATGCATATGTTCCAGAGCCAGATGTTTGGCATCTTCTCTTGGCTGCCAGTTCATTAATATCTGGGGTTAGGTTCTGTGGAAACCCTCAAGATGGAGTGAAGGTGTGCATCAGTGAGATGACTCCTGTGTGGGTTTTTGTTCATCTTCATCACAGAGAAAAGCTGCTCACACAGGTATGTGCTTCCAAACATGCAGAGCATTTGAGCAGCATGTAGCATGTTAAGGCATCATTTCGGGGGTGAAGCTTGTGCAGCGCCCTCAGAGTCATACTTTGCCTTGAGTGTCATTACACTGGAGGTCTATCAGCTCCACAGGTGCTCTTTCCACGTCAACTGCAAACGGATTGCTGAGCAGTTGAAATTTAAATGTCTGAGCTGCAAAGTCAGCAAATCGCCGAGTGAACTCCGTGCCTAGTGCACCCAGTTTATCAGCAAAATGTGCAGTCGGGAACACAGCGGTGGAGACTTTTACTGCATCACACATGTCTGTGATCATACGTCCCCGTCCCTGAAGCTGGAGGTTTAGCGCAGTGAGATGCTTCGTTATGTTGAACATAAAGCCAGCTCACATCGCCACTTTTCGTCCCGGAGCTCTGTGGTGTGGCGGGCCAGTTATGATAAACATGATATTTTCTGCCGGGCCGTTGTACAGAGGGCCGGATATATGCTGACAATTTAATGACAAGTCTCTAAATGTGTTGATCCTTACTAGGCTTTTCATCTGGGTTATGTTGCCCAGTTCAGAGTCTGCATTTTTCCTTTTCAAATATTTCTCCATCGCTGTTCGTCTTGTCATCTCAACGTCTCCCGCGCGTCATTTCATTCTACTGTCCTAAATTAACACGGTCATTATTGCGCTACCTACTGCCACCCACTGGCATGGAAGAGTATTTATTACTTAGCCAGCCACTATATTGCAGCTCAGACGCTCAACAATGGCAAAGTATTTGCAACAACTAAATCATATTTTTTTGGACTCATTAAGTGAAATTGGACATTTTCCCACGGCACACCTGACTATCTCTCACGGCACACTGGTGTGAGCACAGCGGTTGAAAATCGCTGTATTAAGCACCAAGACTTAGATTTAAGGTGCGTTCACACCAAACACGGCGGAAATTTTGGCGGGACCATTTGTGGTTATTCGCGTCATTCGTGCTATATGCGCCGGAGAGGGGGCGTGGCTTATCTCCATAGAAGCCGTTATCTACTTAGCCATTTATTTCCGCCATCAACCATGTAAGAAATAACCACTATTTCTGCTTAGTACTTGTTGTGGAAGCCCCAGATATCCCGGAAAACTAAACTCCGTCTTGTCTGGGTTCATAACACAATCCGGAGGACCTCCGTGGGTTTCATCAAGGTGTATTCACTGTGTCTAGCAAGCCACACGTCAGCAGTTTACTACAGCTGTATGAACCCAAAATAAATAGATTTTGCTGTGATTTAATTGCAATAAACGGACAATAAGGGATGCCGAAATAACTACAGAATGATTCTGATTTGTAAAAAGTCTTGCCACGTTTGGTGTGAACACGGCATTAGCATGCTGCGCTGATAATGCCACTGGCTTCGACTGTAGATCCACAGGCTGGAGTAATGTAGTAATGTTAGGTAATACAAAGGCAGATTGTGTGGACATTAGGTCTCATATGAAGGCAGTTAAATAAAGACAGTAGTAGGTTGGATGTGGGTAACTTTTTTCCCCTTATTGCCTTTTGTGAAACTGAGTACTCTAATGCAGCTAAGCTGCTGTTGGGATTTCAGTTTAACCCCACCAAACGTTAAATCTCACCCATGTGATTTTTGGAATGTCATGGATAACAAGAAGCTTTATATGAATTTAGTGTTTATCTAACCAGGGTGACTACAGGTATCACAGAGTTCACTATGTTTTAAAACAAAAAATAATTAAATCAAAACTAAACTGACTTTGCAAAATAAAATTGTGTTCACTGCTACATAAACAAATAGTAAGACAAAAAAACCCCAGCATTACTTGCAAAAGATGCACATTATATATATATTTACGTTTTCCTCCTTTTTAAATAAGCTGGGCGCTGGTCCACTTCATCCTCAGTTTGGAGGTCTGATGTCTGCAGGGCCTTTGGGAGGAGCAGTCGAGCCTCATTGTATGTATCTGTGAAGAGAAAATATATATTTGACGTCCAAATGGAAATACAAATACTTAAACCGGAAAAGTTCATGTCATTTTGCTATACAAAATGTTATGTCAGATTCTTACCTTTAGTTGCCCTGATTCGTATGGCGAAGCTTTCCCATGAAACACCAGGGGAGTCAGCTTTCATCACAGCCTTGTCGTATCTTTGGCCTCCTTACAAAGAGAGACAAACAGCTCTCATTTTTGACCCATTGGTCAGGAACAACTTCTGTGTCCCCAGTGTCAGTAAACTCCCCTATGTGGTACATTTTCTGTTAATTAAAAATAAATGTTTCAAATTCTATTAACTATAAGACAACTCGTCACGCCATGCAGGATTCAATGTTAAGGACTCTTTCTATTTGCCCATCTCAAAAATACTGAGAAACAAGGAAAAATTTGATAGTAATCTGCGTGACAAATAATTGGTTTTAATAATCATATGCCTAGTGATCAATTAGACCCAGACAGACAGAATCACTAGAGGTTTCCACTGTACCATGAAACTCAATATCCTTAACAGGTGAGTTACAAATAGTTACAACACATGATGTAATGGCATTCCTACATATTTGTTCTTGAATGGAAGAAGTACATATTTTGAAACACTATCATTCACCTTCACACATTTTAGATCCTGAGACAAGTAATCAAGAAGGAACACCCCTATCTGGCTGGACTTTATTGGATAGTCAAAGAAGTCGAAAGACTGGGTGAACTCATTATACACCAAATACGGATCCCCCTCAACCACAATTATATTTCTGACTATGCCTATTTTGCCATTACTCCTGATGCAGTTGTCACCAGTGCATAACTTGACACAAAACTCTGGAAGACTTATTTCTTTGTACTGCGCGACTGGATATACAGCTCTGGAAAAAATTAAGAAACTACTTCAAAATTATCATTTTCTCTGGTTTTACTATTTATTGGTATGTGTTTGAGCAAAATTAATTTTTTTGTTTTATTCTATAAACTACTGACAACATTTCTCCCAAATTTCAAATACGAATATTGTCATTTAGAGCATTTATTTGCAGAAAATTACAACTGGTCAAAATAACAAAAGATCTTGAATAATGCAAAGAAAACAAGTTCATATTCATTTTTAAACAACACAATACTAATGTTTTAACTTAGGAATAGTTCAGAAATCGATATTTGGTGGAATAACCTTGATTTACAATCACAGCTTTCATGCGTCTTGGCATGCTCTCAAACCATCTCTCACATTGCTGTTGGGTGACTTTATGCCAGTCCTGACGCAGAAATTCAAGCAGCTCGGCTTTGTTTGATGGCTTGTGACCATCCATCTTCCTCTTGATCACATTCCAGAGATTTTCAATGGGATTCAGGTCTGGAGGGTGGAATGGCCATGACAGGGTCCTGATCTGGTGGTCCTTCATCCACACATTCACTGACCTGGCTGTGCGGCATGGAGCATTGTCCTGCTGGAAAAAACACTCCTCAGAGTTGGGGAACATTGTCAGAGCAGAAGGAAACAAGTTTTCTTCCAGGACAACTTCGTACTTGGCTTGATTCATGCGTCATTCACAAAGACAAATTTGCCCGATTCCAGCCTTGCTGAAGCACCCCCATATCATCACCGATCCTCCACCAAATTTCACCGTAGGTGCGAGACACTGTGGCTTGTAGGCCTCACCAGGTCTCCGTCTAACCATTAGACCACCAGGTGTTGGGCGAAGATGAAAATTGGACTCATCAGAGAAGATGACTTTACTCCAGTCCTCTATGGTCCAATCTTTCTGGTCTTTTGCAAACCTCAGCCTGGCTCTTCCTTTGCTTCTCGTTGATGATTCTAGCTTTGCACAACTTCAGCCCGGCCCAGAGGAGCCTGTTTCTAACCGTCCTCGCCGTGCACTTCACCCCAGCTGCCGTTGGCCATTCTTTTTGGAGGTCACTTGATGTCATCCTACGGTTGTTCAGTGACATTCGAATGAGTTGGCGGTCATCCCGATGAGTGGAGAGTCGTTTTCGTCCTCTGCCGGTCTGTAGATTTGTTGTCCCTAATGTCTGCTGCTTGTCCTTGTTCTTATGAACTGCCGTCTTTGAAATTTTAAGGATGGAAGCAACCTGATGTTCACTGTAATTCAAAAGGAATGTGGCATTTTAAAGCCAACAGAGTGCTTGATAATTGATTTACTCTCTTGGATAGCAAGCGGCAACTTAGTGGACCTTTGCTCCCTGCCCAAAGCTCTAGGAGCTTTCTCATCACACCTAAACAGACCAGGTGCATGTAATCATGGGGAAACATTGACACCATCCCTATGCTTGTCTCTGTGAGTAGGGAGTTGTCTTTGTGATGTTCCTCATCCGTTTGAAGCCTAAAGCTCTCATCGGTTCTTAAGGTGCTTTTAGTCTCAGGAAAAGTAATTGTGCTACCTATACGAAGCCCATATGATGTGCACTTATCACACCCTGCATAGCCAGTGTGAGATTTGGTGGCTTTAATGTACGCTCGTGCAGGGGCATCACACATAATTGATGTTACTTTTATGAACTAAGTTTTTCCATTCAAAGCAAAACCAGACGACAGGATTTTAATCTCCCTCACTAGATCTCCAAGGTATTGTCCCGGAGGGTATGGTTTTGAATTGCCCCCAAACAATCTAATCAAGCAAGGTTTCCTGAATTTAAACCCCTGCACCAACTCCAAAATTGGCCATAACTGGACACTTGAACTTTTAAACAGAGGAAGACCATCAAAATTAAGTTGGAGTTTAATTGTGTGCAGATCTGGAATTTTTGTCCAATTTTGCTTCAAGAAACTGCATTCACGATCCCAAAGTAAAAGTATGAACCTCCTGCAATTTGCTTTATCTTGTAGTCCCTTCTAGTACCGAGGAGTGTCTTGGCATCTTTAGGCAGTGATGGATGGTGACACCTCAAAATAGACAGCAAGGCAGTTAATGCAACCAAAGTGATGCCATACTCCAAGGCCCAATTAACCAAGCTAGCACTGAGGCTTGGCTGTTGACTATTTTCACAATCAGCCTCATTTCTGTACTCTGGTTCTTCCTGAAAATGGGTTCCACATTCCCTTTCCATCATAGTCTCAGACTCAGTTTCGCCTCTGCAATTAGTTTCCATCACAGTCTCTGCTCCACACTCAATCATATTTTCAAACTCCTGATCACTGTCAACAACATTTTTCTCTTAACTGTCAATGGGATCAAACATGGGATCGACATTGATATTACACAGTTTATACAATTCACTATACGTCTCTGAGCTCTTGTATAAAGGTACTGCATTTTTATATACACATTTTTTTATTTACAAGCCATTAAGGTGGAACATTGAGCGCATGCATGCATCAATAATACTGTGCTATCTTTGGCATATCCACATTTTTTTTAAATACAAGCAAATAAATGATGTAGTAGCTTGAAGGTTTTTTTTCCTGGAATTTTAAGTAAGACAAATATATTTGTATTCATGGGGATTTCCCCAGTATTTCAATAATTCTTTTAGGACAATAAAGTGAAAAGAGAGCTCATATATTACTGTTTAATTAGAAAATATCCATCTATTAATAGTAAAGAAAAAAATTAAGCCTGTAGGCCTTCCAAAAACTATTGCAACATCTTTGGATAACTTTCTACTACAAAAGTACAATGTGAACACATTTCCTGGAATGTTTCTCCCAGTTATGTATGTTTTTTTCTTTCAAATTTTCCTTTTTTCCCGTTATGATAAATAAGGAATCACAACGCTTTTACTTTCACTTCAGAGGTCACGGGCGTTACCAAGTCACCAAGCCAGGGTTTATCTCCGAACAGTATAACTAATTCACCATTGGCCCTTTAACAGTACCCCGCTGTTCTGGGATCAGCAGTGGCTTTTAACACCTACAGTGCGCATCTCAAACAGTCATAACACTGCCCGAAAATGATGAGTTTTCGATACAAAAAACTGACCAAACTTTAGGAATCAAGAAGAGAAGCGATGTTGTCTGTCTGGCAAGACTGAAATTTTAAGCAGTCATTTTCATCATGTCCCGGATGGATTAAAAAAATATTTTTTTATAATTTACAAAATTCACGGCAAAATATTCTACTTCAATGCATGGCGTACACAAATTTTCACTGCGAAAAAAACGTTTGCTAGATCGTAACTAACATTTCTATTTCAGGAGATAAAACATTGCAATGCAATTTCGCCACATTTCCATAAAATTAACGTTAAAGTTACTCCAACCCTGCTTGCCTTTGTCCTTTGTGGACCAGCTTTCTCGGTTAACACCGTTATACGATGCAGTGCGAGATGTTGCATCGGATGTCTGTGCTCAAACATCATGGCTTGATAAATACAAAAATATTCTTTCATTACAGACAACAGCATTATTCGGGTCCTCAGGACAGGTTTTCAAGCTAACGTGCTGACCTCCCCTGACTTTAGGCTGATCAGTTGGATGAATTGAGCTGCTAAATACAATTTATTTTATGTGGAAATCACTGTACTAGCTGGTTTCAACTCGAAATGACCAGCTAGCATTCATTGGGTACTATGCCAGTTTGGGTTGACCACCATCGACTTTCTTGGACACTGCATCATAAGGACGGGGCGGTGCCCCTTCCGTCGAAGGTGGACGCGGTGACCAACTTTCAACACCCGCTCACGGTGAGGGCCCTGCAGGAGTTTTTAGACATGGTGAACTTTTACCATTGTTTTATCCCCTGGGCGGCACGGTTGATGCGGCCCCTTTTCAAAGCCCTGAAAGGCAAGGCTGTCAAACAGGCTGTTGACTGGACCGAGGAGAGGAACCAGGCGTTTGTGGATGCCAAGACAGCTCTGGCAAATGCAACAATGCTGGCACATCCATCACCACGGACGCTTCAGACTACGCGGTTGGCGCAGTGTACGAGCAGTGGGTGAAAGGGGCATGGCAGCCACTCGCTTTTTTCAGTCGACAGTTGCGTCCTAACGAGCGGAAGTACAGCACCTTTGATCGAGAACTCCTTGGCCGCTTTCTTGCCATTCGTCATTTCCGGTTCCTGCTAGAGGCTCGGAAATTCACAGCTTTTGTGGATCACAAGCCATTGACATTCGCTATGAGTAAGAGGGCCGAACCATGGTCCGCACGCCAGCAGCGTAGCGGGCAAGCAAAACCTGGTCGCAGACTGTTTGTCCAGGGCCATCATTGGGCCTGTTCACTTGGGACTGGAATATGCAAGGATTGCTGAGGATCAAGATTCAGACCCAGACGTTCAGGCATTGAGGACGGCAACAACGGGACTGCGGTTATAGGAGTTTTTTTTAGGCGAAACAGGCACCACGCTCCTATGCGACATCTCCACAGGTCAGACACGGCCGGTCATTCCCACCACATGGAGACGGCAGGTTTTTGACGCTATTGATGGTCTGTCACACCTCGGCAAGAAGGCGTCTCAGAGGTTGGTGGCAGCTAAGTTTGTCTGGCACGGGCTTAAGGATGTGCGAAAGTGGGCCGGGACTTGCGTGGTGTGCCAAAACTCCAAGGTGCACCGCCACATAAAGGCCCCATTGGCACAGTTCTCGGTTCCAGAAAGGAGGTTCAATCATGTTAATGTGGACCTGGTTGGACCTCTTCCTCTGTCCCGTGGTTTCACACATCTCACCATGGTAGAACGAACCACTCGTTGGCCGGAGGTCGTCCCGCTGTCATCAACGACATTGGATGAGGTGGCTCGGGCATTCATTGGGACTTGGGTCGCCAGGTTTGGTGCCCCAGCTGATGTTTCCTCGGACCGAGGCCCCCAGTTTACGTCGGAGCTCTGAAACGCAGTGGCAGAAAGCCTAGGGGTGAAGCTCCACCGGACTACTGCCTATCACCCACAGGCTAATGGGTTGTGTGAGCGGTTCCATCGCTCAATGAAAGCTGCTCTCCGGGCCAGCCTCAAGGACGGCGGCTGGGTGGACAGGCTCCCGTGGGTCGTATTGGGGCTCAGGACAGCCCCAAAAGAGGACCTTAAAGCTTCGTTCGCTGAGTTTGTTTATGGCCAGCAGCTGCGGGTCCCTGGGGAGTTCATCCCCAAGGTCACAGACCCTTGGTCTGCGACACAGCAGCAGGCCACTCTCCTGTAAAAAGCCAGAGTGTTCACACCTGTGCCTACATCGCAACACGGCCTCCCACATTCGCATATCCTGTCCAGCCTTAAGGCAGTAGAATTCATTCGCCAGGACGGCCACCATGGAACCTTTTAAAAGCTCCCTACAAGGGCCCGTTTCGCGTACTAGAGACTGGGGACAAAACTTTCAAAGTGAACATTGGCGGGAAACTGGAGCACGTGTCGGTAGATCGCCTGAAACAATTACATCTGGACCTGGACCGGCCGGTAAGGGAACATGTCCTATCTGGCAGTGAAAATGAATGGAGATGTCACGGACACAGAAGAAATACACCTCAATGGAAATGAGCTGGCCACCGGGCATACGCCACCGAAATGTGAGGGGTGAAAGGTGCCATTGGGGATGTCATTATGGATATTAACTGCCAGTTCAGGAGGTCCGCATGCACTGACTGGGGAAATCCTATGGGGGCCAGTATTGACAAATTTTTCAACAGAATTGCCAATAATTGCAAATGGGATACATCTGGACACTATGGTATACATTGAATGGAAAAATATGAAAATGAATGAGTTATTACTGTACAATGTCCGATTCCATGGGGAATAAGTAGGTTATGGTCCGGGATGGGTGGAGACGTCCCTGATTGGTCCAAAAAATGTGTCAGCAAAAATGTACAGGGGTGCCCTATAGTTGTCTCTGTGGTGTATTTGAGGTTTTATGAAGTATTTATTGATGTATTATGCAAATGAGGGACACTTGGGACTTTTTCTGCTATTTTTGGCGGGAACGACCCTTTATTGATGTCTTATGCAATTTTGAAATCAGGGACACTTGGGACTTATGCAAATTTGAAATGAGGGACACTTGGGACTTTTTCTACCATTTGAGCTATTTTTTGACGGGAACGAACCTGTTGGTTCCAAAAAAGGCGGGAACCAATTTCTCATGTCAGATTTTCATGAAAATGACATATGGCGGACAAGAGCTGACACCCTTTCGGGATCAGTTGGATTTAAATCAATACAATGTTCCTGAGGAAAGATAGCTTTCCAAAGGTCCTGCAGACTGCTTTTTTGGCAGGCCGAATCAGGTCATCAGAGAGAATGTTTGATGTAAAATCCAGGCAGTTTCAACCTTTTTCTCAGATTTTATGACCATTTTTACATAGGTCAAATTTACCACCATTTTAAAGGAATATTGTCACGGGGCATGGTGGAGGACTCAAATGCAGACCAGGCAGAGTAGCGTTAAGCAGGTTTTCATTGCACAAAAATAGGATTAATTACCAGCACAACAGGGAGTCCAGGCAAACAACAAGAGACGAGGGGGTAATCCAGCAGGAACGGGCAGGCAGACGGGAAAACCGGGAACAGGACGAACAAAACGGGCAGGTAGAGATGAAGCATGAAGCAATGATCTGGCAGTGAGTGTGTGTGTGAGGCAGGGGTTTAAATAGTGGAGGAAGCAGAGTGAGCAGGTGAGAGTAATGAGCTGATGAGGTGAGTGTGACTGGCAGATGCACTGAATGAACTGATTAGGCGAGTGAGAGGTGGGAGCTAGACAAGGACACAGAACACAGAAGGCAAAGCCTAATCGTGACAAATATAGCACCAATTTAGACCTTTGTTCCTGTTTTTGGGCACCTTAACTTGCAGCTACGACCTCCAAATTTTTGTCATTTCATATCCACAAACCTCTCTTGATTTCCAACAAGGATTTAGTCCTCTATCTTACTTTAAAGTAATTGTAAATAATTAAAAGACTGTTAAAGGCGTAGAGGTTTCTGGTGGGTCCAATAAAACCACTTCTACTTGACAGAAGTTGATGAAAATAATATATGGTGGACACGAGATGACACCCTTTCAGGATCAGTTGGATTTAAATCAATGCAATGTTCCTGAGGAAAGATAGCTTTCCAAAGGGTCTGCAGACTTCTCGCTGAATATGCTGAATCACGTCATCAAGGTGAATGTTTGATGCAAAATTCAGTCAGTTTCAACCATTTTCTTAGAAGTTATTAGCACTTGAAAGCTGGCCAGTTGGGTATCTTTTCCATTAATTAGTCTCCGAGCTGTCCTGCTTCCCACGGGTGTCAACCAACATGAATTTGTCACATTTGGGCCTGGCTACAACATATTCAAAAAGCAGAGCTCTGACATCTTTAGAAAGCAAAATGTATCCTATTTGACCAACCTTTTCAGGTGGTGTCTGACTTAGAAAACCATACCCCATTGTGACCCTGGATTTTCAAACAGGCAATTTTGTCATTCCAGCCATTTTTACATTGGCCAAATTTACCAAAATGATAAGGGAATTTGTGCCTGTTTTTGGGCACCATAGCTGGGAGCTACGACCTCCAAATTGTAGTCATCTCATCTCCATAAACCTCTCTTTGAATTTGAAAAGGTTTCATTCCTCTATGTAACATGTGCGATCTTCTTTTAGAGTAAAAAGGAATTCAAGGACCAGTTGTAATGTTTTTAGATACTAGGCTCATCTACGGAGCCCAATTGTTCTAAAGGAACCACCGAGAGTCACAGGTAAGTTTAACCAAGCGTTGTATTGTGATTATTTTCCAAACAAAAATTCATTACATACAAAAATAAATAAAGTTCATAAGTTTCAGTTCAGTTCATTCCTCATGTAGTTCATTGAGTCTCAGTTCAGTTTGATCATCATATAGTTCATTGAGTCTCAGTTCAGTTCATTCCTCATATAGTTCATTGAGTCTCAGTTCAGTTCGATCCTACCACAGCTCTTGTGGGAAGGAAGGGGAATTGGGGTCCAAGGAAATCTCCATCTTGTAGCTCGCCATCCAAACCTTTTACAGGTGCTCCGGATGATCCGGAACCCTCATTCACAAAAAACCTGACCTACAAAATGTCACAAGGAATAATAAATGAACATGAACCTTTAAAGGATAATTAAAAATAGTTCTCATGTTGTACATCATATCATGTCACTTTGAATTATTTATAGTGTTTTAGTTTTAACACTGCACAGAATGAATCGCTCAAACAAAAAGAAACCGAAAATAATTACAGGGCTAAAATAAAAAACCCTCCACAATTAAATAATAATGTATTCAACCCAGCTATGCTAACCGCTAATCGCTAAGCTAACGTGAGCTAGCTAAATGCTAGGCCAGCTGGAGATTAAATTCAGTCTTGTTTCTACTCACCGCTGACTGCAGAATTAATGCGAGAAACCACACGGTCTAGTTACGACGCAGAAAGTTGTCGCTGCTTTTCAGATGCTGTCCGGCGGAACCAAATGTAAACAGGAAGTGACCGGATATTGACCCGGATATTTATGGCAGCGCAGTCCGCGATTGGCTACGTAATTTGCGTATTGTTAAATAGTATCTGGAACAGAGGGTTACATCTATCTTACTTTAAAGAATGGAAAAATAACTAAAAGACTGGCATGAGTTCCATTTGGGACATTTTCTGACGGATGGCAAATGTGTTTTAAAAATGTAGGAAACATGAAAATTAGTTTTTCTAAATGCTGTATGGGATACTAGGCCAAATGTCAATTCCATTATACATACCTGCAAACTTGTCGCTTTTCGGCGAAATTCGCCATTTTTAATCAAAAATATGTCATCCACGTGAATCGTGTAGATAGTTTTCTTTTTTTGGGGGGGGTCAACTGGTCAGCGTTTCTCCAATTGAGACGAGGAAAAAAGGTGACGTGGTGATCTTCGCAATAAAACATCTTTGATGTGACATGTCGAGTCTTGGCCAATCAGCATTAAGATGTCTACACCGTCTTCACTTCCCTCCGTTAAAGTTCCATTATGTTCCGTTACCGTTCAGACTTGCTGGGTTAAGTTAACGTCCACTGCATGCGGAACTCTTGTCGACTTTTAACATTCGTCATTTTCGCGAATTAGGAGGAAAAAACGTAATGTGATGAAACATGAAGCCCCCCCGTGTTCCGGTTCAGTTCACGCGGCCACTCGTTAACGTTAAACCAGAACGCCGGTGGATCTGGTTGCTGTTGAGGTTCAAGGACCCGTCGATACTGTGGGAGAGCCACACGTCTCCCGGCCGTGACAAACACTCAGCCGGTTCAAATCATGATCAATGGTATTTCATTTTACAGAAGTTAAAGCAATTGCAAAGTGAATGACACTATGTACACTATCGATAGAAATATGATCCGCGGAAAAGAGTTCACACACGCTCCAATCAGGAAGCTTGTTACCTGCAGGATGGAATGTGATGAAGTGGAAGAATGATTCCTTTGAATCTCCTTTCATAGCTCGTAAAATATCTGTCTCAAATACAATTGGCTTAAGTCCAGCTGACTCCTCCTGGCCTCAGTCAGCTGACCTCCTTCGTTGTGACCTATTGGCTTTGGTCGGTTGCTCCTTCTGCGCGCGCATCCCTGTTAGGCCCTCTGCTCTGATCCTGGTGTTCGCTGTAATGCCTGTCTTAAAATCCCTGTCTGTCCCTATCAACTATTCTTTATAGATTAATACATTCAATAATTGTCTCTTATGGCTCAACACTTCTATAGCAAACATACTGTAAACATAGTATACACTTGATAAGTATTCTGGTGACATTTCACATACTTTGACAGTTTTTACAAGCATAATGTGGCATTCCACATGCTTCCTACATTTCACTATCCACCACTAGGGGTGCTATGAATCCTACTAAAAAACACTTCTAACTCTAATTCCTCACAACTCAAAGTAGAAGAAAGGCCCAGATACTGATGAGATGATGAGGTCAAAGAGCTTCAGGGCAGGGCTGAGATGTGAGTGGAGCTGGGCCTGGATAAAGGTGGAGGTCTAAACAGACGTGAGTACATCTTCCCACTGTCACAGTGTGAAAAAGTGATAAAGTACAGCAACAAGGGCTCACGTGCCCTCTCATCACACTGTACACACTGTTCACTGTGATGACCACAGCCAGAGTAGATTATCATTTTAATTTAAATAATAGAACTGGATTGAATGCATATTAATTGCAAATAGAAGATAGGCCACTATTCTAACAGCTGTACAGTAACAGTGGAAGTTAATATGAAGCCATACAGTAACAGGGTTCAATGAAAACTAATCACTTTATTTGCAGGCGATGGTTCTCGCTACTCTTGCTATCTTTGTTTTTATTTGACTAAAACCTTTGAAAATGAGACCTCGTTCTAAATGGATTTTGTCTAAATAAAGGTTGTTAATAATAATATTGATTTAAAAAAAAAAAAAGCTAACTAGCCAGCTGTTCAACTCGAGCTGAAATAGTGATAAATAACTGAATAATAAATTATTCTTTTGCTTAAGGTAAATATGGTCTTATCACTTAATGTTATTCTCAGAGTACACCAGAATGCTACATTTTAAAGATCATATTTAAATTGAAAGTCATGCCACCAGCATGACTGTTTTAAGTGTGAGAGATGTCAAAGTTATGAACTATTTAAGAATTTTAAAAGTGAATCACTCAGGCCTTCATAATTTTTAATGTAAAAGGTGTAATGTAGGCCAATTAGTTCCCATCTTTCTCAAACAATATATCAGCCATTTCGCCACCATTTTCTTCCGTTTGTGTTCTTGTTTTGTTTCACGGTGTGTTCTTGTTTTGTTTCACTTTGTTCCATTTTTGTTCTTGTTTTGTTTCACTGCTTATTACCCATTAACTAACGTATTTGACTGGTGTTATGGAAAAAATTCCTATACCCACTTTGCGTGAGTCTTTTAATGCTGAAGAACATAATACCAAAATCCAGGTTGTCTTTTAAGTATTTATTCTCTGCGCAGAGAAGGTTCAATCATCACAACAGAATGCGTACAGTCTCAGTGAGGAAGAACCAAGAAAAAAGTGAACAAGCTTTCTTTATACAGAATGAGCAAAGGTGGGGGCCGATAGCCAATGTTACAGACATTTCAGTCTCAGACTTTTGGTCTCAGACTGATAGGAACAACAATGGAAAACAAACGGTCAGCAACCAAAACAAGCGGCCCAAAGGCCTTGGTGCTGGAACATTCTCATACAACACAGTTAGTTATTGTGAACAGGCAAGGGAGAACTCTTCTTCGGCACACCAGAGACACGGTGAAGTTCAACAAAGTTCAGAACAAAATTACTTATCCATGAATACAATACACTGAGTAGAAATATATACTAAGTAAGTACAAATATATACTACGACAAAAAATACCATTACACTGGTTTAATTCATTTTATAATTGTTTTATTAATTAATTAATTATTAATTATTTTGTCATTTCTTTTTTTTCATGAATTTTTTTGTCATTACTTAATATTTTTTGACTTGTTTGAGTAAGGATGTCTCTTTCTTTTTTCTTTCAGAAATGACACGTACCAAACACTCAACCGTTTGCCCAGTGTGCCTGAGGGTGTACGCGGCCTTGTCACACCATCTCAAAAGGGGGCAGAACATTGTTAATCTAGAGAAAGATCCTGCTCGGCTTGGCAACTGGCAGAGTGAATATTCGTAACAGGAAATGTCCAGTCTTGGGCTGTCGCTATGACAGCTCAAGTCTGGACAAACATCTGGTCCAAGGGCACGCCGAGCTGGACAAAGACCGGTTGGAATACCACCAGCAAGCAGCCAAATGCCAGGCCTCGATCAAACTTCTGGCACAACTGAGGGCTCCCAACCCTGTGGTCCCAATGGGTACAGGGCTGGACCTTGAGCTTGAAGAAGAGGGGGATCAAATGGTGTTGGAGGACGACAGGGAGCAGGAGGCGGCTGAGGTGGCCTGCTGCAACCCAAAATGCGTAGCCACCTAAACTGAAATGAGGGCGCTGAAATTACGACTCAAAAAAGTTGAGCTGGAGCTGACAAAGTCTCTGAAATTCAGCCAGAAGATGGTCAAAAGATCCCGCCATTCAACTGCAGCACAAACTGTGAGTGCGGCTGGCTGGAAGGTGAGAAGCATCATACTGGTTGTCAAAATAATAATAATAATTATACCCTCTTGTGGGCTCACTGCAGGGGGGGGAGTGGTTCAGGGAAGGGTGCCGAGAAGAGGCTTAATTAGCCGCAGCTGGAATCAATCTGGAATTGTGTGTTTCTGCCCCATATAAACACTAGTAGGGTTGGAGCGGCGAGAAGAGTGCGGACAGGAGACACAGGCTGGGGATGGACTGAGAGGACGACAGATCCTCCCGACGAGTCATACCTGGCGAGTGCGCTCGGAGGCTATGCAGGAGAGCGCACGGCCGTGACCCGCCTGAATAATAAAGTCTGAAATAAAGAACATTAAGCAGTACGATCGGCGTGTACTCGTGTCATTGTGCTGTGAGAGCCCACGGTGGTAACACGTTAGTGCTACACTGGAGCCTGAACAGGGACCAGCACAGGACGATGAACGCAGAGTCACCGGTGGCACCGACACAGCCGATTATAGTGCTGGGCCAGATGCTGGGAGGGATCGCGGCCATGCAGCAGGAACAGGCCGAGACGAACCGGCAGTTCCTGGGCGCGCTCCAGGCCCAGGCGGAGCGGCAGACCCACGCCCTGGAGCAGCTCACAGCCCGGGCAGCGGCATCCCCACCCTCCTCCTCGTTGGGCGGGGTGGTCCTACATAAGATGAGTGCTACAGACGACGTGCAGTCGTTTCTGGACACGTTCGAAATGACGGCGGGGGCGTGCAGTTGGCCCGCGGCGGAGTGGGCGGTCCGGCTTCTGCCTCTCCTCACTGGGGAGGCACAAACAGCGGCCCTGGGGCTGCCCCCGGCAGCGAGGCACAGCAACGCGGACGTGCGTAGAGCGGTCACCGATCGACTGGGCCTGTCTCCGGAGGACCACCGGCGGAGGTTTCGTGAGGCCAGTCTGGGACCCGAGGACCGGCCCTTCGCGTTCGCTCAGCGGCTGAGGGACGCCGCAGCCAGGTGGCTGCAACCAGAGAGTCCAGGGGGGGCGCAGGAAGTCGTGGAGAAGGTGGTCCTGGAGCAGTTCGTGGGGGCGCTGCCTGCTCGAACGTCAGCATGGGTCCGTTATCACCGCCCCCCGACACTGGGGACCGCCATCACCCTGGCAGAGGACCACCTGGCGGTTCATTCCAGCGGCCCGGGGGACAGTGGCCGCCCGCTGGCTCCAGCCCGGCCGACGCCGGCCCCTCGGTTGCCACCCTTCCTCCCCTTTCCCGATGCACCGACCTCCGTGACTGCCGGCACTCTTCCCTTGGAGGTGTGGGCAGCCCGGTCACTTCCGGAGGGAATGCCCGCTGATGGAGGTGGGACAGGTGATTCGGGTTGCCGGCCCTCCAACACCCTCCCCCGGTCCAGGGGCGACGTACCGCGTTCCGGTAAGGATACATCAGGCAATGGTGGATACTGGCTGTACACAGTCTATGATTCACCAGAGCCTGGTTCGGCCCGGGGCATTGGTGGAGGCATTGTGGGTAAAAATGATGTGTGTGCATGGGGATGTTCACGAGTATCCCGTAGTGTCAGTAGAAATTAGATACATGGGGAGAAAACATAGTGTAAAAGTTGCGGTTAGCTCCCGCCTTACGCACCCCCTGATCTTGGGAACAGATTGGCCAGGGTTTAATAAATTAATGGGGCCGGGTGGGGGGGTGCGTGCACGACAGACAGGGTCATGCGGTATGTGTGCTGTGCTCAGCGGTGACGCGAGGTTGTCCGACGCTGCAGACGGGGAGGGGGAACCGGCGGAGCCTCCCGTGGAGACTCCACCGGGTCCCGAATTACACTCCATGGAAGATTTTCCACTTGAGCAGTCTCGGGATGATACTCTATGCTCAGCCTTTGACCAAGTGATACGAATTGATGGTCAGTGGGTGCGCCCTGACGCAGCACAGTCATATCCGCACTTTTCATTGATTAGGGACCGGCTGTAAAGAGTGAGTCGTGACACTCAGTCAGGTCAGGAGAACACCCAGTTGCTGGTGCCGAAAAGCCGTCGGGAAATTATTTTCCAGGCGGCTCACTATAACCCGATGGCTGGCCACATGGGATATGAAAAAACACTGGACCGGATAATGGCCCGATTTTATTGGCCATGTATCAGGGGGGATGTGCGCCGGTGGTGTGCATCCTGCCCGGAGTGTCAACTGGTGAACCAGCCGGCCATTCCGAGGGCGCCTTTACGTCCTCTGCCATTAATGGAGGTCCCATTTGAGCGTATCGCCATGGACCTCATCGGGCCATTTCACCGGAGTGCACGTGGATATCGCTTTGTGTTAGTCCTAGTGGATTACCCAACACGATATCCCGAGGCAGTGCCATTGCGCAACATTTCTGCAAAGAGTGCTGAAACAGCAGGCTCTGTTTCAGGTCATCTCCCGAGTCGGAATCCCAAAGGAGATTCTGACTGACCAGGGCACCTCGTTCATATCACGCACACTGAGAGAACTTTACGGGTTACTGGGCATTAAATCTATTTGGACCAGCGTGTACCACCCACAGACCGATGGTCTGGTGGAGCGTCTGAATAAGACTTTGAAGTCCATGATCCGTAAATTTATTAGCGAAGATGTACGCAATTGGGATAAATGGCTTGATCCTCTGTTGTTTGCAGTGCGGGAGGTTCCCCAGGCCTCCACGGGATTTTGTCCCTTCGAACTACTGTTTGGCAGGACACCACGGGGGGTGCTCGACCTGATTAAGGAAAACTGGGCGGAAGGTCCGAGCACCGGGAAAAGTGAGATCCAATACGTCCTGGACCTGCGAGCAAAACTCCACACGCTGGGTCGAATGTCACGTGAGAATTTGCTCCAGGCCCAGGAACGTCAACAATGGCTGTACAACAGAGGGGCCAGGCTGAGACGATTCACACCGGGAGAAAAGGTACTTGTATTGCTTCCTTCTTCCAGCTCTAAACTCCTGGCCAAGTGGCAAGGGCCCTTTGTGGTCACACGGCGAGTGGGGGATGTTGACTATGAGGTTGTGCGTTCTGACAGGGGGGGAGCTACACAGATCTACCACCTCAACCTCCTGAAAGCATGGAGAGAGGCAGAGTCTGTTTCTCTGGTGTCTGCGGTACCTGAGAGGGAGGAGCTGGGGCCTGAGGTTTCGAAATCCACTAATCCCACCTCGCTCCTTTGTGAGGCCCATCTCTCCGAGACCCAGAGAACAGACATTGCCCAGTTGCAAAAGCAGTTTGCTGACGTGTTCTCCCTCCGGCCAGGACGCACAAACCTCATGGAGCACCAAATCGAGACTCCCCCGGGCGTGACGGTGAGGTTACGACCCTACAGGTTACCTGAACACAAAAGAAAAGTGGTTCAGAGGGAATTGGCGGCCATGCTGGAGATGGGGGTAATAGAAGAGTCCAACAGTGCCTGGTGTAGCCCCATTGTTCTTGTGGTCAAGAAGGATGGGTCTATACGGTTCTGCGTGGACTATCGCAGGGTGAATGAGGTGTCACGATTCGATGCGTACCCAATGCCCCGGGTCGACGACCTCCTGGACCGACTGGGCACTGCGCGTTTCTTTACGACACTGGATTTGACCAAGGGCTACTGGCAGATTCCTCTGTCGCCAGAGTCCAAGGAAAAATCGGCCTTCTCCACTCAGTTTGGTTTGTACCAATTTACCACACTTCCCTTTGGGTTGTTCGGTGCCCCAGCCACCTTTCAACGCCTCATGGACCGGGTGCTGTGTCCGCATGCTGCATATGCTGCCGCCTATATTGATGATGTGATAATCCACAGCACCACCTGGGCGGAGCATGTGCAGCGGGTGGGCGCGGTGCTTGAGTCCCTGAGGCAGGCGGGGCTCACCGCCAACCCGGGGAAGTGTGCGGTTGGACGGAGGGAGGTACGGTATCTGGGGTACCACTTGGGCGGCGGGCAGGTGCGCCCTCAGGTGGACAAAACTGGGGCTATCGCAGCCTGCCCTCGGCCCAGGACTAAAAAAGAGGTTAGGGGTTTTTTGGGGCTGGCGGGTTATTACAGACGGTTCATCCCGGACTTTGCAGAGCTGACCAGCCCCTTGACCGACCTGACCCGGAAAGGTGCCTCAGATCCGGTCCAGTGGTCGGAGCAGTGCCAGTTGGCGTTTGAGAGGGTGAAACAGGCCCTCTGTGGGGAACCGCTCCTCCATACTCCTAACTTCTCTCTTCCTTTTACTCTGCAGACTGACGCTTCGAACAGAGGGCTGGGGGCCGTTTTGTCCCAGCAGGTACGGGGGGTTGACCGCCCCGTGCTGTATATCAGCCGGAAGCTTTCCGAGAGGGAGACCAGGTACAGTACGGTGGAGAAGGAGTGCCTGGCCATCCGGTGGATGGTCAACTCCCTGCGCTATTACCTCCTGGGGCGCTCATTCACCCTCTGGTCGGACCACGCCCCGCTCCAGTGGCTCCACCGCATGAAAGATATCAAAGCCCGGATCACTCGGTGGTATCTGGCGTTACAGCCATTTAATTTCAAAGTGGTCCATAGGCCGGGGGAGCAGATGGTCGTGGCCGACTTCCTCTCCCGCTCTCATGGGGGGGGGGGGGGGGGGGGAGTAGGTTAGGCCGGATGGCTCCCCGGCCTAAGTCGGGCGGTGGGGGTATGTGGCGGCGGGGCGTGTGTGGGCTCACTGCAGGGGGGGAGTGGTTCAGGGAAGGGTGCCGAGAAGAGGCTTAATTAGCCGCAGCTGGAATCAATCTGGAATTGTGTGTTTCTGCCCCATATAAACACTAGTAGGGTTGGAGCGGCGAGAGGAGTGCGGACAGGAGACACAGGCTGGGGATGGACTGAGAGGACGACAGATCCTCCCGACGAGTCATACCTGGCGAGTGCGCTCGGAGGCTATGCAGGAGAGCGCACGGCCGTGACCCGCCTGAACAATAAAGTCTGAAATAAAGAACATTAAGCAGTACGATCGGCGTGTACTCGTGTCATTGTGCTGGGAGAGCCCACGGTGGTAACACGTTAGTGCTACACCTCTGTATTTCTGTTTTTTCTCTTTCTCAGCAGCAGCCAGTTGAAGCTGAAGCCGTGCTGGAGGAAGGGGAGGAGGTGGTGCAGGAGGAGGGGGGCAACACAGGGGAAGAGGCCGGGCTCAGCAGGCAGCCACCACCTAGAGAGGCGGACGAGCAGTTGCCCCAAGCCGGGACCAGTGCTTCCATGACAGATGCCTTCAGGGGCAGCGGGAGAGGCGTTGGAATGAGGAATTTATCCCTCCCCATCTCAATTGGTAAGAAGGAAAAGTAAATTATATGCGTGTGTGTGGTTTAAGATTCTATTTCAATGTTAAATTAAAAACAAATCATTTCGAATTTTTCATCACAGCTTTGTACCTCGATGAGTATCGAAAATTCCAGTAGGGCAGTGCACCGACCAGAAAGAAGAGGGAGAATGCTCTTTCAAAAACGAGCCGCGTCAGGTCGTTTCTGTACTTCCTCTCCCTTGGGAAGACAGACATAGGCAGCTGGATTTTCCTGGACAATTTGGACGGGATCAGGAGGTAAGCCTTGTTTTCCTGTGCAAATGGAGCGCTTATGGCACAAGACTGATGTGAACAGCAAATAAATCGCAGTGTTTCTTTCTGCAGCTACGCCACCCACCTCCAGTCCGAGGGGAAAAAAATTACAACTGCCAATTTTTACATGCGAAATATCTACCAGTTTTGCCAATACTTTTTGGAGACCCCATCCAAAAACTGCAGACTGACAAAGCCCCAGCTAACAGGCGTGGTGAGGGCTGTCAAATCTGCCCTCTCCAGCCTCACCAGGGCAGTGGTTCTACACCAGCTAAAGGTGAAAGCAAATAAAATGGGCAGGATTATTCCAAGTGCCAGGAGCTGTGCAAACAGAGGATCCCCGGGATACTGGGTAAGACAGTTGGCATATCGGAACGTGCAATACAAACATAGAGATGGAAAACCTGTGTCTCTCTCCAATGTGCTGAAGGTGCTTTTGTTTACTTCTCTCTTTTGCCCTGTCCTCTTTTCAGAGAAAATGGAGACAGACAACAGCCACTCCCTTCGCTACGTGTTCTACGGGTACTTTTCGGCCCTCGTCTGTTCGATATACGGCCATCGACCAGGGGTGTTGACCAACATGACCGTGGAGGAGGTCATGGAGGCCAATCGGACGAAGGTGACGGCTACGTCATCTGCATATGTACCAGGTTGTACAGTGAAGTGCCTCATCAACTGTGTGTTTTATTTTAAATGTTTTATGTTGTTTTCTGTGTATTGCAGGTTGATGAGCACAAGACCAACCGTGACTTTGGGGCAGCACAAATATTCTTGACGGCAGAGGAATTTTCGTGGCTCGAGAAGTGGCTCACACTGCGGGCCCTCAGCCATCCCCCACACAGCCGAGTGCTGATTACGGCTGGCCAAGGGCCAGTAAAAAACCTGGTGCGGCATATGCAGACGGTGTGGGCTGAGATGGGCCTGCATGGGAGGCCCACCTTTACTGATATCAGGACTGCTGTGTTTCGGGACATGTAAGTTTCTTTTTTCAGTCACTCTCCCTCTCACTCTGGTACTTTATTACAATAACACTTGGCTGGCTTTACTAACAAGTAAAAACATTTTGTGCCCCTCTTTTTTACTGTTTCCAGGCCAAGAACTATTACCAGGCTGATGTGCGTGACGAATTGGCCAAATTTATGTGTCACTCAACTGCCATTGCTGACAAGTTCTATGCACTGAATCTTGACGTGGTCCGGGCGAGTTATATGAGGAGCCAGTTCGAGGCCGTCGTTGCCACATCCACCACCACGCCTGCCTCTGACACCGGATCAGCCTCCGTCACCCCCCCCGGAATCGATCTGGAAAGCGCAAGGCAAAGCGTGAGGAACAGCACGAGAGCGAGGGCGAGACCGAGGATGATGACGAGGTCACCTATCAGGAGATGGGCAGCTCCTGTTTGGAGGATGAGATGGACGACCTCATTGAGGAGCAACAGTTCACTGAAATGGTGGAACGTGTAAGTAAAGATAAGTTATTTAAAGTACATGACAGTTGTACCTCTAATAATCAATGTGTTTTTGTTTGTGCTTCCTCAACAGACTCCAGAGAAGGTGGTACAAAGCACAAGGCTGAAGGCCATTGTACCAAGTAGTCCGCCAAGGAGGCTCGTTTGAAGGCGATGGCTCGAGTAACGAGGGCGCGAGTGAAAAGCGCAGATGGCTCGACTTCAGAAAAAATGAAGGACAGATACACCACGCACATTTTTTTTATTGTTTTGTTCTTTTACTCTACACTCACACAAACAAACACACACCACACACATTTTTTGGTTGTTTCATAATGTTTATCGATTGTTCTGTTCTTTTACTCTACACACACACACACACACACACACACACACACAAACAAACAAACACACCACAAATTTTTTTTATTGTTTTGTTCTTTTACTCTACACACACCACACAATTTTTTTTTATTGTTATTTACCTCTACGTTTGGTTATTTGATAATGTTGGTTGATTGTTTCCTTGAATATTTTTGTGTGAAATAAATGTTTATTTCATCAATCACTGTCCTGCTTATTCACAAAAATACACAAATAAGGTATTTGGACATTTCCTTATGAGTTGCTTGATTGGCAGAATTTGTTACAAAAGGCATTGGGACAGTCGGAACAATTACTGCCAACTGGGCTGGGATAATTGGCCTACATGAGAGCCCAATCAAGTGTATTCGACATGACACTTTTTGAGTTGTTAGGGATCTTCCCTAACAACAAAAAAACGACCATTTGTACTACATTTGATTGGGCTCTCATTTAGCCAAAAAAATAAATCCCAAACCAAATGGCACAAATTGGCCCAAAAGGCATTGGGGAACCGGTTTAAAAATTAGGTTGCTTGTTGTATGAATATCAATTCATCAAAATCTCGGCTAAACACTGTTGTTTACTCATTGTTTTTCTTTGGTGTTGTTGACTTACTCATTTTAATTGGTAATGTGTGTGTCACATCTGATGGCCATTTTAGAGAATGAAAATAATTAAGAACCTCCACACCACAATAAAAGCGTCATTTAAGTGGTGCTGCATCTTCTCATAATCACTTTTATCAGTGTGGGTGTTTAAAGAGGAATGTTGACGTGCCTTGCTTTAATGACCAGGGTTTGTTTTTCACCAAATATTTCTCTTTTTATTTGTTTTTTCTTTCAGAAATGACACCAACAAAAGAATGCAACCATTGCCCGGTGTGCACAAACCTGTATGCTGCCTTACCTCAGCACCTGAGGAGGACACACCTGGTGCGGAATACGGAGGAAAGAAAGTTGCTGCTGAACTTTGCTACAGGCCGAGTGAACATTCGGACTGAGGCTTGTCCAGTCTTGGGCTGTTCCTATCGCAGCTCAAGACTGGACAAGCACCTCACCGACGGCCACTCGGAGCTTGATGGTGAAGGGGTCAAGCTGCAAGTCGACCAGGTGAAGAGACGGTTGACGCTGCGTCTCCTGGCCTCGCTAAGGGCCACCAACCCTAGGATTGCCATGGCCACAGGATTGGACCTCCATCTTCTGGAAGAGGAGGACAACCAGCCAGAGCCAGAGGAGCCGGATGAGCAGGAGGAGGCAGTGTGCCTCCTGCCACCATGTATTGCAATTAAGGAGAAACTGAGGCAAATGGAAAATAAGTTAGCATTGGTTGAAAGAGAATTGGAGAAAACTTTAAAGTCACTGCAAAGAATGCGGAAAAGAGAGCGCCGCCACATTTCTAAAAATACGGTGAGTGCGGCTTGCTGGAAGGTGAGAAGCATCACACTGGTTATCAAAATATTAATAATTATTATACCCTCTGTATTTCTTTTCAACAGCAGTCAGGCACAGCTGAGGAGGCAGGGCCAAGTAGGCAGGCGGAGGCGGCGGAGGATGAGGTGGCAGAGGCGGTGGAGGAGTTGGAGGTGGTGGAGGAGGCAGTGAAGGAGGTGGCGGAGGAGGTGGTGGAAGTGGTGGAGGAGGTGGCGGAGGAGGTGGTGGAAGTGGTGGAGGAGCAGGCGGTGGAAGTGGTGGAGGAGCAGGCAGAGGAGGAGGCGGAGCAGGCCGAAGGCAGCGGCGAGGTCGGGCCGAGTAAAGCTGAAAAGCAAGTAAAAAAACTGCTCAGGGGCCATGGACGATCCTCCTCAATGAGGAGCCTGTCCTTTCCAGAAGAAATACGTAAGAAGGAACACAAGAACATGTTTGTGTGTGTGGTGGAATATTCTATTCAAAATGTTAAATTAAAACATAATTTATTCATATTCATTCACAGGGCTGTATTTAGAGGAATATTCCAAGGATAAGGATAAAGGATAAAGGATGTTTATTGTCATTGTAAAAACATACAACGAAATTAAGTTGGCGACTCAGTCAGTACAGCAGCAACAGTTAAATGGTGTATAAAAAACATTAAGACAAGAAGATTTAAAACAAGACATTAAATAAATATATACAAGATAAAACAAGATTAAACGCAGGCATCAATGGCTTAAAAGTGAAAAAGGTGCTTAGTTAAGGTGTCGTGTTATTGGCTATTTTTATTTCACCGCAGCACTGTCCGGTGTGAGCTGGGTGGGGTGGTGGGTGGGGGTGGGGGTGGGGGGGGGTGATGGAGGAAACCGCTCTGGGGAAGAAGCTGTTCCTCAGCCTGTTAGTCCGGGTTTTGATAGTCCTGTATCTTTTTCCTGATGGCAGTGGAACAAACAGAGAGTGACCCGGGTGTGTGATGTCTGTACAGATGTTTCTGGCCTTCTTCTGGAGGCGGCCAGCATACACAGTGTCCAGGTCCGGGAGGGTAACTCCCACAATCCTCTGTGCTGTTTTAACCACACGGGTCCCTCCAGTTCTCTGCTGTGCAGCTGGCATACCACACAGTAAAGCACTGACACAGGATGCTTTCAATCACACTTCTGTAGAAGTTAACCAGAAGTGCAGGGGGCAGGCCAGCTTGTTTTAGCTTCCTCAGGAAGAAGAGCCTCTGCTGGGCTTTCTTCACCAGATGTAATGTGTTCAGGGACCAAGTGAGGTCCTTAGTAATGTGGAGCCCCAGGAATTTGATACTGTCCACCCTCTCCACCTCCTCCCCACTTATGTAGAGTGGAGAGGGTGTGGTCTTCCTGGATCTCCTGAAGTCCACTATGACTTCTTTGGTCTTGGTGGTGTTCAGGACCAGGTTGTTGTCCGAGCACCACTCAGCCAGATGTTGGACCTCCTGTCTGTAGTGTGTCTCGTCGTTGTTAGAGATGAGTCCCACCACAGTGGTGTCGTCAGCAAACTTCACTATTGTGTTTGAGGAATATGTGGCGGAGCAGTCCTGGGTGAAAAGGGTGAAGAGGGCCGGGCTGAGCACACAGCCCTGCGGTGCACCAGTGTTCAGGATGGTGGTTGTCGATGTCCGGTTCCCTATCCTGACATTCTGTGGTCTGTTGGAGAGAAAGTCCAGAATCCATGAACAGAGTGATGTCGAAAGTCCAAGGTTTTTGAGTTTGTGCACCAGTTTATGGGGGATGATAGTGTTGAAGGCAGAGCTGAAGTCAATGAAGAGCATCCTGACGTATGTGTTGGGGTGCTCCAGGTGAGACAGGGCCGTGTGGAGTGTAATGGAGACTGCGTCCTCCATAGATCTGTTTGCTCGGTACGCAAACTGGTGGCTGTCCAGGTCTGCTGGGAGGACGTCCTTGATGTGTGATAGTATCATCCTCTCGAAGCACTTTGTGATGACTGGGGTCAGGGCGACTGGGCGGTAGTCGTTGAGGCAGGTGACTGCGGTCTTTTTCGGGACAGGGACAATGGTGGTGGCTTTGAGGCAGGTGGGGACTGTAGCTTGTTGCAGGGAGAGGTTGAAGATGTTAGTGAACACCTCTGCTAGCTGGTCGGCACAGGTCTTCAGTGTGCGGCCCGACACTTTGTCTGGTCCAGCTGCCTTGGTGATGTCGATCCTCCTCAGAGCGGACCTCACCTGGTGGTGCTGGAGGAAGAGTGTCTGCTCCTCCTTGGACTGGATCTTCTCAGCTGTTGCTCCGCTGTGCTGTCCATCAAAGCGGGCAAAGAAGCGGTTCAGGGTGTCGGGAAGTTCACTGTCCTGACTGATCTGTGTGGTGCTGCTCTTGTAGTCAGTCAGGGTTTTAATACCTCTCCACATGCTCCGGGGGTCGTTGTTCTCAAAGTGTCCCTCGATGCGCTGTTTGTATCTGTGCTTGGCCTCTCTGATGCCCTTCTTCAGGTCCCTCCGCACTTTTGTAGGTTGGTATGTCACCAGACCTGAAGGCGGCGTCTCTTGCTCCTAGCAGTAACCGCACTTTTCTGTCCAGCCAGGGTTTTTGATTTGGGACTACTTTGATGGTTTTGGTGGTCGTTACTGTCTCAGTGCAGAAGTGTAGGTAGGCCAGGACAGCCGAGGTGTACTCCTCTAGGTCAGCTCCCTGTGCAAACACTTGCCAGTCCGTGCTTTCAAAGCAGTCCTGCAGAAGTGAAGCAGCATCGTTGCTCCATACTTGAATGGATTTGACAGCTGGTCTTGTTTTGCAAATGACTGGTTTATATGATGGAGTCATTATCAGAGAGAGGTGGTCTGATAAACCGAGGTGTGGAGATGGTGCAGCTTTGTATGCTCCCGAGATGTTTGTGTACACCTGGTCCAAAGTATTCTTGTCTCTGGTGGGGAAGCTTACATTTCTGTAGAACTTGGGCAGCACAGTCTTTAGTTCTGCGTGGTTGAAGTCTCCCGCCACAATCACAGCTCCCTCCGGATGAGCATTTAGCTGGTTGCTGACCGTGCGGTGTAGCTCCTCCAGGGCTAGCTTCGCGTTAGCATGTGGTGGGATGTAAACAGCTGTGATCAGGATGGCAGAAAGTTCCCTCGGCAAATAGAACGGTCTGCATTTCACAGACAGGTATTCTAAATCCGGGGAGCAGTGTTTCCCAATGATGTCCGTAGCTGTACACCAGTCATTGTTCACGTAGATGCACACTCCTCCACCTCTGCTCTTACCGGAGTCTGCAGTCCTGTCTCCTCGGTAAACCGTTCGACCCGCTAGCTCGATAGCTAGGTTGGGAACGGTACTGTCCAGCCATGTCTCTGTAATTACCATCACACAGCTGCTCATGTTGTGCGACGTAATCCTTAGCCTCATTTCGTCGATCTTGTTGACGAGTGACCGGGAATTTGCCAGAAAAAGACTAGGAAGAGCTGGTCGGTTGGGGTTAGCTCGTAGCCTAGCCCGCAGGCCGCTCCTCTTGCCCCTCTTCTGCCTTCTTTCCCTCCACCGCCTGCGGTGCCTCCTGGGTGGGATGATGGTAGCGTCGCCGAGCCCTCCCAGTCGCAGGATCTCCGGTGGGATAGAATCCAATATTTCAGGGATGTGGACCTTATGCTGTCCTCCGATGTTAATGAGTTCAGCTCGATCGTATTGTATATGAGCCTCTGATGCACAAACAAGTACACACAAAACACACAGGACGAAAAAGCTGCTAACAACCGAAGAGTGCCGAGCCGCTGCGTACATGCGCGCCGCCATCTTGCCAGGCAATTATGGCACCGGAGAACCAGAAACGGTCCCTGGGTTGCATGGGGGCGCACAAGGAAACTTGAAAAAAAAAGAAAATGCTAAATCAAAACTAAGCTGGATTAAAACATTTGTTTTCTATCTTGCATACGGACAAGACAGAATTTGGGATTGGAGTTTCCTGAATAACATCGATGGCATCATGAGGTAAGGTTTTTTTTCCCATTCAAATGTTGTGAAGGGGTTATGACACAAGCCTAATTAGAACAGCAAATACATTGTAGTGTTTCTCTCTCTGCAGCTACGCTGACCACCTCCTGGAAGTCGGAAAGAGAGTCACCACAGCAAACTTCTATATTCGAAATGTATACAATTTTGTAAAATTCTTCAGGGAGTCCCCGCCGAAGGCCAGTAGACTCACCCTGGCCGAAAGGACCAGGGTGGTGAGCGCTGTAAAAGTCAGCCTAGACAGTTTAAGCAAACCAGTGATCCTCCATTAAATGAGGGTCAAAGCAAAAAAGATGTCGAGGATCATTTCTCGGACCACCCTGCGTACATGCCAGCAGAAGGCGTAAAAGAGAATACCTGAGATACTGGGTAAGACAGTAGGAATATCTGAACCTGACTACAGAGTTATAGATGGAAATACACCTGTCTCTCTCCAAGACGCTAACGATCCTTTTTTCCCTTCTCTTTTTCCCTGTCCTCTTTTCAGACCAAATGGAGGCAGAGGTCGCCAACCCCTCACTCAGGTATACTTTTTATGGATACCTTTCGGCATTTGTGGCCTCCATCTATGGTCACAGGCTTGGAGTCTTGACAAACATGACAATGGAGGAGGTCAAGGAGGCCTCCGACCGCAAGACTCCAGAGGACAAAGGCTACATAAGCTCTGTAAGTACCAGGCTGTACTCTAAAGTGCCTTGTAATCTGTGTGCTGTATTTCAAATGTTTGATGGTGTTTTCTGTGTATTGCAGGTGAGCGACCACAAGACGAGCCGTGACTTCGGTGCGGCTCAGGTCTTCCTCCATCCAGAGGAGTTCGGCTGGGTGGAGAGATGGTTAAAGCTGCGGGAGGCCCTCAGTCCGCAGAACCAGCTGGTTTTCACCACGGCGGGGAAGGGTCCGGTGAAAAACCTTGTCTGCTATCTTCAGACGGCCTGGGCGGAAATGGGTCTGCCCGGCAGGCCCAATTTCACTGACATCAGAACTGCGGTGTCTGCGCATGTAAGTTTCTTTTTTCAGTCACCCTCCCACTGATGCTTTATTACAATACAACTCTGCTGGCTTTACTAACAAGTATTTACGTTTGGTGTCCCTCTGTTCTACTGTTTCCAGGCCAAGAACCACCACAAAGCGCCCGTGCGCAAGCAAATCAAGGACTTTATGCCTGGAAGACGAGATGGAGGACCGTGCCTTTGTGTTGTCGCTGCAAGCTGTAGGTTAAGATTACATTACATTACAGTCATTTAACCTTTCTGGGCCGAGAGCCCCCCCACCGGGGAACTAGTGGTACCGATTGGTACCGACTGGTACCGAAGAAAGCTATTTTCGGTAGCAAATATAATATTTCCACAACCATGTAGCACAAAAAAAAAGTTAACGTTTTTTGACCCAGGTACGGGTGGCCGAACCCCCACAGCGGGGGCGTCCTCCTACCCTTCCAGCACACCGCTACAAGGCCCAGAAGCTTTCTCCGACGGTCGCCCAGGCTCCTGCTCCTGGTCGATTGATTCGGGCCCCGAGACAACGATTCTTGTTATTTTTTACGTTTTCTCTAGTCTTGGTGAATTCTGGGGGGGGGGCGTATGTAGTGGACTCTTTGAAGACACTTGAGGACATAATTCAGCAGGACTAGGGGAGTGGCGTAACCATGGGAACGTGACATCATGTTGGGTTTAAAGGAGGTGATGGCACTGTTCGGGATGAAATGTTTGTGTGAGTTGAAATAAATGACGACAGAGGTGAGCAGCCAAAAAGACACACTTGTCTCTTTTAATCCACTCGGTTAATCCCTGCGCTCCTACAATATGATGATTGTTTGGCTAGATTACAATATTTGATCAATTAGCCAGTTAAGGCCCATTTCTATAATGCCAGATTTGGCAGCCATCAATGGGCCAGAACCTGTTTCAGTGCTGGCTGCCGATAAACCCGGCTGCCATGTCTCAGCCAGTTAAGGCCCATTTCTATAATGCCAGATTCGGCATCCATCAACGGGCCAGAGCCCGTTTCAGTGCTGGCTGCCGATAAACCCGGCTGCCATGTCTCAGCCAGAATAGGCCTGCATCTACAATGCCAGATTGGGCCCAGATTTGGCAGCCATCAACGGGCCAGAACCTGTTTCAGTGCTGGCTGCCATGTCTCAGCCAGAATGGGCCCGTGTCTGTAACAGCTAAATCTGGGCCAGATATGGCAAAAATGAAATGGGCCAAAGCTGGCTCACATTTGGTCGCATAGAGCCGGAACACAGCCGAGTCAGCCGACACTCAGCCACAATACGGCAGAGTCCGCTGGCTACCTGGAGAGGAATGCTGCTAGTGCTGGGGCTACAGGAGGTAGGCCTTATTAAAACTGTTTCTGATTTGGAGTCACTTATATGCAGGGAATTTTTGGACATCCAATTTTTTATTTCAGTGAGGCAGGACATAGTACAGGACAAGTCGGGGGTAGCAGGCTTTAACCTTTGAACCTGAAGCAATTTCGGGGCGTTTTTTGCTGCCGTCACATTTTACTCTCTGTGGCTTTGTATTTCAAGTCCTGCACCTCTTTGAAAATAGCACATTCGTGGCTAGAAGTAGCGATAACTCAAAAATGTATTTTGTGCAGAATAACAGTTTCCATGCCATAATCATGAAACATTTTAAAAACTTTAATAATTTCAGTGGAAAACACTGGAATCTATATATGCAACATGATTCCGAGTGTCTACAAGTGTTGGAGGCTCTTTGTGCTGTACAGATTGAACTATTTACATTTTTACAATCATTACTTACAGCTAACTAGAAAATTCCGCAGGAAATTTTGACAGTGTGGCTGCTACTGCCCAAAGACGTCGCAATATATATACACGCCGATATTACCGGTAGTAACTAACCATGTATTTTCAAGGTACACCACATTCTATGTGTGTTTCACTGTGAGAGAGATGTAGAGAATACAATGGTTGTATTGCCTTGTTTAACAGGAAATTAATCAATGAATGACTAAAAGAATGTTTTTTTAAAATGTATTATCAATGTATCATGCATAACTACACCCAACCCACTTACAAGTAACCACAAATTCTGCGGGTAACCTTCTGTAAAGATGCTCACTGTCAGCAGAGGATAAATGCCAACTTTTTCATATTGCAGCAAAAACTCTAGACGGACATGGATTGGATGGATTTTGGATGTTCCTTTGGATTTTTCTGGCCCATTCAGCCACTCTATTTACTACAAGTTTATGGCGATCAGAATGAACAGTATATTATTCAGTCTTTTCTGCAAGTGGACATTTTGAGTTTTTGTTCTGCTGAAAATGAGACCAGGCTTCGAAATAAAATTAAAGGACATTTTTATCAACTTTGTGTTCATACTGTAAATGTGCCAAATTAGAAGGAATCATCTTAATGTCCTCCTCCATTTATTTGTCACTCCCCATGTCTTTAGAAATGAGGGCTGTGGGTTGATTGGGTGAAGGTTTGAAGATGTTCATCATGCCTGACCTTTCCTTTGTGCTGGATTGGATGAGGGAAGAGGAGGTAGACGTCTTGAGGTAGGAGAGTCTCCCTGTTAGTCTCGGCCAGCCTCTCTCCTCCTCTGTCCAAAAGCTTATCTGCAATAAAGAAGCTATCAGTGACACCTTGACACCACTGTTACAACTCCCTCAGCCCTGCAACAGACAGCATCAGACCTACAGAGTAGAAGGAATGGGGGAGAGGGGGGTTGGAGCAGAGGGATGAGAAGGAGAATCCCAGGCTTATCACCAGCACCACACTAAAGGCTTCACTGAATGCTTCAACAGCTAGTGCTAATCTATGATTGGCCAAAACATGTAAAAATACACATTGACTGTGGTTCAGTGGTAGAGCGTGTCACCCTTTAATCAGAGGATTCGGGGTTTTTGACCTTGGGCAAGACACTTGACCCCAAATTGCTCCCTGCGATGTGTGAATGTGTATGACTGTTAGTTTGTTCTGATGGGCAGGTGTATGAATAGGTGTGAATGGGTGAATGATGACATGTAGTGTAAAAGAGCTTTGAGTGGTCGGAAGACTATAAAGCACTATACAAGTACAGTCCATTAACCATTCCAAGTCCATAATTTCCAAATGTAATCTTCAATTATTTGCGACTGTATTGTATGTGACAAACTAGGAAATTGCACTGCCACAAAAGCACTGAAAACCCTGCTTCCATTTCCAACATCCTCTTTGTGAAGCAGGATGTTCTGCAGTGACAGCAATCAAAACAAAACGAAGTAGACTGGACATGAGGAACACACTTCGGGTGTCATTGTCTCCCATTACCCCCAGATGGGATCGTCTCGTTGCAGAGAAACAAGCTCAGGGCTCCACTGATTCAGCGTTATTGTGAGTTGTATTTTGTATGCATTTTACATTTGTTTTCATGACGTTCGTATCATTTTATTTCGTCGTGTTTATCCGCCACACCTTGAAGGCCGGTCCATGAAAATATTGTCTTAGATGAAACCGGTCCGTGGTGCAAAAAAGGTTGGGGACCTCTGCTCTAGAGTGTATGGTGGAATGCGTGTTTTAGTGCCGCAGTTTTGCTGGAATGTGCAGAGGCCTGTTTTATGTTATTCTACCTGCTTTGTCGTCATATAAATATATGTGACTGGTTCTTGTGAGTTTGTTCTTGTCATTGTGTTAATTACATTGATTTTGACTATATGCATTGTCCGTTAATGACGAAGCAATGACGTCATGCTGGCGTCATAATGAGGTTATTAGGAGGTGGTTCAACTGTAGTAGGACAGCACTGAAGGCCGAGGTATAATCATCTCTATAATTCTCTCAGTACAGAAGTCTAAATTATTATAAGATAAGATACATGTAATATTTTCCAAAATTCCCAAAATGTTTTTCTTTTTATCTAACAAAATATTCAATTTCAATCCATATTTGTCTGCATTTACCCTGTCAATAACACCGTTTTCCCTGCAGTCAAACAACTTTTTGCTCTCTGGCTTGCCACACAAAGGAAGGTTTGCACTTGTGTTGACAGGATGGTCTATGCAGAAATGTGACACCACAATAAACAATTATACAACCATAATACAAAATTGTATTTTCCCTTTTTTTAGGGTTAATAATGACGACTTATGTTCAATTAATGTCTGAATGATAATTTGGTACCCATGCTTTCTGTAAAATTAACTGAACGATCAAGCAAAATGTGCTTGGCTTTTAGTTGAAGTTTTACGGTATGTCATGTTTGGGATTATTTGTGTATTGTCTTGCGACTTTGTTTATTGTGTTCTTTGTTTTGCTGTTATGAGTAGTTATAAATATAACAAGATAAAATAAATATTAACATGTTGTTTGCTCCACAGTAGAATTAGCCTAAAACGCCTATCCAAGGCATACCCAAAGTCAATTGAAAGCTGTTCTTGAACCATTTGGAGTACATGCATGGTTTTGGTCTCTTTTGAAAGGTAACACTCTGAAGTGTTTTCCCCCAACAGTCAGAATCACTGTAAGTGCTACTGGCATTGAGTAAGGTTTTTTATTTCCGCCTGAATATTTTATTGCAAACAGATGCCTGCAGATGACTATAGCTATAACACAATGGGACCACAGTCTTACCTAGTCCAAGTTCAAATTTGATAACAATACCACAGAAAATGAATATTTTACACGTTTTACTAAGGGTATGTCTTGGAGACCCATGGTAACATACCTAGGCTGTGTAAAAATGTGCATTCATAATTCAATCTAAAGCTTATTTATGTCTAAATACAGTAATCTATAAGTTATTTCACCATTATTTACTTTCCTAAAGTCTCCAAAACTCTCAAAAACCACACTTTGCATTTAACGCACGGACGTAGGTACCTGACTCGCGGTTACGCATGTTACTTCCGTGTTCTGCCTCTAAATCTACCCCCTGAAGCTGTATATCGTTTTTCATTGGCTATACGAAGCTTCAGTCATCAGAACGATCGGTTACAATTGGCTCGAGTTTTACACGAAAGAAGAGGGGCAGGCACTTTCCTTAAACGCGGACTCTCGTTGGCTATTGTAGGCTGTGGAAAGGACATGGAAGCTCCTAAGAGGTCAAACGAGGTGTCAATCGAAAGGTCAGTGCAGCCGCTATTTTGAGATCCAGAGAGTGTCAGTGTTTACATGCAAACTGAAGTTACGTTCGAAAATACATAGATAGTTAGGCATATCTGCCGGCTAATTTGAAATGATGCAACAGCAGTCCGTGGGTATTTATGGACGTAATAATGTGTTTTGGACTAAATATTTTACTGGATTGGATCGTCTGGACCTTTGGCAATGTACCAAGACCGTTTTTGTTGGAATATTATCGAGGGGTGGATTTTTATGAAGCTTCATCGGTGAGTTGCCTCGATATTGTAAATGTTTGTTTGTGGGTTGGTGGTCTGATGTGATCTGTTGTGATTGTATCTTGAAATGGTTTGCATACATCGAATCACAAGAATCTTAGCTTTCCAAAGACATGTCACACCAGTATCTACCTATAAATAGCAGTTGTGTACATAACACAGATCCGCGGGCCGTCGGAGTGTTAATAGGTTAAAACCATTTATATCACTAAACTTTTAGATCTATGTTATCCAGCTCTACATTGACATTAATAGTGATATTATTATTATTATTATAATAATAAGGTACCCTTCAGCAGGGTATGAAACTAACTAAAAATTAGTACTAGTCCCAAGGACTAGTAGGTTCATAAAACTACTAGTCCTGAGCAATCTTTACTAGTCCTTCATGAAGCTTTGGGGAATGTACCAATCACGGGGTGTAGGGATGTGTGTGTGGAGGAAGACTCTCCCAAGGCAATTATCTAACAGTGAAACTGCAGAGATGCAAGGTACTAATCAAGAGTTTTATTGTTTGTAACATTATGGCTGTACAAAGATTGATGCATGTTACATCATGATATCGTGATATTATAATTACACAGGAAGCAGAAGAACAACGTCAAGGGTCCGGTAGGCTATAATGTTCATTCAGCTAGCATGGGTACATCAAGTTCAGCATTTATGTCAAGTTGAGGAATTCCGCTATGGAACGTACCGGCAAAAAATTGAGCTATATTCCGCCGTGGGGAGTAACAGCATGTCACCACGGCAGTTTAAGCAGTGAACACTCTGTGCCCAAAACAATACGCAGTCTATGAATAAAGCAGGCATTTGTTCTAATTTTAGATGAATTATTTTTGTTAGATCACAAAACGATATTGGGTTTTAGTTCATGTGCTGCAGTGATAAGAGCTTCACGATCTACATTTCTTCCGCGGACGAATCTTGGCGGGCCGCTGGTGAAACTGAAAGAGAGGCCCGGCCTGATCGATGAATATAGTGCCTTTTGCATTGCGTAAACAAAAAATTATAATCAAAACAAAATAGTCTAATATCCTCAACAATTTGGGGAATAGTGGAATGTTACTGTTGGGGATTCGACCCGAGAGACTGGTGTAAAGATAATTATTGACCACTACAGGGTTCCGGTCAGAGAACACGCAGACATCTGTTTGTTCCATACGTTACTGTATTCAGTCTGGCATACAGTGTTATAGTTTGGTGACAGATTTTACAGATGTTGAAAGATGTTGAAAGAGTTCATCGAAGTTGACCGAGTTTCTGGAATGAACACAGAAAACGAATCGGCCTCATCAGGGACGGTGATGAGTCTGCGTACAGACGGGAGGTTGAACAGATGGTCCTCTGGTGTGGTCAGAACAACCTGGAGCTGAACAAGCTCAAAACTGTGGAGATGACAGTGGACTTCAGGAGGAGCCCCCCAACACTGCCCCCCCTCACCATACTCAACAACACTGTGTCCGCTGTGGAGACCTTCAAGTTTCTGGGATCCACAATCTCCCAGGACCTGAAGTGGGCCCCCAACTTCAACACTATCAGGAAAAAGGCCCAGCAGAGGTTGTACTTCCTGCGCCAGCTTAGGAAGTTCAACCTGCCTCAGGAGCTGCTGATCCTGTTTTACTCAGCCATCATCCAGTCTGTTGTCTGCTCCTCTATCACTGTGTGGTTTGGATCGGCCACTAAACAGGACAGAAACAGACTGCAACGGATTATCAGGTCTGCAGAGAGGATCATTGGTTCCAGCCTGCCCTCCATCCTGGACTTGTTCACCTCCAGAGTTAGGAAACGGGCTGGAAAGATCACTGCAGACCCATCACACCCTGGACACAAGCTGTTCCAACTCCTCCCCTCTGGTAGGCGCTACAGGGCTCTGTACGCCAAAACCACCAGACACAGGAACAGCTTCTTTCCACTGGCCGTCACTCTCATGAACAATAAATAACATTGCACTACTACCTCTGTTTGCACTATTGTATCATATCTATATATATATATATATATATACACTTTTATTCATACTTATATTGTATATAGCTGTTAAATGTTTGTACCTACATCTGTTCTACTTTTTTGCTGCCCTTTTTTATTCTTATATATTTTTCCTTGTTAATTGTAAAATAGTGTATTATATGTACATTGAGAGCGGAGTGGAAACCGGAGACAAATTCCATGTATGCGCACGCATACATGGCCAATAAAGCCGATTCTGATTCTGATTACAGAACCGAAGCATTAGCAATGGTAAACCCTTAACTAAAGCAAACACACATACATTCACAGGAATACAGGCTTGCTAGCCATGTTAGCCACTTAGCTCAACTTTGGGCTATTATTTGAACGGCTAATTACAAGACAAACACTTACTGACAGTAAATGCACCTAAGAACATAAGTACAACTACAAACGGAACAGTTACGCCACATAGGCTCAAAGTTACAGTTGATGACTTACATCATCAATGACTCGATCTGACTGTACCGTTGGTCCTACGTAGGATCTACAGTTAGCGCAACCGGAAGCTGAAACAGTTCGCAACGTAAATACAGTTTCAGAATAAAAGCGCATACACTTTATCGTCTCTGTCCGTCAAGAATTCACAACAGTTACATTTACTTATCGGGAAAGTATTTTTCCGGACATAAATAACGAATAAAGCCTCTCAAATTTCACTCGCCATGAGGACTAGTGAGAATGACAATTTAGCTAGTCCCTCCAAAAATCCACTCGCCTCGGGCTACCAGACTAGCGTTAGTTTCCGACCCTGCCTTTAGCCTCTGTATGAGAAGGACCAGGCTTTCAAGTAACTATAATGTAAACCCATCCACGCCATTGGACAGTGCCACTCAGAGAAAAGGCTCCGGGATAGTGATTTCTGTCGTATAAAGGCTGAAAACCTCACACAGGGTGGGAGGGAGGGGCAGTGGATGGGTCAAACAAAGTCTTGGTAAACTTTGGGCGCAGTTCGCCGTGATGTGCGCTGACCCCCGGCTCAAGCGCAGCGCATTCTGCCTCCTGTGTGAAAGAACATGAGCCTCAGTATGTTATGAGTTGGGATGAGAACGTGTTGAGTATTGCCCTACACATACCATTGATTGATTTAAATGTCCCCTTATTTTTTTCACAATAACATACAGGTTATGTTAAACAAACATATACATGTCAAATACAGTAATGTACTGGTTTTGACATTAAAGATACAAATCTTGTCTTTTTTGTTACGTTGAAGGACTTTTAAGACAAAGCCATACATATTTTACTTGAGCTTGGCTGTAGTTTATTTTGAGACTTTAAGACTTTCCTGACATGCTTGTTGTCTTTGGCTGCACCCAAAATTACTAAAACAATCTGAGGGACTCGTACTGTACTGGAAGAGAATTATGTCTGATGTGTGATTCGTTTTTCTGTCAGTCCCAGATCTTATCAATTCAAATCAGTCCGAGCAGCAGCTAGCAGCTCAGAATGACATATTTCCAAATTCAATCTGCACCACATAGGCATGTGTTATGGAATCAGATCCTGCTGCATGCAACCTAAATATAATTTGTTAGTGTTGACATGACAATATGCAGATCTTTCATCTGAGACGCTTGTCATATTTTTGGTAGTCACAGCAGATAATCAGAGTGTGGTGGGAACAAATCTTTTTAACCTCCCTGTGAGAAATAACCGATGAGAAAACTCTTAAAATATAAAAACATTTATTGAACAGACACGAATAATAATTCAGCTGAATGGATAGAGCTCTTTCCCCAAAGATGAATAGTATAACAAAGTATTATATGCACATTATCTCATCCCCCCACCCCCCCCTTCGCAGATGTCCTCCTCCTCCTCTGCCTGCCGATGCATCCACCAAGGCCAAGTTCCCAGCCGTGGTATTGTTTTCGTGGGAAGAGGGTTAGACATGAAAATACATTCGATATGATGACATTTATTATTTGGGTTTAAATGAGTCCGGATAGTCTGCATATATGCAGTTTTAAGCGATGCAAGTTATAACTAAAAGAACAATATGATACATTTCCACAACACTGAGCATCAGCAAAGAGGACATCAAGACAGAACAATCAAAGATAACCTATCAGCCAAATTGATAGGAGAAAAGGTGCAACAGTTTAAAAGGCATTCAAATGGCTATCAATATTTATATTGAATAACCAAATTTACCTTAAATTAAATTCACCTTGAGGCATCACCCTTTTTGACAAAGGGAATGTGAATCATTAATTATATATATATATATATATATATATATATATATATATATTAGTGCTGGGCAAGTTAACGTGTTATTATCGCGTTTTTAAAAAAATGATTATTTTGAAAGTCCGTTGCTATGCACTCTGAATACACATACAGACAGAGGGGTGGGATGTTGATCAGGATTGGCTTGGGATGGGCGTCATCACGCGTCTCAGCCAATGAGAGCATTTGGGGTGGGCGCTACGGCGCAATAGCCTATTGAGATAGTGTTGAGATGCTCCTCCTGTCATCACTGACATCGAATCAGGAAACAAATACTGTATCTGTCTGTGTTCACCCAGATCTCTACGATACCTCATATTAGTGGAGACCGCACCAAACTATGTGTATAAATGTTTGTGTACAAACAATGAATAGACGCTGCCGTATTTACGCCTAGATGACGTTATGTTGAGTGTTGATGGAGCTGCTACAATGTTAGCTTAGCCTAGCACCGATCGATCCAGACTCCATTCAGAAAACAAGTATTTTAAAAGTTATTTGCTTGTCGTCTTGTGGAGAGAACTAATCATCCAAGGTTATCAACATTTTCACAGTAGTACAAAGAGTACTACTTTTCCAGACCCCCCCCCCTAAAGTAGTACATATCAACATTTGTATCACATTACATGACAGGGGTCTAGATTTTAGGAGTCCCAACTATAGACACAAACACAATAATATGTATATAGAAGATATGTATCCAACAATTTATTATTAAAACTTTAAAATTGTTTTTAGTTTGTGCTGAGTCAGTTTCTGATGTTTCAGAAGTTGATAGCGAGTCGGGAACAGCTCACTGCACACCGGGCACTGGAGCAATTTCCCCCCAATGTTGTTGTTGTTATCGTCCTTGCCTCGCTCTCCTCCATGCACAAGCAAGGTGCTCGGAGACCCCCACCGGCTCGTGCGTTCCTGCAGCGCTTTGTTGGAGCTCTTTCAGCGTCTGACAGGCTCTCGCGCGGCCGTTACATTTTTGGGAAACGGCGTGGACGTCGCAAAGAAACTTGATTCGACTCAATCCGCAGCATTAGAGAGTGTTTGCACGAGATGCCGCTCGCTAGGCGTTAGAAAATGCAAGTTCCGTTCACTGAAAAATATCGACATTTTACGAAACTTTAAAGTCGTACATGAGTGAAACCCCCCCCCCCCCCCCGTCGTACGCTTTGTACGACCGTGAAAATGTTGAAAACTCTGGACGGCCCCTAACAAAACATGAATTCAGACTTGTTACGAATCGGCATCATTATGTAGTTATTTCGGCGTCCCTTTTTGTCCGTTTATTGCAGTTAAATCACAGCAAAATCTGTTTATTTTGGGTTTATACAGCTGTAGTAAACAGCCGACGTGTGGCTTGCTAGACACAGTGAACACACCTCGATAAAATCCAAGGACCTCCTCTGGACTATGTTATAAACATGTTATGAACCAGACAAGACGCCGTTTAGTTTCCTGATATCTGGGACTTCCAGAACAAGTACTAAGCAGTCCAATCTGGGGAAGATTTTCGATTAAATTATAGTGGCTTGAATTATTCATAGAATATTATTTCAACACACATTGCTTTTTTTGTTGTGTTGATTTCATAAAATATATATAATATACAAGACATATTTAAACTGCTACTGTGTAAAGGGAATACTGCTGTTAAAAAACACCTTTTTTTAAAGTGTTTGCAAACCAAATGTTATTGCACTTTTGTTCATATAGCAGTACTTTTAAAATAAATGTGCACAATACACTATTTTTGAATTCATTATTGAATTTTGCGCATAACAATGCGATTAATGGCAGAAAAATCATGCGATTAAAAATTGTAATCGTTGCCCAGCACTAATATATATGTATATACCGTATATATATGTAACGTGTGTATATATATACACACTATACTATCAGTTTGGATCTCTAATTAACAAGTCAATCCCAAACCTAACCTTATATCAATAATTAGTAGAGGTTAAAGGGTTTTGGAGTCATGAATAATAGTGACAGTATTTACTAACTTGTCCTTTTGACCCATGCGGTTCAGTTGCGCACTGCTGGGGTTGGCTGGGGCCCCCTACTTCTACACCATGGTGGCCTAGGTTAGAAAGAAGTAGGTTGGCGATGCCAACTTACCTTTAACCGGTAAGGATCAGTGTAGTTGGGTCAATTATATGGTGCGGCAGGGCATGCATACATCAAGCTCCACCCATTCTACCCATAGAGTCTCGTGGAGGGCTGTGACTGTGTGAGTTAGAACTAAGGTTATGGTACTGTAACCCTAGCTCTATAAGCTCAGGAGAAGCCCTCTACCAAAGGGGCTCAGCAGCTCCTACTCTGCTTGCTGAAAAGGGTGAAGGATGGGTTCATAGCATTATCCTGAGGCGTGAATTTCATCAAGCTGTATTCACTGTATCTAGCAAGCCACACGTCGGCTGGTTTACTACAGCTGATAAAAGGGATGCCAAAACAACTACATAACGATGCAGATTTGTAAACAGTCGGAATTCATGTTTTATTAGTTCTCTCCGCAAGATGTCAAGCAAATAACTTTGAAAATATTTGTTTTCTCAATGGAGCTCGGATCGATTGGTGCTTGGCTATGCTAACATTGTAGCAGCTCCATCAACACTCAAAATAACTTATTCTAGGCTTAAATCAAGAAACATCCTGCAGAGTGCAATTTTTCAGTATCCTGCACTTGTCATCGTGCAGGATGTTGTTATCATTATTTGTACCATATGGTTTATATTTATACACATTGTTCCGTCCGGTCTCTACTAATATCACGTATCGTAGAGCTCTGGGTGTCCCCCTACGGCTACAATATTTTTTTCCTCCATAGTTTCTGATTCAACAACAAAGCATCACGCCAATTTCTCGGCCGAATTAAAAAATGTCAACTTGCGTGAATGCAGAGAATTTCACGTTATTTGATTCGCGCCACCTGACGTGATTATGCGCTTACTCAAGTCCATCTGCGTCTTTGCATTGACGCTGTATGTAAGCTAGTCGTGCGAAAAATTCGCACCGCGTTTGTTTTGAACACAGCATTATACCGAGGGGTTCCACACGTGTTCAGCTAGCCAGTCCTGATTAGCCGGCAACGCTTATGCAAATGTTCAGGGGGCGAATGCTTGCTTGTGATTGGAGAAGAGTATTACCCATAGAGTCCAGTAGAGGGCTCCGCCTGTGCTTATAGAACCAGGGTTATAAAGCTTAAACCCTTTGAGCCTGGACCAGCCCCCCTCGGTCTGGTGTGGGGGCGGGGGGTGCGAATTCCGATTCAGCTGAACGGCAGAATGCAATTTTCAGTAACAAATATAATATTTCCACAAAAATGCAGCATACCATTTGAACGAAGAATCTCCCATGAATCGAAGCATGTGTAACACTTTACACACTCAAAACACAATAAAGCACGATCTACGACAACATTCCTACCCTCGTGCTAAATAGCGTCACTTTTCGCGTTCATTTTGCGTTCATTTTGGCCGAGACACGTAACAGAAACAGCCTCTCAAAAGTCGTTTTTCAAACATCCATGGTAAAAGCTAGGTATTTAGCAGCAATAGCATGCGATCACGCTTCGAACGTATATCTTCGATTTCCTCTCCGGGACACGCTTCAAACATTACCGGGGTACAGCAGCCCCCAGCATCTATCACTTTGCCAAAAAAATTCTGGGTCGGTACTCACGTTTTTGAAGCAAAATCATCAAACCGTTTCCTAAAAGTCCATTTTGACCGCGGATTCACCTCATTCTGACCCATTTCCGTTCTAATAAAGTTGTGAAATAAATAAAGGGGGGTCAAATAAGCTGGGGGACAACATTCCAGCGAGGCTGGACATTCCAGTCTCGCGACTTTTACGCGCCGGGTCCTCGGCTGAGATCGGCATTTTCCGCCGAAACTAAAGACTTCCTGGTAATTCTGTTAGCGCCATTCGATTGGCTACACCAGACACGTGCGCACAGAGCAAAAAAAAACGAAAATTTACCAAACAGGGGCTCTACAGTGGCGCAATACACACCAGCTGTTGCGTAATTCTCCCGTAGGTCGCCGGCCTGGAGAGGCTTTGGAGACGGTTCCAGCTCTCCAAAATGATTTCTAACTGCTGTATGTGATAGATTGTGCATGTAGAAGGATAAAGGAAGTTAAATATATAGTTATTTAGGTTGTAAAAGTACAATGGAACAGCTTGAGAGGCTGTTTCTCAAATGATGACCTTTCGTGACCTCTCGTACGTTTATGTCTCTAATTATGGCATACTTCACTCAATTCACTCAAATTCTTTTTTCTATTCACTACTGCTGTCGTTTGCTATGATGGTGGGTGGTTCTAGGCTCCACTGAGCCTCATTTAATATCTTTTTATGAATAATAGTGCTTTTTCACCATACGAATTTGACATTTTCAAAGTAGAGCTGTGTTCCATCTTCATGAGCTATTAATATATTAATATATTAACCAGTAATATATACATAATATTTGCTCTATTCATATGAGCAAACCATTCTTAGTGTTAATACCCTTGGAATTATTAAAAAAGACCTTGTGGGGCCCCTTCGTTCAGAACCGGAATTTGCGGAATTTGCGGGTGCAGGTTACCAGGCTGCAGAAGGTTTTAAGCATCTTGGCCAGGTTAGCTGTCAGACCAGTTCAGCAGACAGCCAAAGTCTACCACAGCAATATACCAGAGGCCATTTTGGGTGTCACTGAGGCTGTTTCGTGTGTCTCATTTTGACTGAGCTGCAGTGGTGGGCCGTCAGGGCCAGCTAATCCTTCTCTGCTGGCCTAAACAGAATCACAAAGTTATAGCTATTTTATAATTTAATAATTTTTTACAAATACACTACATGTATTATAATTTTTTCCCCCATTAGCTTATTTTCTCATTGCACAGCTCCTGTCTTCCTCAGTTGCTCTGCTTCCAGCACAGCTTGTTTTAAGGAGAGCTTTTATCCAATCAGATTCAACCCCTATGTCTCTATGTAAGAGAGGCCTGATGCCTGCTAGAGAGCCTTTGCAGTTTAAGTATATGGGGAAGATATTGATTGTCATAGTCTTCAACCAATCAGATCTTTAGTTTGACATGTTGGGCGTATTCTTTGACATGTCAGTGGTATCGAGGTAGCCTGCTAAGTACGTCTGCATTAACGTGCGCCGTGATTGGTCAGTGGGCCAGCGTGACTTTTGTCAAACAGAAAGCTAGCTAGCAGATCTTAGTATTTAGTAAGAGTTCAGGTTGAAACATATGTAAGAGAAGTTATGAAATTTTTTGCGTTTTGCTTGGTGTAGATTCTGTTTTTTTAACACTCAGGCTGAAGGAGGAGAAACGGATTTCTGGAGAAGGACATTTCCAGAAAAACTGGACATCGTATCAAAGGGTCGGTCAACCCCACAGCTAACAGCCCTAACCCAGCATGGATAAGGATTTGTACGAATGGTATTTCACAGAGTCCGTTGTCTCCTACGTGAGCGCAGTCCACCGAAAACATTATATTTCCCACAATTTAAGCTTCTGCATTTTCCAAATGCACTAGTATTGTTCGGTATTGTAAGCCTCGTACCCAACGGTTTAATATGAATACGTGTATTATTAAACTCCTAGAAACAAATAACCATAGCTGTGGCATCATAATGAGCTTATTAGGAGATGGCTCAAGTGTAGTAGGACAGCACAGAAGGCCCAGGTATAAAATGCACGGCCTGCCACTGCTGAGCTGTAATATATCACCCTGCCGTGTAATCTGTCTCCTCTGTCCACTCTAATTGTGTCTCCGGTGGCTGGACATCACAGCCCTACCATGAGCTTGACCTCGCCAGCTGGCTAAAGACAGCGCCCCCGCTGGGTACGGAGGATCCAGTGCCACTGTCACACCACAGAGCTTGACACAGCCAGAGTATGGGAAGCGTGAATGATTAATTCAATCAACACCGCTCACCAGATTTCCTCGGATTAAAAATATTAATTCTTGGCTCATTCAATGTAAATTCAAATTAATTAAAACTGTATATCATTCAGCAAATTGGATCTCAATCATCTGTGTAATGAGAGGCGTTTGATTAATCTCCTGCGGGAAAAAAACATCCGAAAGTGATCAGACCTGTTTTTTCCTCCTTTCTTTCAGAGTAGATGTCCTCAGAATTGAATAAATGCCTGTGAAGTGGGAAGGAACCCAAGCACATGTTTTGGATATAGAGATGGGCGAGATATGGCTCTGAACAGATTTTATCCCTATCTAGGCTGTGTCAGTAGAGCAAAGGAGCGTGAGCAGAGATAATATATATATCCAGAACTTGAAGGCTTGCTATGCAGTGAAAGAGAAGTGTCTGTGACTCAAGGGCCCCTCCAAAGTGGTGGAACGTGAGCTCGAGGAGGTGGAAGGAGACGATGCTTGACCTTAGCTGGGGCATGAACCCGAGGGAGTCAGTCATTCTTCTCATTTATTCCATTCGGTGGAATGTCGCAGCGATGCAAGATTATCCCACCGTGCATCAGGAACTATACAAATGCATGTCACTGGGACAATCAGCTTGCTGTCACAGTGTCACACCATAACTTTCTTCCTCCTGCCTTGTTTTTCTTTGCTCTGGTCGATACTACAGTCTGAAAGATGCATCACTGCCAGGAATCACATGGGTTAAACAAAGTAATCGATAAAGGACAGACTCATAAATATACATATAGATACCTGAATTTGTGTCCTAAGAGTAACTGACAAACTTTTTAGCATTTTTACTTTTTAACCTTCTGGACCCTTTCTCACCTAGGACTTTTTTTTGGCTTATTCTCGAAAATATTTTACACATACTCAAAGGGCCCTACACTCCAACTACAAGGTCTATTTGAAAAATTCCAAAGGATTATTAACACTACGAAGGGTTTGCTCATATTAATTGAGTAAATATGATGTATATGTTACTGGTTAATGGCTGCTGAAGATGGAACACAGCCCTATTTTGAAACATGTCAAATTCATATGGTGAGAAAGCACTATTATTCATAATACTATATTAAATGAGGCTCAGTAAAGCCTAAAACCCACCCACCATCATAGCAAATGATGGCAGTAGTCACCCACAAAAGAATTGGAGTGAATTGAGTGAAGTATGCCAGAATTAGAGACATAAATGTTACGCGAGGTCACGAGAGGTCGTCATGTGAGAAACAGCCTCTCCAGCTGTTCCATTGTACTTTTAGAAGCTAAATAACTATTGTAGCCCACCTTCTCAATTCCTCTTTTAGTTCAGGATCTTCAGATTATACCCCTGTTGCATGGGAGGTGAATTGGAGAGGGTCTACGAAAAAAATATAATTTATGAATGTGCCTACAATAGCCCAATTTAAACCAAAATACTCTGACTAAGGTGCAGAGAGGCCTGGTTAGCTTAATACAGCTATACTGTTCTGTGAGTTAAAACTCCCATGCATTCCTATGTAGCCCTGACATACATTACTTCAACACATGAATATTTACCGGTCAACATTTATTATAACATCAACTTTGTGACCAACAGAAACATACAATATAACACACAATAATAATACCAAGGATGTGATAGTCCGTGTGACAGTACCAGGGCGTTGGCGCGCTTGTTGGAGCTCAGTTGAAATCCTGAAGGAACAGTTGTGGTGTACTCACTGTTCCTCGGTTACTCAGCTACAGAGGCAGCCTGTCTTGTCTCCACAGATCCAACACCTTAGCTAGTAGCCTCAACAAATCTGTCAGTTGAAAATACACGGGCAGAAAGTAGCCTGAAAACAGCCCACTTTATTCCTCTTCAGAGCCGCACCGTTACTCCACGAACCTCCGTGTTGATCCTTTAGAACGTCAAGTTAACCAGCTTCTTTGATTACCCTTTCAGTTCTTTGCTGTGTATTAACATTTCTAGTGTCCGTGTTTCTAAAGTTAAAACAACAGTGCCCCCGTCATTCCTCTCGGCTCCTCTTTGTTTACTTTCCCGCTTCCCGGTCATTAGTCCCACCCCTCTGAGTACCCGGTAGGTTACCGAAAATTCTCATCAGATTCTCCTGATTGGCTGGCAACACATTTACACCTGACCAACAAATAAGATAAGGACACGAGAGGTTCAAGTTCAACTTGAACCGTAGGACACATAAGCACTTCTCCAAACCATGAACACAAATGCAAAAGTACTGTTTTACCAGACATCTAACAAAACACATGTAAACAAATTAGCAGGGTGCTACACTATATATTTAACTTCCTTTATCCTTCTACATGCACAATCTATCACATACAGCAGTTAGAAATCATTTTGGAGAGCTGGAACCGTTTCCAAAGCTCTCCAGGCCGGCGAGCTACGGGAGGATTGCGCAATAGCGGTTGTGTATTTGGCCGTGTAGGGCCCCTGGTTGGTCGATTTTCGTTTTTTTTCGCTCTGTGCACGTGTCTGGATGTGGCCAATCGAATGGCGTTAACAGATTTACCAGGAAGTCTTTAGTTTTCCGAAAAACGGCGCGTCATGACGCGAGACTGCCTCGCTGGAATGTTGCCCCCCAGCTTATTTGACCCCCCTTCCTTTGTTTCACAACTTTATTAAAACGGAAATGGGACAGAATGAGCTGTTTCAGCGGTCAAAATGGAGTTTAAGGACACGGTTTGATGATTTTGCTTCAAAAACGTGAGTACCATCCCATAATTTTTTGGCAAAGTGATAGTTGCTGGGGGCTGCTGTTTCCCCGGTAATGTTTGAAGCGTGTTCCGGAGACGAAATCGGAGATATATGTTCGAAGCGTGGTTGAATGCTATTGTTGCTACTACCTAGCTGTAGCCCGGACGGTTGAGAAGTGTCTTTTGAGGGGCTATTTCTGATGCGTGTCTCGGCCAAATGAACGCGAAAAAGTGACGATATTTAGCACGAGGCTAGGAATGTTGTCGAAGATCGTGTTTTATTGTGTTTTGAGTGTGTAAAGTGTTACACATGCTTCGGTTCATGAGACATTCTTCGTTCAAATGGTATGCTGCATGGTTGTGGAAATATTATATTTGCTACCGAAAATGGCATTCTTCGTAACCGGCTCGGTTCTGCTCAGCCCACTGAGCGACCAATTGGTCGTCGCTCGGGCCCAAAAGGTTGTTAAAATGCTTTTTATATTTTTAGCACTGAAACAGCTTCTCTTCTGTGAAAATGTAACCTCTCAAGCATCACTTCCGCCCTTTTCGGTCACTTAGTACAAACATTGTTCAAACCCACAACATTTTAAATTAAATTCTTGTTGAGATTTCAATTTTTTTTGTATATAATGTATTTTTATATTTTTGTGGACATTTTTAAATGATTTAGCCATAAAATAAAATAGTCTTGCGTTTCAAATTTGACTAAGGATCTGGGTAAGGATCATATGGCTTCAATGAAGAGCAAGCTAATATAGAACACTGTCAGACAGAATAAAATACGGGGATTTTAATAAACCTATTGTCTGGTTAGATCCTGTGAGAGAATCTTATTTCAGTTTTTATATTCATTGTGAATCTCCTTATTTAACTGTTGGCATTCATCTCATGGTTCAACTTTAGGTCCTATATTCTGCTTTTATAGGGTTCCACTGAATATGTGTTTATTTTTTTCCAACGCAGGTAGATTGTGTTAGGAACCTGGTGGTGGTGGGGATGGAATGCGTCTGCCTTGGACTTCTCAGCCAACCCCACCGCAGCCACTGACACAAACACCACATCAGCACCAATTTCTTTACTATGGGCCAGATCAGGAGTGATTACTGTTGGTGACACCCAGATGGGTGAGACTAGCCTGGAAAGCGGCGCTGGGCATCAGCTGTTCCTGTAATTTGCAGTGACACCTGATTTTAAGAGCTTTCATCTACTAAGCCACTGTGGGAGCAGGCCAGTGAGAAACTTAATCTAATCAGGACGGGGATATGTTACCCTCTGTTTTCTTCTGCTTCATGTTCATTATCCGATATGAAAATAGATGAAAAACAGCATAATCTAAGGGTTTACTCACATGTAGCATTTGGCTGTGAACGCACATATGATCTGGCAAAACATTGAAACTGCTGCTTAAGCCATCACTGAACGGTTATCATGAGATAAAACTGTGTGCTCTGTCTAATTATCCAGGCAGAGCAGACAATAAAAGTGCATGTGTGAGAACAAGGCAACCAAGAGGCAGAGAGTTTGACTATATCCCAGTAGAGGCAAGAGAAAGTTCAATATTGTGTTTGTTAATCAGGAGCTCGAGGCTTTCCTTTGGTCTCCCAACTTCACAGCAGAGGAGCAAGTCCCCAGTGCACAACACAAATCATCAGAAAAAAAAGAGAATTCTGAAAAAAAACAAATACTGAACAGATTTGCTTAGGCTGTGGAGATTTAGTGAGCCAAAAGAAGACTCTAGTTAAGGAGTGCAATCATTTCTGATGACCGTGGGCTCTAAAAAGCTTCAGCAGTACAATTTCCTGAGAGGTTGAACTCTTCTCTGTGAATCAACAAAAAAAAAGCCCAAACCAAGGGCTCTCACTTGACCTTGACACATTCAACAACACCTCCAAAAATACTGTTGACGCCAGAAGCACGGCTCTTTTTCTCTGTCAGTTTCAGCACACAGTCCTGTTTGCAAGGTGATGTGTGACACGCTCTTCTTACAAACAATGGGTTGGACTCATAAACACAGACGTGTAAATGAGTCCTGGCTGTGTAGAGGCCCTTTCTAAATGCATCCCAGTTAAGTCAGGAGGATAAACAGTGGAGGGGCACAGCAGGTGTTGTTGCTCTATAGTGTATTTACTGACGAATTAAGTTGTAATGTCAGAGGCTGCTTTGTAGAATGACTCTTTCCTTTGTTGAGAAGGGAGTGGGAGGCAAACAGTGTGTGTTTGCAGGAGAACAAACCATCTGGCTTTCAGCACAAGAAAAAGATGGGTCTGTGGTTAGTTTGGTTAGAATTAGTAAAGCAGCAGGATTCAGTGATATGCTGTTGTTAGCAACATGTCAGAGGACAACATTTACCATTATAGCCAAAGTTGTCATGATTGTAATAAAATACTGTTAAATGTCAGTTTTCATATTTGACACTGGCTTCCATTGGCTGATAAGGCTTCTACTGATGTTCTTTCATTGGACGTTCCCTACAGCAGGGGTTCTTACACTTTTTGGGGCCAGGGATCCAACAGGAGACCCCCTCATAATCGTAACACACAGATTAAATGCCTACTACCATTTGTACTCTTGGATGCCATTGGAACCATTTGTATTCTAAAACCTTTCAATCAAACCTTTGAAAATTCTTTACATCGGTTTGATAGTGATGAACAGAAACACACATTTCAGTTTGCCCTGTGTTAACGGTTGAAGTTACAAACAAGGAGCACAGAGGGGGGGTGGGCCCCTGACCGCAGAGCCTCCGCAGCTGCGACTTCCAGCAGCGAGGTCTCACCAAAAACTAACTGGATCCGGTTTTAAAAGTGTAACAAGTATTTCAATAACAAATGCAAACTAAATTAACTATCAATAGTAAATGCTCTCGAGAACAGAGATCACACACTTTCACTCTCACAAGAGATCATGTGGGGTCTGGTCTCTGTTCCCTCAAACAAAGCTTATATACTGCAGAAAAGACATGGGGGGTCAGATTCGTCATGAAAACTGCAGATGAGCCAATCGGTGTTTTACTTAGTGATTGAGCATCTTGGCTAATGTCTAAGCCAATCAGTGTTTGGCTTATTGGTCATCTTGGTTCCTCCTCTAATCGATGGTTTCTGGCACGTCCCTAAAAGCAGCCTCATGGCTGAAAGTCATCCCCCGCTTTATGACCCTCCTGTAGTCATCACAGCTGGAGACATCATTCGAAGTTACTGGCTCCAACCTTCCATCACGCCTGTAAACCCTCACTCTGAATGTCCCTAAATCTCTGAACCTTTAAAACATTCAATGTGTCAATATACTGTAACATAATATCCTCTATCTGTAAACCTCCTGTATACATTCCATAGATAAATATATTGCAACTCTTTAACCCATGGTAACATTCTTATTATTGTGACACTTCTATTCACCACAAGAGGTGCTAATAATCATACTAAACTAATTCTAATACTAAAATCCGTCACAAAACCTACTAATACTATCTTTAATACTGAAATCCTTCACACCTGCTATTCCAGGTACTTTGCAGTCAAGTTTATTTAGCTTGGCTGCAGTCATGACTTCATTCGCTAGCACCTGAAGACACGACACATTTTGGTGCCTGTTATGTTCAAAAGTTTCTCAAACAGAGGAGAAGAGGCCCACATAGGAGAAGAAGCAGCCCCCCCCTTGCTCTCCTTCTTCCATCAGCAAGCAGGGCCGAATCAGCTGGTCGAAGTTTAAATCAAAAGGAATTTAATATACTAATAAAAGCAAATGCAGTTACAAACAGTTACAAACCGAACAAAACTATCAATAACAAAATGCATAAAGTGAGGCCCCGTCCGGGCCACACGACAGACTGTTGTCTGCCTCATGGTCAGGAGGAGGACTGAGGTTCTTCCCCCATTCGAAGATCCTCTGTCCCTCCAAAGTCACATTCCTCAGGTCATCGATCAGCTCCCTCGATTGGCTGAAGTACAGTAAGCCCCTCCTGGCTGTTGACCCATTGTTCCATTCCAACACCTCAGCCAGCCACTTCTTCTAACCCCCGCTCCAGCACATTCCTCAACCTGATCACACAGACACTTAATGCATGAAATGACCAGACTCCTACAAGTAAATACACTGTAACACATAATATCCATAATTTGGAGTGCTTTAAAACTTAAATTCCTCACATGCCCATTGTTGAACTGTCATCATATTTTCTGAATTTTGTGCAGTACTCCTTTATCCGTCTGGACTAAGTATGACCTCAGTGTGACACCTTGCTTAAAACTGTTTGAGCCCGAGCGAGCCCCATTTGGGGTTCTAGTGGTACCGAGCGGTACCGTAGAAAGCAATTTTCAGAAACAAATATAATAATCCTACAAACATGTTGCATATCGGCTTAACGGAGAAATTCTGATGAACTGAATCATGTATAACATTTTACACTGAAAACACAATTAAACACGATCTAATACAACCTACAAGGAGAGCTACCACAATATCGTGTTTTTTTTCGGCGAGCCATGCACTCCCAAAAATGATCTGACCACGAAGCTAGAAGCTAATGTGAAGAATTTAAGTATTAAGCACAATAATAAGAATATTACCATGTGTTAAAGAGTTGCAATATATTTATCTATGAAATGTATTTTATGTTTACAGGAGGTTTACAGATAGAGGATATTATATGTTACAGTATATTGACACATAGAATGTATTAAGCCATAAAAGTATTAAACACTGTAAGAGAATAAGTATTAAAGGGGCAGATAGGGTCAGATTTAGGGAATATCGTAGTGATTTAGGAACATCTTCATGAGGCATAAGATAGAAGCGTTGGAGACAGTAAGACCATAAAAGCAGCAGGAATGCGGAGAAGACAATGCCAGGGTGATGACTTCAAAGGATGTCTCCAGCTGTGATGGCTCCAGGAGGACAAAAGCAGTAGAGAGAAGGAGTCGACTTACAGCCATGAGGTTCTAAATGAGCCAGACATTGATTGGCTCAAGACATTAGCCAAGATGATCAATGTATAAGTAAAACACCGATTGGCTCACCTGCAGTTTTTATGACCATCTGACCCCCTGTCTTTTCTGCAGTATAAAAGCTTTGTTTGAGGGAACAGAGGGCAGACCTCACATGATTGCTTAGGGTGAGAGTGTGTGGTCTCTGTTCTCGAGAGCATTACTATTGATAGTTAATTCAATTTGCATTTGATATTAAAATACAAGTTTTACTTTTGGAACCGAATTCAGCAACTTTGTGCACATGCGCAGTAAGTAGTAAACAAAGAACCAGACCAGCACTGCGGCCTCGCAGCTCCATCAGAATATTCAAGCCTTAACAGTAGGAAAGAAAACAAAGCTGTATTGCTCTTGACAAACCAAAGTAGTGGGAATTTAGCATTTGCAATAGTGGTTGTACATATCGATTGCAGGAACTTTTCTGCTTTTTGGAAATTATAGTTTATGGTGAATGACTACACTGCAGTGCAATGATATTCCCTGTTTGGAGAGCAGTGCATGGCCTCCACCCTCATGGCGTCTTTGTTGTTTGTGGCGCCGAGGGATTTGGGATAGCTTGGTATTTATTTTTCATCAGTTGTGGAGCTGTTACAGGACTACTGTTTTAATATTTTAACTTTTAAAAACGATGAAAGATGCACTGTATAGATCATTTTGGAGTTTTTGTTGCTATTATTTTCTGATCAGTATATTAAAAAAATTAAATGCAGGCTCTAGTATCATGGATGGTCAGATGTTTACCATATTTAATGTATCGAGGCATTTTAAATAAAAACCCCTGAACTAGGTTTTGTCTCATGTGTCTTAATTGGGGATCAAATAAAAAAAAAAGATTTTTACCTGATTAATTCATTTCCAATTAATTAAACTATATTGAGTTGGACAAACATAAATCAATTTAATTCCATTAATAGTATTTTTTTATTTAGGCTGTCTTTGATAAAATTGAGTCGGACTAACTCAATACAATTATATTGCATGGATGTTCTTAGTTTAAGTTAGGTTTACATATATATATATTGGATGGAAAACCTGCCCACAATTTAATTGAGTTCATCCAATGAGTTATTTTTTTGAGTGCACGTACACATACAGGTTGTGCTGTTATGCTCTTCTTAGATGCACGTGGTGTGTAAACGCGGCTACTATTGTGTGCCTCATTACTCCATGAAATACTCTTGGCCTCGCCGCCATTTTTGTATTTTTGCGTAGCATGATCACATACGAGATCACAGCCGCCATTTTTTGTAGTTTTCTCTCTTCTGCCATCTTGTAGTTTAGCGTAGCGTAATCACGTTCAAGACTACATCCGCCATTTTGTAGTTCTCTCCGCCATTTTGTAGACTCGCGTAACGTGATCAATTACGAGATCACGGCCGCCATTTTTCTTTTGCTCTTGCTTCTCCCCCCTACACACACACACACTCTCTCTTACCACAGATTGTTTGTTGATTTTAGATAGTAAGCTCGTAATTGTATAGTAGTTTTTAGTTTTAGATAGTATTGACTTGATTAGTATTATAAATAAATAAACTGTTATACTTTAAAGAGCAGTTTCTGTGATTACTTTGTGCATGTGGGTTCTACAGAAATGGTGGAATCTAAGTAGTACAGATCTGCTGAAACGTATTTATCTTTACAGATCAACTTATTGTATAACATTAACTAACTTCTAAACTCAATGAATCCACAAAACGTTGAGCTTAATGTATTTTTATATATTTCATTAAACAATTCATGGGCGGTTTCTTTATCATTGGTGTTACCTATAATGTAAACATTAAATGTTTAGAAAAAATAGTTTTGTCATAACAACCTGAAAATGTAGCTTACGGCATATTGACATTTTTTAATAAAACTGCACACGTTTAAACAACATTGTAAGGAATTATTTGATTTGCAGTATCATTTTTTTCTGCCAAACTAACAAATGAAGAGTATTCAAACAAGAATTGTACCCGGAAAATATCAACAAAATACATCTATAATATCACATCACTGAAAAACAATGTAACACCAGTGAATCAATATAACACCAATGACACTCTTGAGATAAGACAGTATTTTTGATCTAATTTCAATTCATGTTCCAAACAATTAATTAAAAAAAATCTATGTAACTCATTTTGAAGTTGAAAACATTTGAGTGCCAAGACCAAATTCTAACCCTAGAACAATTTGTCAATGCAAATTAACATTACTGAACATCAGCATTAGAAATAGCTTAAAACGCAACTTATTGTCTCAGAGACAAGTGAAAAACTTGCGAAAAACAACTCGCTGTGGCATTAATAAGCACATGATCTGATCATCCGCGTACCAGTTTACATCTTCTATTGGGGATGGCCAGTAGAAATTGTTCAGGTCATACCTGCTGGTCCCTGTGCATGCACTTGATTTTGACATTATGTTGTGTAATTTATAGTTTGGTATTGGTCCCTGATCTTAGGGTGGTAGCCCGTTATTATTTATATTTGTTAATAATCTTGTTGATTAACCAAACACACTCCTGCCAGATCCCAACAGTTGGCATAGCTTCTCCTATGATGAGCCAGTGCATTCCTTTTACACAAAGGAATGCATGAGAGTCCATGAGAGAAATGGAAAATCATTTGTGGTGGTCACAACTTTGAAAAATGCAGTAGAAACTGCTTATAGTGATCTCCGTTACACTGAAGAAAGTAGTAATTCTCTTTCAATGAAAAATGTAGTCTACTCAAAGCTGTGGTTGAAGCCGCCCTTGAAACTATTAAAACGACGTTTGAAACACTGTACTGTATTTAGAAACGGTTAATAAAATTCTGTAAATAGTGAAACTGTCTATTGCATTATTTTATATTCATGTAATAAATGTATGACAAGTTAATTAGATGATAATCTGTATGAGAAACAAAGAAAAATGTTTGTAAAAATCATCTTCTTAAAGTGATCAACTGAAAACTTGAAATACATCAAGGCTTATGTGGAGATTTGTTTGAGACATTTAAAAGGGATTTTAACAATACAATTACTTTAGAGTGTCTATTTCTGTCATGTCTTCTATCACCCACTTTTGTTTTTTTATACATACAGTAGAACATTGTGGTCATGGTTGTATATCTGAATTCACACTTCTATCATCTTTGGTCTGGTTTCATGTACTTTGTATTGTGTGCTGGTTGAATAGAGCACATTCACTACCACACATTTTCTGAATCACAATAGCAGGTAAGCAGTACTGACAGTGAATTCCAATTTTCAAAAGATAAAAGTTCTAATGAATAAAACATAATCACTTCAGCAGAGCTTTTGTCAGCCAGTTTCAGCTCATTTTCAATATAGCCCCAGCCTCCTTTTCACCTCTTTGAATGCATTATGCTCAATAATATGTAAAGCTTTTTTTCCAAGTCCTCTCAACCAACACAGTAACTGAAAATGTATTGTCATCTTAGGAAAGCTCTGTCAGTTGGGTACATTGCCTATTGTTCCCATATTGAGGATCCAAACAATCTACATTAATGTCTAAATAATTCAGGTGTTGCGCAGGAACATTTAAAGGAATGAGCTGAAGGTGGGGTTACAAAGAGTCCAAATAATTCATGACAACTTCACTAATAACAATGATGAGCAACAACAAGGAGATATTCGTTCCAACCAAAACTACAACCTCCAATTTTTTACTTGATTCTGGTCCATGCAGGCACCAGAAGCAGTAACTACAGGGACATGGTCCCTAATTGGCTTGACACCCACAAGCATAGCCCTTTGTGTTGGTTGGAATGTGCAGCCAAAGTAGAGGCACTGTTCCCAAGAATTTAACTCTTGTTTTGGTGAGAATTTAACCCCTGCCCCACCCATGCACCCACATTTTAACAGGAAAATTGTCACGATTAGGCTTTGCCTAATGTGTTCTGTGTGTCTTTGTGTCTGTGTGTAGCTCCACACCCTCCTCACTCTACCTGTCAGCCACTCCCTCATCATCAGCCTAACTCCCTTCACCTGCCTCTGATCACTAATCAAGCACTCCCTCTTCATCAGCCTAACTCCCTTCACCTGTTCACTCTCCTGCCTCTGATCAAGCCACTATATAAACTCCTGCTTCTCAGACACACGTTGCCAGATCATTTTCCTGTCAACCCGCCCGCTTGGCTCGTCCTGCTCCCGGTTTCCCAGTCTGCTTGCCCTACCCTACCCTACCCTACCCACCTTGTTTTGTCTTGTCCTGTCCTTTGAGTCCCTGCTGTGTCCCTATAAGTTTCCTGTCGTGTTCTTGGCTCATTAAAACCCGTTTAGACTCTGCTTCTGGTTGTCTGCATTTGAGTCCTCCACCACACCCCGTGACTAAAATGACAATGGGAATACACTGCATTTAGAAAATAAGCACTTAAGGTCTGACCTAATTGATGACTAGAATACTAAATTCTGTGTTGAAAATCAGCCTTTTTTGAAGCCTTGACAATGTGAAACCATTGTTTCTAGCCTGAGAAGCCAATCAATCAAGCCAAACTGAAACTTCATAATTATCACCTCTGTACAACTGATGTTCTATTGAACTTCTGGATCTTATACTGGATTTGATCATCTTTAACATGATCACGGTAGACCAAGTTTGACCATGTGTTTTTAAGAGTTTAAACCTGTCATCCTGAACTTAGGAGTCCAAACTCACAAACTGACCCTTTCTTAGCCCTCTTGGTCTACAGAGCGACCCCGCGTCAAGCCACGGGCGTGAGCCCAGCTCAGCTCATGCTTGGCAGGCAAATCCGTACTACAGTTCCTACACTGGAGGCTAATCTACAACCTGGATGGCCAGACCTCCACAAAGTGAGAAGGAGCGATGAGAGAATGAAACAGAGCTACAAGCGGGCCTACGACAGGAATAATGTCAGACCTCTACCAGACCTTCAGCCTGGAACCAGCGTTGCTGTGAAGCTGAATGATGATTGGACAAAGTCTGCTTCGGTCCTTAATAAACCCGTTTAACCCTAGCCCTATTTTTAGGCTTCTGCTCAAAAATACTATACCCATACTCAAAGGGACTTATCTCTCTAACTACAAGGTCTATTTGAATAATTTCAATGGATTAATAACACTAAGAGGGGTGAGCTTTGCTGAGATGTGTAAATATTGTGTATATGTTACTGGTAAATAGCAAATGAAGATGGAACACAGCTCCATTTGAAAATTGTCCGGTTCGCCTGGTGAAAAAGCACTTTTATTGATAATACTATATTAAATGAGGCCTAAAAACCACCCATAACCATCATAGCAAAAAGGGACAGTAGTCATACAAAAAAGAATTGGCTTTGATAAAGTGAAGCAGGCCAGAGCTAGAGAGATTTCCGTACGAGAGGTCACGAAAGGTCGTCATTTGGGAATCAGCTGGAGGCAACGTGGGTTTGATTGACAGAATCGTTTGCCCAAAAAAACAGATACGTGCGTCGCCCTGCGTAAAATCTAATTCGCCAAATGTGAAACGTGGTCCCCCAGCCTTGTTTCACCCCCCTTTCTCCAGGAAACATTGAAAAAGACAGGAAATAGATTGCAGCAGTAGGTTTTAGCTGGGAAAACGGAATATTGGAAGCTTTTCTTCATGATTCATCTCAAAGTGAGTGGCATTTATGAATTATTCTGCGGGGTGTATGGCTTGGTTTTGTCTGCTTATTGGCTGGTATGTTTTGAACGGTTTCACGGAGAGTAATTATGAATATATCGGCGGAATCCGTGTCGAATGCTAATGCTGTTTGATAGCATCTTTGTCCATGTTAGTGTTAAGGATTGAATATTCTGATCTAGCTGCGAGGCCGCAGTGCTGGTCTGGTTCTTTGTTTACTACTTACTGCGCATGTGCACCAAATAAATTGCTGAATTCGGTTCCAAAAGTAAAACTTGTATTTTAATATCAAATGCAAATTGAATTAAAGCTGCGAGCAGCGATGAACGGGCCCTCGCATCCTCCGCGCATCGGGGTTGCCGGCGGGACTCCCTCCTGCGCGTCCGAGAACGTGTGCGACCGTCGGCCGGCGCGTCCGCGAGCGAGACGTTTTCGATCCCGCGTGGACCGCCTGATGCTAGAAACGACGCTTTGCAAATAGTCCGGTGCTTCCCGTATCCGCTGCCTGGCGCTACAGAACACGTGCATTATGTAGCTCTGTGTCAAATGTACACCACGTTGTGTAAAAGTAGCGTTAATCGGATGGTGTTTGTCACAAAATGCAGATTTCCTTGAGAATGAGAATTAGCTTGTAGACATCCTCGGGCCATGAGTATCATCAAGCGTGTGAAACATGCGTGTACTAAACATCTTTGAACTTAAATTACACGCAGTATGACACAACACTAAAATCAATCAGGAGACATTTGACTGAACAATAATTTATTTCACATTCATGACGACATAATTTCTGAACACTCTTTGGCCATTTAATGTTGGATCATGACATAGTCTATTAGAAGGCCGTTGTGATGCTGTGGTTACATCAACAATATTCCCCCTCAAGTCTAGACACTCACGGTGGTGATGAAGGGAGTTGCTGAAAATCCGATGATGGGATATGAGCAGGACTGAGCACTGGATATGATGGAGACTGGAGTTCAATGGGGTGGAGGACAGTTGCATCAAATCATACTGCAATGGCAACTGACGGCAGAAGAGAGGACACCAGGTTTAAAACATTTATAGTCATTGGCTTACGGAAACGGTGTCAGAATCTGGTTGGTTCCTGTAAAAGTCACCATCCAGTCAGCAGACAGAGTACAAGCTGCAGAGACCGAGGGAAGGACAGATTTGTCAATTAATGACAGTGTACAGATAGTCTTATATAATACTGAATGCTATAACTTTACAACTATATTTTGGAAGATAACTGCTACAGACAATTAATTGATTGAACTAAATGCTTTCATGTCAACGTCACAAAATTGCAGGACACTGCAGGGAATCGAACCCCATCCCAGTAAACCAGGAGTACCATTACCAGTATCTTTTGCTTTTTTTAGACTACATGAAAGCTATGGTAAAGCAAAACCTGCATTAGCAAGAGCATGAGTGTCAGCATTGATATTAATGCATAATTGGCCTATATTTTATTTAATACATGTGGATAACTATGTTATTTATTTCTATGATTGCCATATATGACATCAATCTTGTCAAAACATTATTTAGTTATACATGCTCTTGTAATGCAGGAAACGAAACCCTACTGTTTTTTTTTTCGTTTTTTTTCAAACCTGAACACAATATGCAAAAATATATACATACATTTCTATAGTCAACATGCATAATACAATACAACATTAGGAAATACACATAGAGAAACAAACTGCATTATTCTGATATTCTAACTGCAAACCCTAACCATCATCGTTCAAATCTCAACTAAACACCTCTAAAGTCTTTTTAAATGCTGTTCGTACAGTTTTGACGCTCCATGCTGCTACATGTGATGATATGAACCCTCTCTCGACCTCTGATGCCAAATAAAGCTGAAGACCTTAAACCTACAGCTGTTTAAAGTCAAAACTTACTATACCATGTAATTTTCAAACATGGAAGATGGGATACTATATTCAAAAGAACATATTATCCCCTCATGATCACTGAAATATGTAGGACAGACTACTGCTTCTACATCATACTGTGTTGATTTCACATACACATGGTCAATTTGTGTACCTTTCTCTGTTGTGGGTTCTGTCACAAGCTGAACATACCCTTTTTCTGTGATAAATTTGGAGATCGTTGATGATTTCAAAATGTCATCATTGAAATCTCCCATGACAGCAATCGTGTCACTTAATGGATCCAGCAAATCAAGTAATTTACCCAAGTGTTCTTTGAACAAAGAAATGGGATAAGATGGTGGTCTGTAAATTACTGCTATCACCATGCTGTACGTGATACAGTTGTACACTAAACACTCTAAATTTACATCTGGTACTTTTAGAATGTTGTATGTCAAACTGTCTGCACTATACATGCCAACACCACCATGTTGTTGGTCTTGCAAAGCAACCAATGCGGGGTTGTTGCTACTGTAAGATGAACTTCGGGGACAACTATCAAATGAATAACCATTAATGTTGACCGCGTCCAACGAGTAAGTAGGAGAGAGCCAGGTTTCTGTAACAGCAATACAGTTAGGCTGCAAATGCTGTGTACACATCATCAGATCTGCAACATGGTGGGTCAAACTTTGCACATTCATCAAAAACACAGTAAAACTGTGTGTACCTACTTTCTGAACTGTCTTAGTGTCACTGAGAAAAGGTGGCATGCACTGAATTGCCTGCTGAATGTTATCTTTACAGTAGATGGCCTCATCTCTAAAGTCACGAATTATTAACCCCGATAAATTTGTAACACGGCTTAATGCTACATAGGCCTGTCCTCCAGTAAAAATCTTCTTCAGTGACACCACAGCTCTGTCAACCGTAATTCCTTGTACCTTATGAACTGTACAAGCCCAAGCCAGTTTAAGTGGAAATTGCCGGCGCAATCCACCTTTACTAGTGACCCTATCCTCTTCTGGAACAATAGGCGTAGAGGTCCGTAAAGTGCTTAAGGCATATGTAGATTGGTTCCTCCTCTGTGCGCCAACTTGATCATCATCAAATTGAACATACACAGTTTTAGGAAACTTACTACCTGCTGAATGAACTATATGCGTCACTATGCCACAGACCCCGTTAACAAGTCCATCCATCACATCCACATTTTTAGTCAACAGTACACGCGCATTTTCCCCCAGAAACAGTTTTTCTGCTAAACATGTGTTGTACACTTTGCCGTGGTGTCCGTCTTAACTCTAATTTACCTGTTGTCCTATTACGACCATAATCCTGAGCATCTATTTCGACATATTGGGGACATGTTTTCATTAACTGCTCATAATTATGACAATTAACTTGAGCATTTGTGGGAAAAATGTGTAACGATGAATTCTCTTCACCAGTTTCACATTTCTTCAACAAATCTATGTCACTAGCACTCAATTTTGTTCCCTTTGAACGTGTCCTCAACCTATTTAATAGCCCTGCAAACACAGCATCTTTCTGCCTAACAATAGTCGTTAACTCAACAACGCTAAAATCGTGACTCCACAGGTTAAAGCCTACGTCATCCACATACAGTGGCTTCTCTTTTACTGGAGGTAACTGTAAAAAATCTCCAACAGCAATTACACATACATTACCGAATGTGTTAACATTCCCACTTTGTTTGATTTGCCGTAATCTGCCATGAATATATCCCATCAGTTTATGATCGACCATGGATATTTCATCAACAATTAAAATTTGCAGATTACTATATTGGGCACGCAGACTATTTATTTTTTCCTCACCTAAAGGGGTGTATGGTAATTTGACATCTGTTCCAATGCTAAATGTTGAGTGGATTGTTGAACAATGTAAATTGTATGCTGCAATGCCAGTCGGAGCAGTTAACAACACAGTAATTTCTTCTGGGTGACGACACAATGTTGACAGTAACCTTGTAGCTTCATATTGTAGCGCTCAAATTAAATTACTTTCCTGTCCCTGCACCCCCCGTTATAAAAACATGAAATAGATCCGGATTCTTTCCCCTTATCTTATTTAGACACTATTGTCTTACCTGATTAAATATAGAAATTTGCATTTCATTTAGTGACCTAATTAATTTTAACCCTTCATCTCTGCACAAAATGTTATTAGTCTTCTCCAAATGAGCAACTTGTTGATGACTAACTGAAAGATCAGGAATACTTTCTATGTGCTCCTCATCTCCTTTTTCATTCTCTTTGCGCTCTTGTACACATTCTAGACGCTCCAATTCCTGTTCTGGACACAGTTCACACCACGCATCTTCTAAAATGCCATCGTTATCAACAGACTCTTGTACACTATCCAATTCATCTGCATCAACTTCAAACAAACCTCTGTTTTGGTCAACTACTGACTTCACTAACGGTCTTGAACCATCATTAAATCTAACATGACCAGTCATGTAAAACTCTTCAAATGACTGACAAGTTGCTGGTTTCAACTCTTCGTCAACACGATACGGCAAAAACAACTGCAAAATACTTTGATAAAACTTTTCGGGACATTTTGTCTTAGAAAAGCGGCAGGTTGTGTTCGCGTTCTTTTTATAACAAAACCCAAACCATTGTTGAGCTTAATGCTATTCTTTGACTGTTCACTTTTAGGCAAAACTCGATATTGTGATGCAAACGTTGCCAAACACATATCATTAAAATCAGCGTCATTTGGCCGACTCCTATAACGGTCCACCAAACTAGTCATCCACATGTCCTCTGAGGTGAGACTTTTGGAGTTTGCCTTTTGCTTTAACACACTTAAAGGCAAACTGATTTTCACAGTACTGTCCCCTGTTGGCACAAACTGAACCTTCCGTGAACATTCCTTTAGGCGCATATTTGTCACTCTATACACAGCCTCTTGAGCACAAACATCTCTGCTGTGTAAGAAAACTCTTCCCAATTCTTTCATTGCCTCCTTTGCGTCGACATTGCCCTGTTTGGATGCTTCTCTATGTGCGTTCCCTAACAATAATCCCATCTCCTTTTCTCCCTTAGAAATGTATGAAATAATATAAACATGCAAGAATATGCATTATCTACAAACTGAATGTCCATGTTGGCATTCCAGCATTTTAACAAAGACCTGCTATACTGATTAATCCATACTTCCTCAATCTCTCTCTTTAATACAACATGTGTTTTTCCACATGAAACTCTTTCACTTCTTCAAAAAGTCTTAACCAAACAATTAAAGTGTGCAAGCAATTACCTTCCTGTCCTGTCCAACAAGTGACCACTCAGAGGGATCGGGTCGACGTGGTACGATGACCTCTCCCTTCACAACAATTTTCGGGATGACTCTTGGCGGAGATGGCCTGGGAGAAACCTGTGGCTTAGGTGCTGGTGCTGGGGGTGTCTTGAGTTGCTAATAATAAGAACAATAATATGAATTTGTTATATAGCTGTCTATATAAACAGTAACAACATGCTCCACATACAGAATAATCACATAAATTATACCTAAATACATACACATCATATAAACACAAGAATTAAAGCAAGGCAACATGAATTTCACTAAACTAAGAGACAGAGTATTTACAGATAGTCTTACATTAGAAGCATGCTTAAACAGCAACTGCACCAGTATCTGCATCCCAAGTGAATCGCTCAGGTGAATCTGAAAAAAGTAATTACAAGTTAATTTACAAAACGCATGCTTTGATGTCAATATATCTATTGTCATATCACAACAGAGAACTGTATATGAAACATTTCCATTTGCCATTTCACAACAGCATATACTTACGCCATCTCTGCACCACAGTGCCAGGTTGTCCAACGGAAACTCGTCGGCAATCGCAAAGTACTTCACACCTTAAAAAAAACAATTACTTATTTAAATATCAATACGTATATTTAAACTCCTTTTTACAACATATTGTAACTTTTTTTTGTAAATTACAAAACCACAAGTAATATTATGAAAATCCTGACATGTATTCAATCGGTTTACCTATGAAGGTATGACTCCTTATACATATAACTGTATTGATAAACATACCCTTCAGTGCCGCCACGCGATGAAACTCCTGTCTCATGGAGTCTTGATAGGCCTTATCCTGGTTCAGTCGCGGAGGAAAGTCCAGAACAAAAACCTACACAAAACAAGTTTGATTTTAATAAATTACATTTTTATTTCACACATTATTGTGCAGCAGCACATTAACATACATGAGTTATATGACCAAACACACACAAAAGAAAGATAGAAAAATGCTTACGTTAGGCCAGCGATAGCAGACGCTGTCAAGGAGCTTGCCAAAGTCTGCGCCTGCCTCGTCGATGGTCCTGGAAGCTGTCAAGTTGTTGCTGGGAGCACAAACACAGACTGCGTCGGGTGTCCGAGGCAGAGCAGTGTGGAGGATTTCAGTATTAAGCACAATAATAAGAATGTTACCATGGGTTAAAGAGTTGCAATATATTTATCTATGAGATGTATTATGTTTACAGGAGGTTAACAGATAGAGGATATTATATATTACAGTATATTGACACATTGAATGTATTAAGCCATATGTATAAGCCATAAAAGTATTAAACACTGAAGTATTGAACACTGTAAGAAAGGAAGTATAAAAGGTCAGATAGGGTCAGATTTAGGGAATATTTAGGGATATCTTCATGAGACATGAAGTGAGGAGCATTGGAGACAGGAAGACAGAGAGTCATAAAAGGCAGCAGGAATGCGGAGAAGACAATGCAGAGATGAGCTTCAAAGGACGTCTCCAGCTGTGAAGGCACCAGAAGGGCTGTTGGAGAGAGAGGAATCGAAGTACAGCCAAATGGTTGTAACTGAAAGACAGGCATTGATTGGTTCAAGACAGTGGCCAAGATGATCAAATGTTTGAGTAACACCGATTGGCTCACCTGCAGTTTTTATGACGATTTGACCCCCCTGTCTTTTCTGCAGTATAAAAGCTTTGTTTGAGGGAACAGAGGTCAGACCCACAGACCTACATGATCCCTCCACAGAACATCCTTTGATGTGAGACCTGAGAGGGTGAGAGTGTGTGGTCTCTGTTCTCGAGAGCATTTTACTATCGATAGTTAATTCAGATTGCATTTGATATTAAATACAAGTTTTACTTTTGAAACCTGAATTCAGCAACTTATTTGGTGCACATGCGCAGTAAGTCGTAAACAAATAACCGGACCAGCGCTGCGGCCTTGCAGCTCCATCGAGATATTCTGGCCCTAACAGCAGCATTGACGACCTCTGTCCTAATCTGAGCAGCAGAGGCCCCAGGCATCGACAGGACACCAAAGGAGAGTTCTCCCTCTGGCATCTTGACGAACCCATCTGCAATAGCCCGCAGATGGGAGGCTCCAACAACAAGTACAAGCTGGAACATAAGAAAGGACATTTTCAGAATAAAAATTACAAACTTCTACATCAAGTAGTTTCTTCATAAATTCTAAAACCACATTACCTTCTTGTCTGGAGAATTGTCTAGAATCACCAACTTCCTCTGTTTCCCAGTTAAGGGGGAAATTGTCCATCGCTGCACAGTGTGGCATTTACCAGTACCACAGCCTATTTAAAAAACAAAAACACTAAGTTAACCGAATGTATCTTTACAATCATTTATTGCATAAACAATTACACATCTACTTATTAGGAAAACTGTACAAAAGAGGAAAAAACTGTTTACAATCATACACAAAAATATATAGAAGGAAAACATTTATCAGAAAAATGGTTGATATACATACGTGTAGAATTGGTATTGCCACGCTGCTGACGAGGATAGATAGTACTTCGCACCCCCATCCTCATCTTGGCTGCCTCTGAACTGCGGGCTGATTTACCGCGCGGCATCTAAAATTAGGTGGAACATCAATTATTAATATGTACAATATGAGACACTTTTGGCCTACAATTCCATCAACCATAATTAAACAATAAGTCAGTTAGGGCATTGAGCCTTTTTATATTGATAATCAGCATGCTATGCAGAAGCTCAGAAACACTGATGGCACACTTTGTGGTTTCTTGCCCTTTCTAACAGCACAGAAAATAATAAAATAAATAATAATAAATAAATAAATATATATATCCTTACAAAATTCATACAAGAAGAAGCTGCATCAACATATCGCGCTTTTGTCTGACAGCAGCTGCTTTCACACTCGAAGCATTATTTAAAAATATAAACTTGATTCCTTTGCACAGAAACACATTACTGCAGCTACACATGCTGCTAACAGCTAACGTTAACTAGCTCTCCTCTAAGCGCTGAGTAACGTTAACGTACACTGATAGTATCTAATTACTTTGTGGTTTCTTGCCTTCTCCAACAGCACAATTAAAACAATGATGAACAAAAAAATGTATAATTATATATATATAGCGGCTCTCTGAAAAAGGCCCGGTCTATTCTTCTAGAAACTTCCATTGGTGCTGCAACACCAAACATTCAATTTAACAAAAATTCAATAGCATTGTTATCATTCTAATTCCATAATTACTTTTAATTCCATTCTTTTAAAATCTCAAACATTTCCAATGTAAAAAATAACACGTTCGGAACACTAGTGAGCCTTCATGATTTAGAACATACACGCTCACTCACGCTGTAAGGTATTAGCTAAGTTAGCGATTAGCTTTATTAGCTACGATTAGCATTATATTACTATAGCTAAACAGCTTACTGGTTCTCCTCTGAGTGCTGAGTAGTTAACAGACCAGTGATAGCAACTAACGTTATATTAACAGCATTCAAAGACGCACAAAGCCACAGTATATACGAGTAACGTCACATTAATTAGCATATACTGATGTTAGCATGCTAACAAGCTAGACGCTGTGAGGTATTAACTACGTTAGCGATTAGCTTTATTCGCTACAGGCAGTTTCGCCAGCGTAACATCCAGCTGAGACATGCACACGTGGAGAGTACAAGGTACAAGCCGAGATAGCTAAGATTAGCGAACGTTAGCATAGAGTTCTGAGTAGTTAACAGACCAGTGATAGCAACTAACGTTATATTAACAGCATTCAAATACGCACGAAGCAACAGTATATACGAGCAACATCACATTAAGTAGCATTTATTGAATTACAAAATGGGGAAAGGACAGAACGGAAACGCAGGGGCGTATTTATGTGGAATCTACGTCGCAACGTAAGACGTGACCATACAACAAGTTTAGGAAGTTGTCAGAATAAAGGTTATTTTTTTTTTGTAAACAATCTGGTGATTTAATAATAGTTAAATTAGCAGTAAATAACACTTTGAAAAACACGTCAGGAAATCTTATTTGTGTCACCCTCGCAGCCAATTCAGTATAATATAATAATATATATATCATATAATAATAGTGCTGGGCAGGTTAAGGTGTTATTATCTTGTTAACACAGTTCTTTTTTGTATTATTAATGAACAGCTGTGTTTGTGTGGTAACTTCCTCTTCCCCCCGGTCCGGACGCGAGCTCGTCTCGTTACAGGATCAAAAGTGACTGTTGTGAAGTGGAGCTTCTAGTGAGGACCAACACACGTATTGTTTGAACATAATACTTTACTGTCTGAACTGAAGTATTACAGTGTTACAGTGAACACAACACGCTCTTGCATAAAGAATATCATCAATATTGTTAGCGTTAAGAACACGTACCATTCTACTTCCTGTCTCTTAAAAGTAAAAGCACTTCCGTTTTCATGCTCTTCACAATAAAAGTAAATCATGCAATCAAACAAATTACAACAGTGACAATATTAAAATAAATATTGTCAAGTTTTTAAAGTGTTTTTGTTTGGAATATGTATATTAAGCATATCATTTAGTTATCGCTACTGAGAATTTAACAAACAAAAAAAAGAAGTAGATATGTTTGCAGTTTTCAAGGTGTATATTGTATATATACATATATATTGTGTATATACATAGGTGTATATATCACAAATCTTCTTATGCATGATGCTACTTCAAGCCTGAACATACTTTAATGGCAAAAAATTATTTATTTCATAGTAATTTGTATTGTGTGTTTTTATAAGAAACAAATCATTCTATAGATGACTATAACTAAAACAAAGCATAACATGTCATTTTCAACCTGTCGCATTCTTGCAGCCAAAAGCACTATTTGCTGATATTTCTCAATATGAAGGGAAATTGCATATCAATTGTTGATTTCTGGAGTCTGATGCTAGCTTTGGGATGACATCAGTCTCTTATTTAGAATATATAATATCCATAGTATTTAAAAAGGTAACTCTCTCTCCCTGTGTTACTCCCTCCCTTATCAATCTAAATGACAACTAAACACATACTCTCAAAATTATTCCCTAATAGAAAAGAAACAAACAAATTAACCAAATGAATAAAACTTTTAATGAAAAGTAAAATTATAGAACTAAATAGAAAAAGAACAATAAATACAATTTAATTTACAAAACATCGCTCTCCACCATCTCCTCCACCATCTCCTCGACAATCTCCTCCGTCTGGCTGCTTGCCTCGACCACATCTGCACATATGTACAACAAAATACAAACATATTAAATGTAACATTGCTTTTTTCATGTTAATTCTTTCATAATGCAATCAAACAGAAAGATATATATTGTCACAAACCATCTTATCAGCCCAATTCACACACCCAATGTGCAAAATGGAGACCCAATTGTTAGATATTAACTTGTGTCTATAATGTGAATTCCTGTTCATCGTTACTTTTCTTTACTGCTCACATATTAATTTCTTGTTACAGACTGCTGAAGTAACATATCATATGACATGGTTAAGCCAGCTTTGAGTTCAATACTTGAAAACTGCTTCAATTTAATATCCTAATAATTGTAAAAACTAACAGCCAAAGGGGAAAATCCTGACGAATGGTGTACTTTATTAGCCATTCCCTCAGTGACAGTCATACTGTGACAACAATCAAAGTACAGCAAAAGATTAACACTTACCATCTGCCTTAAAGCTGGCTAGGCTCCCCTCAATTTCCTGCTGAAGGAGGAAGCTGGCCAGCTTGTCTTTGAGAGCTGTCAGCTCCGCCTTGGAAGTTGCCAGCTCTCCTTTGGTAGCTGACAACTCTAATTTGGTAGCTGACAGCTCTCATGTGGCCTTGTCCAGCTCCCTCCGCAGCAGGATCCCCTTGTGTTCCTCCGCCCGGCTTTTCCTAACATGCCGCACCAGGACGCCCATCATCTGGCCTCCAACCTGCACGAGACCAGTGTGGACGTCCTGGCGAGACACAACAGGATCTGTGCATTTGTACTGTAATTACAAAACAACAAATGTACACATGAATCATAGAACATGAATGAGGACTTTAGACAAGTACATCTAGAGACCTGGGAAAAAACACATCAAACAATGTAGGCTTGTTAAAAAAAAAAAACTTACAGGTAACAATAACATGATATAAATGTGTTGCATATACTGTAGGATTTCTAGCCAGGCTCATTTTTTTATATTAAATTAATAAGTACTTTCCCTGTCCCTGGTTGGGCTTCTCTGCTTAAAAAGTTCATAAGATAATTACCACTCTGTAGCTACATAACTTAATATGCACACAATAAATAGTAGCATTGTCATACATGTGACATGAGGATATGAAATTGCAACATTTACATTGCATTACAATTGTTTAAGGTGTGCACAACTGCAGAACAATCAGATGAAAGCTAACAACACAAACACCACCACCTGTCAAACTTACCGTTAGGAGCTGTATGGCCTGCCCTGCAGCCTCCACATCAGGGTGGTTCATTGTCGGGAACTTGGTCGGGCTTTGCATTTTCTAACAAACATTAGAGAATACGCAACAAATCAACATTAATGATTATACTTTATCAACACAGATTACAGGTACTGGATACCAATTCGTAAACAAACGTGCGTAGAAGTAGCTTTCCATCAGATTAAAAGGATGACTGCTAGTGCACGTTTAGAATTAGCTATTTTATATTAACTATCAATTCAAACACTTAATTTGTCACAATATCTGGAAAAAATAGATACCAATGCAAGATAAATCTAAACGATAATACAAGTAAATGCAAAACATAACTAACAACGATATAATTCATTACAAAATCAGTATAACCTAGCGCATACTTACGGTTTGGCTGTGTAGAAGCAAATGAGCTGATGGTCTGCTGGTAGCACTTGTATCAGACCTGTACCAGACATTAAGGCGCCTGCAGAGCGGCTTGAGCTTTGATGCCACGCGTCGATCACGCCACCCAAAATCCTTTGCGCTATTGACTCGTCCATAGCGGATTTTTATATTACTATTACTATAAGGCTATTGGAGTTTAAAAACAACCTCTCGATTTTAGCATTGTTATCAACTAATACGTACAAAGTCACATATATTTTCTGTTCTGAACAACTCTATAATAAAACTACAAAATAACATACTTTGGTCGATACCATGTCTGGACCATGAGAAGGGGTTTACAAATCCAGTCTTCAACGTTACAAACTGCTCCCAGTGTCACAGTTTCAACAAAGTTTCATATTTAGGAGTTAAAGTGTAGATAGCTCCATTTATGAGAGCACAGATAGCATCCCGGCTGTTACCGTTAACAGCCGGGATGCTATCGTTAGCTAGCATAAAACTGTTGACAGATATTACCACTAACAGTTAAAAGTACTGGTGTAACGGACCACTGTCGGTCCGTACGGATCCCCAAGCATTGTTCGAAACGCATGTCAACTGCGGATTAATTACAGTTAAAACGTTACCCATCACATTATGAAATACAGTTTTTCTTACAATACTTATCTGTCAATATTTAGTTAAATATGCAAATCAGGACATCACCATTTATGCTTTTCTAGTCGCCGATCTCAGATAACGTTACATTGTAAACAATTAATCTGTGTAGAATTTAACAGGAGGAGCGCTAGTTACCGATCACAGCAACGAACGAAAGCTCAGTGTGTTTACCTTTTAGACGCGTTCAGGCTCTGTTCAGTGAAAATGAGTACTAAGCGATTGTAAACGTTACCATGATGTGTTCACATGTAATCTCGGAAAATATAGTGTTGGTGATACAATTGAATATATACAGTAGTTTGAAGGAGAAGTTCAGCTCTTTAACTGAAGAATCTCAGCAAAATGTTGTCCTCTCAAACGGGTCTTGGAGGAGCAGTGCTCACGCTTGCGCTCGTGCTCGCCTGTAGAGACGAGTCCGGACGGGAACGCGCAGCTTGGGTAATAGCTGAATCTATTTGAGGACGCTGATTGGCTAAATTGTATGTCACACATTTATATCTTTAATCAGCAATTGGCTAAACTGCTTCATAGACCCGCCTCTTTTGGGCAGTTTCCCAAGCGCCCCAGAGCTGCTGAGACATGCAGACAGGAGGAGAGAACGTGCAGGAAAAGCATATATTTACCATAGATATCATATTTTACACATATTACTGGGTGATTCCATGTTTCAAAAACACAAATATTGACGATTTGTATAATTGTTATTATTATTTATTTTATATGTTGTGGCTCAAGGTGGGGCGCACCTATTGACCAGCTGGAACTGTATAGATCACTATAACTAAAACTAAAAGCATAACATTAAAATTTCTGATGGTTTACTCATTTCAGAGCGGTTTTAATGATTTTTATGAAGTTACAAAAACAAAGTTTGGAGCCTAGCAGACCAGCTAAAATAATCAAACAACAAAGGGCTCTGTATCTAACAATATCAATCATCAATGATCATCAATTAGTATCAGCAGCAAAAAAAAACATGATCAGGGATCTCAAACAGTTATATTTACCCCATTTTTCCTTTTGTGTCGATCCAATCCGTGATCGATCCAAACCATGACTTTCATGATCCATTGCAGCACTAATGTTTACTTGCGCCACATAGTGGATGCAAGAAGTGTTGACTATTTGCGAAACATAATGTCTAACTCAGGGACACATTGTCCAATTCACAGATTCGGACCTTGAATGACAAAAATAAGTATTTGATGAATAAAGAAATAAATATCCTCTGATGTAATTTTTTGGTGTTTTATCTTTAATCCTTAACGTTTCTGTGTAAATTGAGTATGACGTGTCCATGCTTCCAAGTATGTGAGTGCGGGGATTGGGCCGATATGTCACAAGATAATAAGAGAAATGGTTCCTTTGTTCTGAAAAGGGTGGGGCTTGGTTAAGGTGGCTGGATAACTCACACCAATGAAACAGAACTTGTGTTAAGAGGAATGATGCTGTCCAAAAGGGTAATGTGTTATGTAAGGGTGCATGACTGAATTGTACGGGGCAGGGACATTCCTAGTATCTACTGAGTGGAATCACATGTCACAAAAGATAAAACACCAAACAGTCAATTTGTAATGAAAGGGGGTGGGGCTAAGTAATAAGGGTTGCGAAATGTATGTATTGCAAATACTTCACCAATTCCTGAAACTGCTGTGTGGCGCTACAGTGGAGCAAACATGCATTATTTAGGTCTATATCAAATGTAAACCACATTGTGTAAAAGTAATGTAAATCGGATGGTGTTTATCACGAAATGCAGATTTCCTTTCGCCAGCAGGTGGCGCTGTGAGTACTAGTGAAAGTTAGCTTGTAGACATCCTCGGGCAGTGAGTGTTATCAAGCGTGTGAACTTTGGGACCGTTTGGAACATGTCCAGCTGAGTTACATCAGCTTTTTTCATGGGGAATCACTCAAAGTAGCCGCCCGCTACGGCTAAGCCGTTCCGTTAAACGTAAAGCTTTTGATAATCACAACGGTCTTGAGACTGTACTGACAAAATGTGAAGAGGATCAGACAAAGTCCCTAGGAGGAGTTCGTTAAAGTCTCGCGCCTATAAATTGTCCAAAATCAAGGGAAAATCACACATAAATCAAAGTGGCGGACGTCCGGTAAGGTTTAGAGCATGGTCCCAAGAGACTTATTTTTAAGTCTCCATAGGATACAGGTGACTACAAAGTTTCATACATGTAGCTCAAACGTAGCGCTAGGGCTGGTCTTTTGAAATATTGTAGGGGGCGCTACAGAGGCAATTTAAAACGGCCAAGGCCAAAAATGACATACAATATTTCTTCCAATGCCTTTGACACATGTACAGTTTCATCAATTTTGGAGCATCCTAAGTCACTAAACCATCAGCTTCCTTTTCATGGCGAACGATGCGTCACCACGGCAACAGCGTTCAACGAACACTCAATATTCAAGATGATGCATCATCAATGTCTTGAGGCTATCCTTACCAAATTGTAGACTCATAAGGTCACCTGGCTAGGAGGAGTAAATAAAAGTATAAATTAAAGCTGCGAGCAGCGATGAACGGGCCCTCGCATCCTCCGCGCGTCGGGGTTGCCGGCGGGACTCCCTCCTGCGCGTCCGAGAACGCGCGCGACCGTCGGACGGCGTGTCCGCGAGCGAGACGTTTTCGATCCCGCGTGGACCGCCTGATGCTGGAGATGATGCTTTGCAAATAGTCCGGTGCTTCCCGTATCCGCTGCCTGGTGCTACGGAACACGTGCATTACGTAGCTCTGTGTCAAACGTAAACCACGTTGTGGAAAAGTCGCGTAAATCGGATGGCGTTTGTCACAAAATGCAGATTTCCTTTTGCCAGCAGGTGGCGCTGTGAGTACTAGTGAAAATTAGCTTGTAGACATCCTCGGGCAGTGAGTGTTATCAAGCGTGTGAAGTTTGGGACCGTTTGGAACAAGTCCAGCTGAGTTACATCAGCTTTTTTCACGGGGAATCACTTAAAGTAGCCGCCCGCTACGGCTAAGCCGTGCCGTTAAACGTAAAGCTTTTGATAATTCTTAATCACAATGGTCTCTAGACTGTACTGACAAAATGTGAAGAGGATCAGACAAAGTCCCTAGGAGGAGTTTGTTAAAGTGTAGCGCCTATAAATTGTCCAAAATCAAGGGAAAATTCACACATAAATCAAAGTGGCGGACTTCCGGTAGGGTTTAGAGCATGGTTCCAAGAGACTTATTTTTAAGTCGCCATAGGATACACGTGACTACAAAGTTTCATACATGCAGCTCAAACGTAGCACTGGGGCTGTTCTTTTGAAATATTGTAGGGGGCGCTACAGAGGCAATTTAAAACGGCCAAGGCCAAAAATCATAACAAATATTTGTTCCAATGCCTTTGACACATCTACAAAGTTTCATGAGTTTTTGAGCATCCTAAGCCACTAAAACATCAGCTTCCTTTTTAAATATTGTAGGGGGCGCTACAGAGGCAATTTAAAACGGCCAAAGCCAAAACTCATATAGAATATTCCTTCCAATGCCTTTGACAGATGTACAAAGTTTTATGAATTATTGAGCATCCTAAGCTACTAAACCATCAGCTTCCTTTTTTATGGCGAACGATGCGTCGCCACGGCAACAGCGTTCAACGAAAACTCAAAATATTTCATGGCGATTTTTCATCAATGTCTTGAGGCTATGCTTACAAAATTTGAGACTCATAAGGTCACCTGGCTAAGAGGAGTAAAGAAAAGTATAACATTTTACATTTCCTTTAGCCAGTAGGCGGCGCTATGAGTTATTGCATTTTTTTCAACTGAAATCTGTTCAGGCTTGAAGTAGCATCATGCATGAGAAGTTTTGTGTGGATTGGATAATGTACCTTGGAGTTATAACAACTTCCTTTTTCATAAACAATGAGGCAAAATGGCCGCAACGCCACGTCAAGGTTCTTCGATGAAAACTCACGATTTTGATCATTTTTAATCACAAAGGTCTTAAGAGCATCCTGACCAAATTTTACGTTGATCGCATAAAATCTGTAGGAGGAGTTCGTTGAAGTGCGAAGGCTGAAAAATGCAAAAAGTGACAAAAAGCACAACTTTGCGGGTTTACTGTAGCGCCCCCTAGTGGTTGAATGCAGAAAGATTTTTAGGGTATGTTACAGGATGCGATGTGCACATATACTCACAATTTTGGGATTTTAGGACAGATGGTTGAGAAGTTATGTGTATTGATATAATGCCACGCCCCTAAGAAATGTATTGGTCCATATCTTGTAAACGCTAAGAGAAATCAAAAAGCTTTTGATAATTTTAGATGACGTAGGTCCATTAATGATCCACAGAAAATTCTGTAGTAATCGGACTCAGCGTGTAGGAGGAGTTTGCAAGAATGTGTTTTTCACTAAATTCAAGATGGCGGAAAATCTAAGTAGGCGGAGCTTAGGGGTCTGAGAGGCTTTTTTTTAGATCTAGTGGATTTGGACATGTGTGTTGAATTTCAAGTAAATCGGACATACTGGCCGAGGGGCGTGGGCAGACTGTTTTGTAGGGGGCGCTAGAGAGTCATTTTTTTACACACAAATATGGAATTTTTCGCCTCAGAGTTTCTACACCAGATCTGACAGGTGTGCAAAATTGGTGAGTTTTCATGCATGGCAAGTGCCCCTACAAGCTCCATCCCCAGAAAAATAAGAATCAGAATTAAAGCTGCGAGCAGCGATGAACGGGCCCTCGCATCCTCCGCGCGTCGGGGTTGCCGGCGGGACTCCCTCCTGCGTGTCCGAGAACGCGCGTGACCGTCGGCCGGCGCGTCTGCGAGTGAGATGTTTTTGATCCCGCTTGGACCGCCTGATGCTGGAGATGATGCTTTGCAAACAGTCCGATGCTTCCCGTATCAGCTGCCTGGTGCTACGGAACACGTGCATTATGTAGCTCTGTGTCAAACGTAAACCACGTTGTGTAAAAGTCGCGTAAATCGGATGGCGTTTGTCACAAAATGCAGATTTCCTTTCGCCAGCAGGTGGCGCTGTGAGTACTAGTGAAAATTAGCTTGTAGACATCCTCAGGCCATGAGTGTTATCAAGCGTGTGAAGTTTGGGACCGTTTGGAACAAGTCCAGCTGAGTTACATCAGCTTTTTTCACGGGGAATCACTCAAAGTAGCCGCCCGCTACGGCTAAGCCGTGCCGTTAAACGTAAAGCTTTTGATAATTTTTAATCACAATGGTCTTGAGACTGTACTGACAAAATTTGAAGAGGATCAGACAAAGTCCCTAGGAGGAGTTCGTTAAAGTGTAGCGCCTATAAATTGTCCAAAATCAAGGGAAAATTCACACATAAATCAAAGTGGTGGACTTTCGGTAGGGTTTAGAGCATGGTCCCAAGAGACTTATGTTTAAGTCTCCATAGGATACACGTAACTACAACGTTTCATACATGCAGCTCAAACGTAGCGCTGGGGCTGCTCTTTTGAAATATTGTAGGGGCGCTACAGAGGCAATTTAAAACGGCCAAGGCCAGAAATCATGAAAAATATTTGTTCCAATGCCTTTGACAGATGTACAAAGTCTCATGAGTTTTTGAGCATCCTAAGCCACTAAACCATCAGCTTCCTTTTTAAATATTGTAGGGGGCGCTACAGAGGCAATTTAAAACGGCCAAAGCCAAAACTCATATAGGATATTCCTTTCAATGCCTTTGACAGATGTACAAAGTTTTATGAATTATTGAGCATCCTAAGCTAATAAACCATCAGCTTCCTTTTTCATGGCGTACGACGCGTCGCCACGGCAACAGCGTTCAACGAAAACTCAAAATTTTTCATGGCGATTTTTCATCAATGTCTTGAGGCTATCCTTACAAAATTTGAGACTCATAAGGTCACCTGGCTAAGAGGAGTAAAAAAAAGTATAAAATTTTACATTTCCTTTAGCCAGTAGGCGGCGCTATGATTTATTGCATTTTTTTTAACTGAAATCTGTTCAGGCTTGAAGTAGCATCATGCATGAGAAGTTTTGTGTGGATTGGATAATGTACCTTGGAGTTATAACAACTTCCTTTTTCATAAACAATGAGGCAAAATGGCCGCAACGCCACGTCCAGGTTCTTCGATGAAAACTCACGATTTTGATAATTTTTAATCACAAAGGTCTTAAGAGCATCCTGACAAAATTTTACGTTGATCGCATAAAATGTGTAGGAGGAGTTCGTTGAAGTGCGAAGGCTGAAAAATGCAAAAAGTGACAAAAAGCACAACTTTGCAGGTTTACTGTAGCGCCCCCTAGCAGTCGAATACAAATAAATTCTCAGGGTATGTTACAGGATGCGATGTGCACATATGCTGAAGATTTGGTGAATTTAGGACAAATGGTTGAGAAGTTATGTGTATTGATATTATGCCACGCCCCTAAGAAGTTTATTGGTCCATATCTTGTAAACGCTAAGAGATATCAAAAAGCTTTTGATAATTTTAGATGACGTAGGTCCATTAATGATCCACAGATAATTCTGTAGTAATCGGACCCAGCGTGTAGGAGGAGTTTGCAAGAATGTGTTTTTCACTAAATTCAAGATGGCGGAAAATCTAAGTAGGCGGAGCTTAGGGGTCTGAGAGGCTTTTTTTTAGATCTAGCGGATTGGGACATGTGTGTTGAATTTCAAGTAAATCGGACATACTGGCCGAGGGGCGTGGCCAGACTGTTTTGTAGGGGGCGCTAGAGAGTCATTTTTTTACACACAAATATGGAATTTTTCGCCTCAGAGTTTCTACACCAGATCTGACAACTGTGCAAAATTGGTGAGTTTTCATGCATGGCAAGTGCCCCTACAAGCTCCATCCCCAGAAAAATATAAATCAGAATAATAAGAAACCTTACAATTACAATAGGGCCTTCGCAGGCCCGACGTTGTCGGCCGCTCGGGCCCTAATTAAAGCTGCGAGCAGCGATGAACGGGCCCTCGCATCCTCCGCGCGTCGGGGTTGCCGGCGGGACTCCCTCCTGCGTGTCCGAGAACGCGCGCGACCGTCGGCCGGCGCGTCTGCGAGCGAGACGTCTTTGATCCCGCGTGGACCGCCTGATGCTGGAAACGATGCTTTGCAAACAGTCCGATGCTTCCCGTATCTGCTGCCTGGTGCTACGGAACACGTGCATTGTGTAGCTCTCTGTCAAACGTAAACCACGTTGTGTGAAAGTCGTGTTAATCGGATGGCGTTTGTCACAAAATGCAGATTTCCTTTCGCCGGCAGGTGGCGCTGTGAGTACTAGTGAAAATTAGCTTGTAGACATCCTCTGGCAGTGAGTGTTATCAAGCGTGTGAAGTTTGGGACCGTTTGGAACAAGTCCAGCTGAGTTACATCAGCTTTTTTCACGGGGAATCACTTAAAGTAGCCGCCCGCTACGGCTAAGCCGTGCCGTTAAACGTAAAGCTTTTGATAATTTTTAATCACAACGGTCTCTAGACTGTACTGACAAAATTTGAAGAGGATCAGACAAAGTCCCTAGGAGGAGTTCGTTAAAGTGTAGCGCCTATAAATTGTCCAAAATCAAGGGAAAATTCACACATAAATCAAAGTGGTGGACTTTCGGTAGGGTTTAGAGCATGGTTCCAAGAGACTTATGTTTAAGTCTCCATAGGATACACGTAACTACAAAGTTTCATACATGCAGCTCAAACGTAGCGCTGGGGCAGCTCTTTTGAAATATTGTAGGGGGCGCTACAGAGGCAATTTAAAACGGCCAAGGCCAGAAATCATGAAAAATATTAGTTCCAATGCCTTTGACAGATGTACAAAGTCTCATGAGTTTTTGAGCATCCTAAGCCACTAATCCATCAGCTTCCTTTTTAAATATTGTAGGGGGCGCTACAGAGGCAATTTAAAACGGCCAAAGCCAAAAATCATACAGAATATTCCTTTCAATGCCTTTGACAGATGTACAAAGTTTTATGAGTTTTTGAGCATCCTAAGCTAATAAACCATCAGCTTCCTTTTTAAATATTGTAGGGGGCGCTACAGAGGCAATTTAAAACGGCCAAGGCCACAAATCATATAGAATATTCCTTCCAATGCCTTTGACAGATGTACAAAGTTTTATGAATTATTGAGCATCCTAAGCTAATAAACCATCAGCTTCCTTTTTTATGGCGAACGACGCGTCGCCACGGCAACAGCGTTCAACGAAAACTCAAAATTTTTCATGGCGATTTTTCATCAATGTCTTGAGGCTATCCTTACAAAATTTGAGACTCATAAGGTCACCTGGCTAAGAGGAGTAAAGAAAAGTATAAAATTTTACATTTCCTTTAGCCAGTAGGCGGCGCTATGAATTATTATTTTTTTAGATCTAGCGGATATGGACATGTGTGTTGAATTTCAAGTAAATCGGACATACTGGCCGAGGGGCGTGGGCAGACTGTTTTGTAGGGGGCGCTAGAGAGTCATTTTTTTACACACAAATATGGAATTTTTCGCCTCAGAGTTTCTACACCAGATCTGACAGGTGTGCAAAATTGGTGAGTTTTCATGCATGGCAAGTGCCCCTACAAGCTCCATCCCCACAAAAATATAAATAATAATAATAAGAAACCTTACAATTACAATAGGGCCTTCGCAGGCCCGACGTTGTCGGCCGCTCGGGCCCTAATAATAATAAACCTTACAATTACAATAGGGCCTTCGCAGGCCCGACGTTGTCGGCCGCTCGTTGCCCTAATAATAACCCTTACAATTACAATAGGGCCTTCGCAGGCCCGACGTTGTCGGCCGCTCGGGCCCTAATAATAATAAGAACCCTTACAATTACAATAGGGCCTTCGCAGGCCCGACGTTGTCGGCCGCTCGGGCCCTAATAATAAGAAACCTTACAATTACAATAGGGCCTTCGCAGGCCCGACGTTGTCGGCCGCTCGGGCCCTAATAATAATAACCCTTACAATTTCAATAGGGCCTTCGCAGGCCCGACGTTGTCGGCCGCTCGGGCCCTAATAATAAACCTATCAATTACAATAGGGCCTTCGCAGGCCCGACGTTGTCGGCCGCTCGGGCCCTAATAATAACCCTTTCAATTTCAATAGGGCCTTCGCAGGCCCGACGTTGTCGGCCGCTCGGGCCCTAATAATCCTTACAATTACAATAGGGCCTTCGCAGGCCCGACGTTGTCGGCCGCTCGGGCCCTAATAATAACCCTTACAATTACAATAGGGCCTTCGCAGGCCCGACGTTGTCGGCCGCTCGGGCCCTAAATATGACATTTCCTTTAGCCAGTAGGCGGCACTATGAGTTATTGAATGTTTTTCAACTGAAGTATGTTCAGGCTTGAAGTAGCATCATGCATGAGAAGTTTTGTGAGGATTGGATAATCCAAAGTACATTTACCTTGGAGTTATAACAACTTCCTTTTTCAAAACCAATGAGGCAAAATGGTCGGCACGTCAAGGTTCTTCGATGAAAGCTCACGATTTTGATAATTTTTAATCACAAAGGTCTTAAGAGCATCCTGACCAAATTGTAAGTTGATCGCATAAAATCTGTAGGAGGAGTTCGTTGAAGTACGAAGGCTGAAAAATGCAAAAAGTGACGAAAAGCACAACTTTGCGGGTTTACTGGTAGTCCCCCAACTAAACACATTTATTTTGAGTTGATACACACGCCATCTAACTTAAATAAATCTAATAAATGAAAGTATTCATACATTTTGTGTTAAACCCATTAAATATAAATGTGTTTATTTATAAAATTGATATATTTAAATAAATCAAACACTATTTAAATGTGTCACCTTTAAGAAGGGCTTGAATCGTTTTTTTGAGTGTGTGTGGGTTCGTTTAAACGGTAATGAGAAGAAAAACCCTCAAACAAGGCAGATCCTCAGCGCCGCATTAAAATACAGAAACTGTTACTTTATCACACAGAAACCCGACCGGCGAATCAGATTCGGCAGCCGCGGCACTGGACCGTTAACTTATAAAGTACAGTTTACCAACCTTACTCGCAGTGGCTGATCTAAACACAACACTATTATAGCCATATGGAATAACACTCTTATACCAGCATTGAAACAATGCAATTATCGCAGCAACAACACAACAGTGTTTTTACACAGCACTGACGGAACTCAGAATAACATGTTAACAACACAGCTCCTGCCGAGCACCATACTTTGAGATTTGTTTTTACTTTGTACTTGTCTTTATAACTTCTACTTCGTCTTGAAGTCAAATATGTTATGCTGGTGTTGCACCCTTAAAATGAACTGTCCAAAAACACATTGATCTTTGTTTAGCAACTTTTATTAACAAATCCCACGGTTAAGCACAAGCACATTTTTGCCTTCAGCCTGCATACAGCAAGTCTTTTTAACTCTTTCTTAAAGCGACCGCTCTCTTTTCTAAAGAGTCAGTACAGTAAATGTCTTCCCTTCACAGTTAGTAAGAATACAGGTAGGTAATGTTTTTAACCATTAAAATAATAAAAATATGAATTAACTTAAACACGTATTGAAAGCAAATGATTAAAAATGGACACTGATATTAAATCAGCAAGAAATATGAAATAACATGTTTCAGGGCGCTACACTGGTATACTTAAACTCTAACAATTAGTGTACACAGATGTTATGATATTAACCGGGTTGGTTGTCGACTCCTCATTGTGTGTGTGTTGGTCTTCCTTATGCACATAGCAGGTAAACTGGTCATCATACAGAGAGTGCTGAAGAGAAAAGGCTTGATAAATTGCACTATCTGCAGGAACCCTGTGAGACGCATGGAGGTCAAACATGGCCATCCGTCTGGGAGAGCAGCTTTCCACAGTTCCCTCAGAGAATCACATATTACATTTGTATGGGCAAGGTCTGAAGCTGCCCCTTTTCCAAGGCTTTGCTAAAGCTCAGCCGCAAGGGCAGCAGCTTTTCAAGTAAATAATAATGGTCCAATCCATCTTCCCAAATTGTAATGCCGAGTTATTTTTCCTTGGGCCCACTAACTTCTCTTTCTTTTACTGAATCAGGGATAGTGTAATATCTGGTTGACCAAGTTATCTCCTTGAACCCATTAAATTGAAAACATAAAACGGTGTGACTGCATTTTAGTTAACACAGTCAGGGCAGAAAAGGGCAGAAAAGCTTGAAACTCTTGAAAGTTTTGGACATATGCAATAACATTAATGTATAACATGACAGATTATAGTACAACTGACAAGTCAAAAAACAGTATGACAAAGTGGACATGTTCTGAAAATTGCACTGCAAAACAGATTGATTAGATTAAATTAAATGAGCAGAAATTGTGGCAAACAACTCGTGTTTTAGACAAATAGAAACAAAAAATAGAACCCTGTGAAAGGTGTACTGCATCCCAGCACAGCACTGTAATACATACTGCCATTACTAAACCTTGAAAATGTGATCCTGCACACTTTTTTACTTAACTCTTTGGGCCCTATTCGATTTTTGGACTAATTTTCGAAAATATTGTACACATACTCAAAGGGCCCAACACTCCAACTACAAGGTCTATGTGAACCATTGCAAAGATGTATTAACACTAAGAAGGGTTTGCTCATATGATTTGAGTAAATAGGTTCTATAAGTTACTGGTTAATGGCTGCTGAAGATGGAACACAGCCCTACGTCAAATTCGTATTTGAGAAAGCACTATTATTCATAATACTATATTAAATTAGGCAGAGGAATGCCTAAAACCCACCCACCATCATAGCAAATGATGGCAGTAGTCACCCACAAAAGAATTTGAGTGAATAGAGTGAAGTAGGCCAGAGCAAGAGACATAAACGTGTACGAGAGGTCACGAGAGGTCGTCATGTCAGAAACAGCCTCTCCAGCTGTTCCATTGTACTTTTAGAAGCTAAATAACTATATATTTAACTTCCTTTATCCTTCTACATGCACAATCTATCACATACAGCAGTTAGAAATCATTTTGGAGAGCTGGAACCGTCTCCAAAGCTCTCCAGGCCGGCGAGCTACGGGAGGATTGCGCAATAGCTGGTGTGTATTGGGCCGTTGCAGAGCCCCTGGTTGGTCGATTTTCGTTTTTTTTTCGCTCTGTGCACGTGGCTGGATGTGGGCAATCGAATGGCGTCCGATCTAAGCCGAAGAGCTGGCACGTAAACAGCAGAGACTGCCTTGCAGCAGACTTGTCCCCCTGCGTGTGTGACTTCTCCTCCTTTGTTTCACAGCGTTTTTTACAAGGGAAATGGACACTAGGAGCCGTTTCTGCGGTCAAAAAGGAGTATAAGGACACTGTTTGATGATTTTGCTTCAAAACTGTGAGTACCATCCCATAATTATTTGGCTGAGTTATCGTTGCTGGGGGCTGCTGTCCCCCCGGTCAACTTTGAAGTGTTTCCCAGAGAGGGAATTGGAGATGTGGGTTCGACGTGTGCTTGAATGCTACGGCTGCTAACTACATAGCTTTAAGCTCTCCGGTTGATTCGCGTCTTTTGAGAGGCTATTTCGGGTGCGTGTCTCGGCCGAATGAACGCGAAAAAGTGACGATATTTAGCACGAGGCTAGGAATGTTGTCGTAGATCGTGTTTTATTGTGTTTTGAGTGTGTAAAGTGTTACACATGCTTCGGTTCATGAGAAATTCTTCGTTCAAACGTTATGCTACATGGTTGTGGAAATATTATATTTGCTACCGAAAATAGCTTTCTTCGGTACCGGCTCGGTTCTGTTCGGCCCACTGAACGACCATTTGGTCGTTGCTCGGGCCCAGAAGGTTAAAGACAAGAAAGTAACAGTCCAGCAATAGGAAACTAATGACTAATCATTGCAAGTAGGCATTCTCTAATGTAGAGTATCAGTGGTCCAGCGTTATGATGCCTGGTAGGACACTTAATATGTTGTCTGTCTCTTGGTAGTTCTTTGCAGAGGTTTGCTCCTTTATAGTGCCATAGAACTATGAGCAGAGACTCTAGACCAGGGGTCTTCAATGTTTTTCAGGCCAATGATCCCCAGAGAGATGGAGCAGGGACCCCCTACTATATATATTGTATACAATTGTGTTTTTTATTAAACTGGGCCTAGTGCCATACCTTGTTATTGTGGATTCAATACTAAGCTTTTCAAATAATACACAGGTTCATATATTCATGTTTTTATTTTATACATGTGCAAGGTACAGTGAGCAGGTTGACCGTGCCACTGCCATTTATAAACATACCTTGTCAACTGATACCAATGCCAATATCAACATTGTCTCTCAATTGCATGGTAATCATGCATACAAGTTATTCAAATTGATGTTTTCATTTTAAACAAATATGGAAATAAAAAATGAGTGATGGCCTATTTGTTACGGTCGGCCCATAAGCTGACACAGAGACGGCAGAGTAGGTGAAGGAAATGGGTTTTAATAAGTTACTCGTAGAGCAGGGGGAGAATGCAGGTAGGGAGGTCAGGCGGCATGAGTGGCGGCGGCCGGGCTGCGACGTAGGCACAGGGATCACTGAGCTGACAAAACAATCTGGCGATGAGAGGGAAGGAAGCCGGGGTACTTGAGCTGCATGCGCTTGATGGTCTGATTGCCGGCAGGTGCCGAGATGAGCCCAGGTGCCGGAAGCCGCGCCCATGCCACCCCCCCCCCACACACACAGAGGGGAGACACCAGGAAAGGACTGCCACAGCGGAACCGTGACACGATGTCAGACACGATGTCCTGGGGTATGCCGTGAAGTCGGAAGACATGGAGGACCAGGAGGTTAGCAGTTTCAGTGGCCGAAGGCAATTTGGGGAGGGGAATGAAATGCACAGCCTTGGAAAAACGGTCCACAACGGTTAATATGGTGGTGCTCCCTTCAGACGGGGGCAGGCCAGTGACAAAATCCACTGCTATATGGGACCAGGGACGGCGGGGGATGGGCAAAGGCCGCAACTGACCAGCCGGGGGTTGATGGGATGCCTTGCTGCGAGCACAGACGGAACAGGCTGATACAAGGCACGGGTGTCTCGGGACATGGATGGCCACCAAAACCGTTGTCTGATGAAGGAGAGAGTGCGGTGGAACCCACTCCCCATTGTAAAACTTGTGATCTGACAGCGTCAGACACCAACAGACAGTTGGGAGGAACGTCACCTGGATCCGGATGGGAGCACTGGGCCTCCCGGACGAGAGACTCAACCCATGTGACCGCCGCGGCCACCACACAGGAAGAAGAATGTGTTCAGGCTCGAAGGGGGGTCTTTCCGTGGTGGACTGCCAAGAGAGAGCATCGGGTTTGGTGTTGTGTGAACCAGGGCGGTAGGTGAGTGTGAAGTTGAACCTTCCCAGGAACAAAGCCCACCAAGCCTGGCGGGAGTTTAATCTCTTGGCAGAGAGGAGGTAAGAGAGATTTTTAAGGTTCGTCCAAACTATAAACGATTGTTCAGATCCCTCCAACCAGTGCTTCCACTCCTCGAGTGCAAGAACCACAGCCAATAGTTCACGGTTGCCCACATCATAGTTGCGCTCTACGGATGAAAGGCACAGGGGTGCATTTTTTGATCTTGGGGAGACCGCTGAGAGAAAACGGCCCCGACACCAGAATCGGAGGCATCCACCTCCACAACAAACTGCAGAGAGGGATCAGGATGAATTAATACAGGGGCAGTAGTGAACAGCTGCTTAAGGGAGGCAAAAGCAGCGTCAGTCTCTGGAGCCCATGTAAAGGGGATGGCAGTGGAGGTGAGTTGAGTGAGGGGGGTTGCCACTTTGCTGTAATCTCGAATGAACCGTCTGTAAAAATTGGCAAACCCTAGGAACCGCTGCAATTGTTTCCGAGTGGTGGGTGTAGGCCACTCTGCCATTGCCTTCACCTTCGCTGAATCAGCCTTCACCTGCCCCGGCTGGATGATTAAACCGAGAAAACTCACTGTGGTGACATGAAATTCACATTTCTCTGCTTTTACGAAAAGCTTGTTCTCCAGCAGCTGACGTAGCACTAGCCTGATATGTTGAATGTGTTCTTCCATGTTCCGGGACAAGAGTATATCGTCCAGATATACAAAAATTAAGCGATTGAGCATGTCACGGAGGACATCGTTAACCATGGCTTGGAAAACTGCAGGGGCGTTGGTGAGGCCGAAGGGCATGACACGATACTCAAAATGGCCGGGGGTTTTTAAAGGCTGTTTTCCATTCATCTCCTTTCCGGATCCGAATGAGGTGGTAGGCATTGCGGAGGTCCAGTTTGGAGAAAACAGTGGCTTTGAAAAGGGGCTCAAAAGCGGGGTCAATGAGAGGGAGAGGATATTTGTTTTTAATGGTAATATCATTAAGACCACGGAAACCGCACACTACGCCCAGGGGCGTAGTGTGCGGTCTTTCTTGTTCACAAAGAAGAAACCGGCACCAACAGGAGATGAAGAGGGTCGGATTAAACCAGTTGCCAGGGAGTCGTGGATATAGTTCTCCATAGCCTCTCTTTCAGGACGGGATATCTTAAAGAGGCGGCTAGTGGGTAGGGGGGCGCCAGGGAGCAGGTTGATAGCACAGTCATAGGGTCTATGTGGGGGCAGTGTTTGGGCCCGCTGCTTGTTAAATACCTCACCTAAGTCATGGTAAGTGGGTGGAACTAACGTGAGGTCTGGGGACTCAATAGTGGGAGCTGCAGTCAATTTAGTGGGAGCTGGGGCTGCCTGAAGACAGTGAGAGTGACTAAATGTGCTCCAACTAACGACAGTCCCTGTAGACCAATCAATGTGGGGGTTGTGACGTTTCAGCCAAGGTTGTCCTAAGACCACTGTGGTGAGGAAATAATAAGCAGCTTGACTGATTACCGGACAGGTGAAGACTCAGCAGGGTATGAAACTAACTCAAAATTAGTACTAGTCCCAAGGACTAGTAGGTTCATAAAACTACTAGTCCTGAGCAATCTTTACTAGTCCTTCATGAAGCTTTGGGGAATGTACCAATCACGGGGTGTAGGGATGTGTGTGTGGAGGAAGACTCTCCCAAGGCAATTATCTAACAGTGAAACCGCAGAGATGCAAGGTACTAATCAAGAGTTTAATTGTTTGTAACATTATGGCTGTACAAAGATTGATGCATGTTACATCATGATGTCGTGAAATTAAGACCAAAAACTGTTACTCCTGTTGAGATGGACAGGGGGTCAAAGTTGGTCATTTAAGATGTATTCCAATGGGAGCTCGAAATACAGGGGTGGTACCTTAACAACACAACGACGCGTTTTGTCCGATGTGCCCGTGTTTTAGCAATGTCGCACCCCGTTGCGAAACCTGTCCGCCTCGAAACTGAAACCAAATTATCGGAATACGGCATCTTAAAATCGCAAAATATGCTTATAATGGTTTGGGGATTGACAATTCTTGCATTATTTAGGCTCGTAGTGAAGATGAAGGTTAAGATCACGATTAAATATTGTACAGCAGTTCAAATTGCCAAGTTGAGGAATTCCGCTATGGAACGTACCGGCTAAAAATGTAGCTATATTCCACCGTGGGGAGTAACAGCATGTCACCACGGCAGTTTAAGCAGTGAACGCTCGGTGCCCAAAACAATACGCAGTCTATGAATAAAGCAGGCATTTGTTCTAATTTTAGATTAAGTATTTTTGTTAGATCACAAAAAGATATTGGGTGTTAGTTCATGTGCTGCAGTGATAAGAGCTTCACCATCTATATTTCTTCCACGGACGAATGTTGGCGGGCCGCTGGTGAAACTGAAAGAGAGGCCCGGCCTGATCGATGAATATAGTGCCTTTCGCATTGCGTAAACAAAAAATTATAATCGAAACAAAATAATAATATCTAATATCCTCAACAATTTGGGGAATAGTGGAATGTTACTGTTAAAGTGACTGGGAAGGAATGTATCATTGTACTGGTTCATTACAGGTTGTGGCCACCAGGGGGCATCTATCAGAATGCACTCCAGACAAGATGTTCCTTTGAGAGGTTTATTGACAGTAGTCAAACAAGCAAGTGTGTGGTTCTGAAACAGATATCCATGAAATAATGATTAGTAAAAACCTCTATACAGCATTGGTTCCAAATTAGGACATACAGGGACAGAATACAGGCAGCGATAAACATGTCCGGGACTCCTACAGTCGGCACTGAGCAAACAACGAACGAGCCGCTAAATATCAGACTAGATTGCCGTGCAAATGACACAATATAACCCTTATGATGAAATTAGACTAACACCAAACTTTACGTTTACTTACTGGTTGTTTACACGCACACAGTCTTGAAAGGTGAACTCCGAACATCCACATAAACACTCTAATCTATTTACGGACACTGCTGTCATTTCGCGCCACTACTCTCGTCAGAGCCTTTTCACCAACTTAATACCGGTGATATTAGTCCGCGAGCAGCTGACTGCCGTCCTCTTCCGCAAGGGGCGTCGTGCGGTTCCTGCTCGGCTGTTTCTCCGAAACCCGTCAATAGAGGTCGTCCTTCGTCACAGTTACATTTACTTATCGGGAAAGTCTTTTTCCGGACATAAATAACAAATAAAGCCTCTCAAATTTCACTCGCCATGAGGACTAGTGAGAATGATAATTTAGGTAGTCCCTCCAAAAATCCACTCGCCTCGGGCTAGCGGACTAGCGTTAGTTTCCGACCCTGCTCAGGGGAGCTGTGTGGTGAGTGATGTGAGTTGTCCATCCAGAGCATAGACTTCTTTAGGGACAGGAAGGGCTTCGATGGAGAGCCCAGCTTGTGCCACGAGGGTGGAGTCAACAAAGTTCTCGTCTGCCCCGGAGTCTACCAAGGCATGAAGTGGAATGGATTTTCCTTTCCACCCGAGGGATGCTTTCATCTGCATACAGGATTGAGGGGCTAAAGAAGAGGTGGACGTATTGGCTCATCAGGACCCCTCCAGTTATTGATGAGCCTAGTCTTTTGGCAGGAGGCGAGGGAGTGACCAGCCTGGCCGCAATAAGCGCATAAGCCAGCCTTAATCCGCCGTTGGTGCTCAGAAGGAGAGAGGCGGGCTCATCCCAGCTGCATCGGCTCCTCGGTGGTAGAGCGCTAAGGGGCGGGCCTGAGGCAGACTGACTGTCTAACTCGGGGAGCTAACCTAGGCTCAATGCGAGAGGTGGAGGCTTGCTGGCAGCTAGCGCGCTCTACGGCGCTCACGAAGGTGGTTATCTAAGCCAATGGACAGGGAAATGAGAGTCTAAACTGTCTGTCTCCTCCCTTGCCGCTAACTCATCCTTGATATTCTCAGCTAACCCATAGACAAAAACACTCTGCAAACAAACTTCCTCCCACCCACTCTCTGTAGCTCGGATCCTAAATTCCACCGCATATTCTGCGACTGACCCGGAGCCCTGACGGAGGGAGAGAAGTCTGTTGGCCGCCTCTTTACCCTGAACAGGATGGTCAAAAACCTCTCATTTCTGCATTAAAATAAATACAGACGACTGTCCCGGAGAAAGTTGAGAAAAAGACGAGTGAGCCGGAGAAAGGGAGAGAAACAGACGACTGCGCCAGAGAAAGTTGAGAAAAAGACGAGTGAGACAGAGAAAGGGAGAGAAAAATAAGGAACAAATGGCGCTCTCCAAAAAAAGAAAAGTGGACAGCGAAAATAGAGCATTTAATCCGGAATGGACAGACTCATTTCTGTTCATACTTCCCACTGGGAGCACTAAACCAGTGTGTCTCATATGTTCAGAAACCGTGGCACTTATTAAAAGTGCCAATGTGAAACGCCATTATGAGACAAAACATAAACGTTTTGAACAAACATACCCACTGAAATCTGAGGTGAGATCACAGAAAATACATACGGTTAAAATTTTGCGGGCTGCCTTGTGATTGGCTGGTTTTCCCGCGGGGGAGGGACGTCGGAGGGGACGTACTGACGTCAAGTCCATGGAGCTCAGATTGGCCAGTTCATGCCTGTGGGAGGTAGCTAGTGAGAATTCAAGTCCATGCCTCCCTCAGCTCTTTAAACACGGAGACAGGCATGGAACACAAGTGTATGGACTCATGGAGGATTAAACACCACCAGGTAAGCATTTATATTTGTAAGTATAAAACGGAGCTAGCTGCAGGTGACTCGGTTAAAACTGGAGGAGATGAGACAGTGTGAGGTGAGCTATGATGGCATGCTTTGTCATTGTTAAGGCCAGTGTCGAGCCACATGGTGTGTTAGCGAACGAGCTAGCGTTGTTTGAACAATCTGTTTGTAGTAAACCTAGCCTTTTCAGTCAGGTATATGGTTTTGATTTTGAATTTTGGTCTATATCTTCCAAAATGGTCTAGTTATATTCAAAACAAAGTTTTCCTCTCATTCTTTTTGTCAACAGTAGGATGGTTCTCTCATTCAAACCCCGAATATTCTCTGTAATGGTCCTGGAGTTGGATGATCTCCATTGCAATACACGATGCGATTGCCAGTGGTGGCGGGCGTATTCTTTGTATTTTGGAATAGAAGGGGGACTTATGCAAGAAATGTTGCTGTAAGTTATTGATGATGATAATAATTTCAATGACCTTCTGGGCCCGAGCGAGGACCATTTGGGATTCGAGCGAGACAGTTTAGCGAAGAGAGCGTCGTAGAATGCACTTTTCAGAAACAAATATAATTTGTTATATACCGACTTAAAGAAGAAATTCTGGGCAACTTAATCATGTAAACCATTTTACACACTGCAAACACAATTCTACACAAACTAATATAATCAACAAGAAGAGTTACCACAATATCACGTATTTTTCGCCATGACTCGGCGAGCCATGCACTCCGGAGAGCTAACGGCTAACACGGACAACCGAGAGAGCAAAAAGCACGAGCATTCGACACAGAGTCCAGCGATATCGTCAGAATTTCTCTCCGTGAAATCATTACGATACGATTACGATACAAGCAACACAACACCAAGCCGCTCCACCGCAGAAAAAGCCAAAACGCACCTTACTTTGAGATGATTCGTGAAGAAAAGGTAGAATATTCCGTTTTCCATGCTAAAATACACTGTTGCTATGTATTTCCTGTCTTTTTTCAACTGTTTCCTGGAGAAAGGGGGGTCAGACAAGCTTGGGGGACCGTGCTTGGGGGACGGAATTTCAGTTTCGGCGAATCAGTTTTTACGCTGGGTTACGCGCGGCGCATTTATGATTTTTACTGGCTAACGATTCTGTCAACACCAGCTTACACCCAGTGGTTTCCTGACACCCTTCCGCATCTAACAATAGGGGTGTAACGGTTCACAAAAGTCACGGTTCGGTTCGGTACGGTACAGTGGTGCCACGGTTCGGTACGTTTCGGTACGTTTTCAATACAGTAGAAAACTATAAATGCCAGAGAAACGTACTTGATTTTAAAATATATTTATTCATTAAAACTAACATCATAAAGCTATTCTTTGACTTTGAACAATTATGGAACTATACCTGAGTGACCCATCTTCTGGGGTGTCTTCTTAGCAACACATAAGCATAAAAAACTAAAACTGCTCCTTAAAAAAATTAACGTTAATGTAGTATTGTTACTTACATCTTCTCCATCATAATTTTAGTATGAACAATGATGGAACTACACCTAGTGAACCTAGCTCTTCATCTTACAGTTACTACTTAGAAAGTCCCTCAATTTACTACCAAGTTTTCCTTTTGTTCATTGGGATTTTATTATATATTTTCCATGACAGACAAAGACAGTACAAGGACCAACCAGTGGGAGGAGGGAGGGCAGGGTTATACTGTTACATTATTTAATGTATGCATTTCTATTTGGACTATTACGTTCAACCGTAGCTTCCATAGTGTTTTTAATGTTAATTCATTGTTGCAGACACGTCTCACCCGGCTCTTAATACGTTCTCTCTCCTTCTCTTCTCATTGCTCCGTTACGGAGGCAGCATGTCCCTGCAGAGCGCCATGAGCGTCCACTTCAACAGCACCGGCACGCAGCTGCTGGCGCGTAACGGGCTCAATAACATTCAGCAGGTTCATAAAGCGTTTTACACTACAGAGTCGGGTCTCATGTCCGCGGCTATAAATGTACCAACCGCCGTGGTGATCGCTTGTTGATCGCGTTGTTTTTTTATCCACCACTCTCTCACCATCGCCCTCATAGTTCACAGAGAAACCAAAGTGGCTCCAAACACCAGACCTGTAGGCCGTTGGAGGATCTTTTATTCCTGGTCTATTACTAGCCATGTTGCATCGAGCTAACGTTAGCTTCGTGTAGCGTGTCTCACAGCGCAAAGTGCCGACTGGAGTAGGAAGTGTTTCTTTGGTGGTGGGCGTGTCAGAGAGCACGCTGTCCGTTACGTCATGTGTGTTGCCAGTTTGAGAACAGTGGCTCCACCGAAAACATAATATTTCCCACAATTTAAGCTTCTGCATTTCCAAATGCACTAGTATGAACGTATTGTTCGGTTCGTCATGCGTACCGAACCGTGAGCCTCGTACCGAACGGTTCAATACGAATACGCGTATCGTTACACCCCTATCTAACAAGGTGTCATAGTCTGGAATTGACCAATCAGAAGCTGAGATACACTTTATCAAAGCCAAATTTTTTTACGGTCAGCACTGCCTCATTTCAAGACATAATACCAATAAAAGTGCCTTTTTTTCAGACGAATCTGAAAATTTTCAATTTGAGCTGTGTGTCATCTTCATTTGCTATTAACCAGTAACATATACACAATATTTACCCATCTGAACAAATCTCACAAGTGTTTTATAACATCAAAATTATTAAAATAGACCTTGTAGTTACAGAATTAGTCTTTTTAGTATGGGTATGCTATTTTTGAGCAGAGGCCTAAAAATAGGACTAGGGTTTAAAAGGTAATATTCTGAATAAAGCTTTGAAATGTTCGGTACAGCCCAATTTATTAGATATAGGTTATATCTACAACCAGACGGTGTGTGTGTGTGTGTCGGTGGCAAGTGTTAATTATATGCGGGGCATCGCGCCGTGAAACTATGACGGGGAAAATTCAATATAGCCTAATAACAATAATTCTGATAATAATAATAGTAATAATTTAATACACTCTAGGGAAGTGAGCCAAATGTAGTTTTACACCGGCAATAGGTGTTCGCTCTCACCTTCATCATTCCCTGATATAATCATCTATTATTACAACACTTGATGGTACATTCCCAGATCCTCTCTATTAATTTTCCCTTTCCTCCCCTTTTTAGCTGCTACAGATGATGACAGAGTGAGCTGATTGAGACTGCTCAGAGTGTAAACTAAGGTAAACTAAGTCTAAAATTAAGTTTAATTACATTACTTGTGAAAAAAACATTAAATCATGTTTCATTTGTGTGTGTGTGTGTGTAGTTGCCTCATATGGTGTATAGGGACAGTGGTATGTAAGGACATTAGACAAATCTACTTGGTGTGTGGGTGTAGTTGCCTCTTATGGTGTATAGGGACAGTGGTATGTAAGGACATTAGACATTCAGAATTAGAATCAGAATCGACATTCTCCAAATGTACTTGGTGTGTGTGTGTGTGTAGTTGCCTCTTATGGTTTATAGGGACAACAGTGGTATATGAGGACATGAGACATTGTCTAAATCTACCAATATGTTGATAGTGTGTGTGTGCAGCTGCCTGTGTGTTATATGTTTTATAGGGACAGCCGTCTCATTAAATGCTTTTCCAAGTGTAAGTCAGTATTGTGTGTGTATCAAGCACTTTGGTTTTTAAGAATATTTACACAACCTGCATGTGATCTGTATGTCTGTTTAACTTATCAATCGTAGCTTATATAAGAACTATAAAGGCAAAAACACAGTCATAACTTCCACATAATGTTACACAAGAAACACCCAGTCTTCAAGATATATATGATAATACCTTTTTTGCAGGGTCTTGATAAGGAAATGCCCCTGGAAACTTGTGGGGCCACAAATTAGTTAGGTTCAAAACAAAGTTTTAGCAACAGTAGGATTGTTTCTCTCATTAAAACCCCAAATATTCTCTGTAATGGTACATTTCCAGTTTCTCTCTATTCATTGTGCTTCTCATTTTTTATCTGCTACAGATGACTGAGAGTGAGCAAATGGAGAGAGCTGAGAGTGACTGGACTGTCAAGATTGAGACAGCTGAGAATGACCCAAATAAAAAAGATGCTGGGTCCAGAAGACGGACAAAGAAAGCGTGGTCCAAGGCTGAGGTTGCAGCGGTAATGCAGCACTTCAAATATCACATTCATAAAGGTCACCTGGCCACCAAGAATGAATGCAGTCACTGCAAGTTGGTGGAAGGACCAGTCTTGGAACAAAGAACTGTGCAAAATGTCAGAGACTTCGTTCGGAATCGAGGAACAGCTGAAAAAAGAAGTCACAGAAGCTGTAAACAAACATTTGTTTTTATTTATTTTTTTTGGCAAGAAAGTTAATGTTCATATGTTCTCTTTTGCATTGTGTATGTTCTACCCATCTCTCTGTGTGTATCTCTCTCTCTCGCTGTCTTTGTGTCCCTCTGTCTCTCTCGCTGTCTTTGTGTCCCTCTGTCTGTCTCTCGCTGTCTTTGTGTCTCTGTCTCTCTCTCTCGCTGTCTGTCTCTCGCTGTCTTTGTGTCCCTCTGTGTCTCTCTCTCGCTGTCTTTGTGTCCCTCTGTCTGTCTCTCGCTGTCTTTGTGTCTCTGTCTGTCTCTCTCTCTCGCTGTCTTTGTGTCCCTCTCTGTCTTTGTGTCTCTCTGTCTGTCTCTCGCTGTCTTTGTGTCTCTGTCTGTCTCTCTCTCTCGCTGTCTTTGTGTCCCTCTCTGTCTTTGTGTCTCTCTGTCTGTCTCTCTGTCTGTCTCGCTGTCTTTATGTCTCTGTGTCTCTCTCTTTCTCTTCGGTTGTTTGTAGGGGTGCAACGGATCACAAACCTCACGGTTCTTGAGTCACGGTTCGGATCATTTTTCGGATCAACAAAGAAAACGGGAGGAGACAAATATAACTTTGCTTTCCATTTATTAATTAAAGAACTTCAAGAACACTTAAAGAAAATAACTTTGGGCTATAGTCTTACATAAAAACTAAAATATTGAAGATGTCCAATTTGAAATGAAATAAATACAATTAAAACATTCAAGAATATTCAATTCTGTTTAAGTTTAAGTGCAACATGAGGTATGTTGATGCCCTCGTCCTTTGATCAATATTGAAAGAATATGCGAGCTAGCTTCCACTGTTTCAACTGAACTGAACTGCTCGGCAACAACTTGGGTCTGTGTTTACTTCCTGTCAGGTTATGTCATTCAAATACACAATAATGTTTACCATTACTGTGACATTATTTTCAAAAAGATGAGAATATCTCCATTGTCTGGGGAGAGGGTAGACCTTTCTGTAGTGACTGTTACTACTGGGCCTGTCTAGCTTCACTCTGATGCTTTGTCAGCACCTGCACCAGGTGTGCGTCTGTGTGACTCTCACAGAGGGGGCGTGTCTGCAGCACCGGACTATGAATCACTCCGCCGTGGTGAAAGCGGTCACAGTCTTTTCCTTGTCGTATGTCTTTCTTTTTAAATAACGCCTGCATACCATAACGGTTTTGTCCACCACCCTTATCCGTCATTATACTTTACAGGGAAGACAAAATGATCCCAAACTTGTGATTTAAATGACCCGGGGGCTTCTGGAGTTCCTCCGCTCGCCGTGACTTTCGCCGTTAAATGCTTTTAACCTGCTCCGTTCACGTGAACACATGCTTTATATCTGTTCACTGACACTCTGCATTGATATTCGGGGACTTGTTACTTGAAAAGGAACAGCAGCAGTAAAACTGTATTACACACTATGATGATTACACTGTAAAAAAAAAGAAAAAAAAATACTCAATTGATCCGCGGTTCACGAGTGATCCGAACCGTGAGGGGTGATCCGAACGGATCACGGATCGACCTGTGATCCGTTACACCACTAGTTGTTTGTATGTCAAACAAGAGTTGTGTACAAAACAAATTTAGTCTGGTTCCTCGTTGCCTGAGTTTCAACTTAATAAACTTGACTGAATGATAAAGCGCCCCAGCTCTTTGTTGTTTTTTTCATGTTAAATGAAAAGCCAGAGATTGAAGCCAGGTTGTTCAGGCACTCGCTGATTCTCTCTGTGTAGATAGATAGATCTATCTACACACATACTGTCTCACTCTGGAGGGGGCCAACTTGCATGCCTCCAATTTGGTCATCCATTAAGATTAATTTTGATATTAAATTGACTGTTCCAGTAATGCTGTGTCCTGTCAGGTTAGTGTATTTATGTTAATGAGGAGGGCGGGATCATTGTCCCTTTAAAGACCCAACAGTGTTTTTTTGGTCCTTATAAGTCACACTTTTGTCAAAATAGAACTGTCTGCCTATACCACAATATAATTAGGTTGCTGTGTATGAAGTTGCGTAGGTTGTATCTGAAATCTAAAGTGAGCTGAATTTTTTTCAGATTTTTTGAAGTGTTTTAATCTAACTGCCAAAGCTGTGGGACCTCAGGAAAGTAGTCCATCCAAACCACAACCGGGCCTGTATGGCGAAAAAGTCCACCTATTACATATCCACCTGTGTGTGTGTGTGTGTGTGTGTGTGTCCTCTCTTTGCTGTGTTTAGATGGCAGAGTTTGATATGGAGGAGTTTGTGGCGAATCCGTCTTTCACTCAGTTCGAGAAGTGTAAGAAGAGTGAGTTGCGGGAGATAGCCTCATATTATAGTGTTCCTGTTTCGAGTACCTTTTCGAAAGGAGAACTCAAGGCAGTGCTGGTTAGTACTTTGTGTGGTAGGGGTGTTCTCAGGCTACCGGAAACGTTAGAGACCCCTGGCTTAGAGGCCGCGGCAGGTGCAGCGATATCTTCGGGTGACGAGAGCGTTGATGCTCCGGGGTGGGAGGCGGCCGAGCAGCCTTTCACTCCGGCTGCGCAGAGCGGTAGGGTGGAAACGAAGCCGCGCACATTGCCACAGTTTGAACCTTTGTCTTCGGGATCGACTCCTGGTTCGGGGGTTGAGGCTCGGTTAAAAATGCGCCTCGCTCGGCTCCAGTTGGAAAAGGAAGAGCGAGAGTTTTGAGCTCCGGAAGGAGTTAGCATTCCGTAAGTTGGAGGCAGATACGGCAGTTAGAATGCGTGAGTTAGAGCTGCAGTCTGTTTCTGCTCGCACCTCTGCAGATATACAGGTAACATCAGGGCCTACTGCTGCATTTGATGTCAGTAAGAATATTTCTTTGGTCCCTATATTTCGTGAGTCTGAGGTGGAGTCCTATTTTGGTGCGTTTGAGCGCATCGCTGCTGCGTTACATTGGCCAGAAGACGTGTGGGCCATACTGCTGCAGTGTAAACTGGTGGGAAAAGCTCAGGAAGCTTGCTCGTCCCTGTCGGTGGAAGATAGTCTGGTCTACGAGAGGCTCAAAGGTGCCATTCTGCGAGCCTATGAGTTAGTGCCAGAGGCTTATAGACAGCGGTTTCGGAACCTTGAGTAGTCTTACAACCAGTCTTTCACTGACTTTGCTCGGGAGAAGAAGATTCTGTTTGACCGATGGTGTAAGGCCAGTAAGGCTAACGACCTAGCCTCGGTGTGTGAGCTCCTGATGTTGGAGGAATTTAAAAATTGTGTTCCTGAGCGTACAGTAGTTTACTTAAATGAGCAGAAAGTGGGCACCCTGCAGCAGGCTGCTATACTGGCCGACGAGTTCACTCTAACTCATAGGCATGTGTTTTCGAGGCGCGATTCTCAAGAGGGTGAGTATTCGCAGAAGGGTGGTGGCACGTATGTGTCACGTGGAAACGTTTCTCGGTCGGGTCCTAGGGCTGAGAAACGGAGTTTTTATTGTAATGACCCTGGTCATTTGGTTGTGGACTGTGCAGCCTGGAGACGGAAGCAACCGGAGGCAACTTCCGGACAGCAGCCACAGGGAGTTGGGTTGGTGACGACGGTGACTCCCGTTGGCCAGGCCGCCTCTCCAAAAGTGCCGGAGTGTTTCAAACCCTTTACCTTAGAAGGCTTGGTGTCGCTCACAGGAGAGGCAGAGGACCAGCGCCCAGTGACGGTGCTACGTGACACTGGTGGTTCGCAGTCCTTCATCCTTGCCAGCGCTTTGCCTTTTAGTAAAGAGTCTGCTTGTGACACGAGTACAGTGGTGAGAGGGATCGAAATGGGTTTCGTTCCCACGCCTCTCCACCGGGTCTATGTGCAGACCAACTTAATGACTGGTTTCTTCCCGGTAGCCGTCCGTTCACGTTTTCCCGTTGATGGTGTGGATCTCATCACGGGGAACGATGTGGCGGGAGGAAAGGTGTTCCCTGACGCTGTGGGTGTCCCCGTACCTGACTCACCGTGTGCTTCTCCTCTGTTGGAGGATAGGTCTCTCCCTGTTGGTGAGTCGGTGAACGGCACCTCAAAGGTCCCTACAGGTGGAGCAAAGTCTGCTGCTGATCCAGCAGCAGACTGTTTGGCTGTGGCCAAACAGATGTTTGGTTTTATGGGAGGGAGTGTTACGTGCCGTGTTGTGTTTGTGCTCTCCCTCTGCTTACCCTCAGTGTCCTCTCGGGTGCCACCCTCTGTCCCGGATGCCAGCTGCAGCGGCTGATTGGACGAGGCTGCGTTCAATCGCGGTTAGCAGTGGATAAAAGGAGAGAAGCTCCTCATGGACAACCCCTTGGGCCAAAACCACAGTAGTGACGCTGTGTGTGAGGACGTGTGGATCAGCGTGTGTTCCAGCGTGTGTGCCGTTTGTACATTCAGTAGTGTCGCTTTCCTTTTGATAGGAAAGTAGCTTTCTTTTGCTGCCGTGTATGCAGCTATCCATTTTTGCAATAAATACTCTTTTGTTACTCCTCCTCAGTTGCTCATTCTCTCTTTCCCCGGGAATTTAACACCGTTACTCCCCGCATCCCCTAGATGCCGAAAAGGGGAATGTAACACCAATGCTGATGATCTTTTGCTGCACAACAATGTGAGATGGTTCAGCAAAGGCAAGGTGTTAGCGTGCGTTTGGTCCATCAGGAGGGAAGTAGCATCTTTTTTGGCAGAGCTAAGAAGTCAGAAGGCAACACAGTTTTCTCTCTTTTTAGAAAATGAGAAACGGATGGATAATGTGGCCTTTTTGCTTGATATCACTTCACATCTGAATGAACTGAATTTGAGGCTACAGGGCAAGGACAATTCAATTTGTGAACTGATGACAGCTGTCTGCTCCTTTCAGAGGAAACTTGAGATGTTCAAAGAAGACCTGCAGGGAGACTGTGCACACTTCCCAGCAGTGCAGGAACAGGTTCAGGGACAGAGAGATGTGTTTTCTTTTGTTGACAAGCTGATTGTGAACTTCAGCAACCGTTTTGACAGCTTCAGGTTTGGAGAGCAGCTCACCATGTTCATTCAGAACCCATTTATCATCACAGATGTCAGGGGGTTCTCAAAGGAAGCCACACAGCACTTTAAATGGGTAAATGCTGGGCCTCTCCAGATGCAATTGGTTGATCTCCAAGCAGATGTGGCCCTGAAAGAGCAGTTTGTAAGAACTGATCCTTCCACTTTCTGGCTCCAAATGCTCCCTGAGACAGCTTTCCCAGGTCTGAGGAAAGTAGCCCTATACATCTTGACCATGTTTGGCTCCACATACAACTGCGAGGCAGCTTTCTCCACAATGAACATTATCAAAACTAAATATTGTTCCAGGCTCACCAATGAGCACCTCCACATGTGTATGAGAATGGCCCTGACTCCATTCAAGCCCAGCTTTAAAATCCTGGCAGGACAAGCTAGAGCTCAATTCCCTCACTGAGCAAAAAAGTGGGGGAGTGGGATATAAGAGGGGAAGAAAACTGTTGAATTGTTAAGATTTGTTGGAATTTATTATCGGTAAAATTGGTTGAGACTGTTGGATCAAGATGTGAAACAGAAAAGGGGAAATTTAAGCTTTTCCTCCCTTTATTTTATTTTTATGAAGTTAAGCACTTTATTTGAACTTGCACAATTTTCACATTTAATTTATTTTCTTTTATCTTGAAATGCAGCCCTACTTTTATTTAGTTAATGAGAGAACATTATACATATCTGCAGTCATACATATATGTTCAGTTCTATGTTACGTGACAATAAATATTGTCAAAAAGTTTTTGAATCGTACTGAATTCATTTGATTTGACGGTCAGGTATTGATTACATGCAGATGTTGATACAACTACTAGGCTACTTAAATATATATCACACTAAATAGTTAGACATTATGATCTTCCGGACCTTTGCTTCAAGAATTTTTTACTAACTGGACGTCTTTAAATTTTAGTTGAATACCCCTGCTGTAGACCATAACATCTTGATTAAGACCTTCTGTGCTGTCCGACTACAGTTGAACCACCTCCTAATACCCTCATTATGACGCCACAGCTACGGTTATTATTTGTTTCTAGGGGTGTAACAATACACATACGAACCGAACAATACGTTTGAATAATACTAGTGCATTTGGAAAATGGAGATGCTTAAATTATGGGAAATATAATGTTTTCGGTGGACTTTGCTCAAACTGGCAACCCACCACGTAAGAGACACGCCCACCCCGGAAACAAAACATTGTACGTACTCTGGTACGGCACGTGTGTTCTGCGGGGCCAAGACTTTGGACCGTTCTGAGCAGGCTATGCACTAATCTAACTATAAAGCAAGGAATCTCTGTCTCTTTGTCTATGTCTTTCGCATATCTCTGCTTCAAATTTGGCGGGTGTATTTCTGGGGACCAGAGGAAGTGCAGTGTCAAAGTTGGTGCAATTTGGGCACAGAATTTTAATATTTAACATGTCATTCAAATTCTTTGAATAAACAAACAGTGACTGGACCTTCTAGAGGCATTCTGCAGTTTTAAACTAGCAACTCTCTCACCACAAACGTTTTTGTCCACCTTTTAAACTTCAGCTGTCTCCCATCTGGTTTGCAGCAGATGATGTAGAGTGGTGTAAAAACAGTGTGAAACACTGTAGGATAATGGTAGCCTGAGATTCACGGTTGGCCACACTCAATCTGTAAAAAAGCAGTACGAGCCATGAATCTAAAACAAACGGCACACTACCTAAATGATTGAGTCCGTGGGATTTAATGCATTGCCTCACCTGCTAATGCTCCTTACTTCAGTCAGCACATTTTTCACCTTACCTCCCTTCCACCTCAGCAGATAAACATTAGAGCAAATGATGACGTTCCTCACCTAAACATATAGGGCTTCTCTCTTATTTATTTTCTCTTATTTTCACAGATGGAGCGAGAGAGATAAAGAAATGGAGTGAGGAACGAGGAGAGACATTCAATTTGATTGTCTCAGGTTTTATTAAATGTGAGCTTCGTGCTCTGAAGGTATATCTTGTCCTCCATAAAGAACACACCCAACTCAATGACTTTTTGCTAATGAAATATATGTTGAATCAGCTTATCCTTGGTATTATGAAATAAGCCCTGGAAGAGCTCATAAGTAGAAATGGGGAAGGAGGGGTGAAGGTGGAGGGTGTGGTAATAGCAGCTGGGCAGATGATTAATCATTGGAGTGGATCACTAGGGACAGTAGTGGTGTTGGGGTAACATTCCTCTGCTGCTCTGTCCAATACCTTCAACATGGCTCTCTGCTGATGAATACAAACACACAGTTGTACTGAATCAATGTTAATGATGACAGAGGCAATACACTCTCACTCCCATCTAGTCAAATACAGCTTGCCTGAAACCATGATGCTGTACAAACCCCTCTTGCCATTGGTACAAACATCCATGTTCCCCTCAAAATGAATCATCATAACTTAGGTGATCATCATCAGGTCAAAATTTCCCTTTGCCCATTACTTTGGTTTATGACCAAATACATGCAAAACTGATGACATCAGCCTCAGCTGATGTCATCAGTTTAGTTCTGTTTAGTGCTGATTAGCAGCACTATATTTATGTATCAATGGCATTAGAAAACAATTCAATGAAGAAAATTACGCTGTACTCCGAATGGAAAGGGAGATGGCTACCTGCTCTCTATCTTTTTGGGGGGAGTTTTTCCTGTTCTTATGTGAGGGTCCCGGGACAGAGGATGTTGCATGTGAACAGATTGTAAAGCCCTCTGAGGAGAATTTGAGATTTGTGATTTTGGGCTATACAAAATATATTAAAATTGAAACATTACCATGAATTATCATTTTTAAATTAAACTCCACTGGAGATTAGAAACTCGTGATAAACTCAACACAACTAACTAAATACTAAGTACAGCAACTGTTTGAGAACATATTCCTATAATATGTACCAGGTTTCAGAATCTTTTCCTTTGGAACTCGCTGAAAATGATGGACACATAAAATACAGTATTGCTGAATTAAAATTTGAGCATTCCTGCATTTATTTATGTATTTTGTTGTGTGAGACATCAATCAATTGATACTAAGAAAGTTATTGTGTTGATGTTTACTATTTTGGTAGTTCCTGCTGTTAACTGTTTGATATTCTTGATATGGGAGCCCACAATTATAATTTATATAACAGGTCAATTTGCAAAAAAAAATGCTGGTGTACTACATTATAGTGTTCATCATTTTGTATTATATGCTGTATCAAAACTGTAAATAGACAATTACTTTAATTAAAAATTAATACATTTTTACTATTACAATTATCGTGCGCACAGCAATCTTTTTAAAGCACAATGACAGGTAGTTGCAGACAACATTGTCTGAACATTGTAAATCTAGTTGTTTCACCTTCGTCAGTTTGACCTCGGCTGTTTGGAAATGAGGACATTTGATGTGATTAGTTTTATTCAGTATTTATAATGGAATACATACAGTAAATGTAGAATTGAAATTAAACTTAGAAAAATCCAGTTACAAATTTCAGCTATTAAAATTCTGAAGTTTTCATACATGATAGCTCATTAGAGAATAATTATGAAGCAAAATTGTAAAACTGAATTTTACTACAGACTAACAGAGACTAAATTATATAAAATTTGTGTTTAGAGAAACATTTTATGTGGTCTTTCTTTTTGTGAAAGGGAGGGTAGTCTACCTTTTATTGAGGGAGAGCAAAGGAGAGTTTTGTAACTTTCCCCATCGCATATACAATACACTTCACATACACTGAAATGTAACAATTGCATACATGCAGAGAATGATAATCATGTCTTTGCATTGGGCCTCAATTTTGCTCATCAAAATCAGCGTACAACTGTCAGCAGCCTTAGAGCTGGTGCCTCGTTTGCTCATTCAGTGAAACTGGTAATAACTGTTCACGTTTAGTAAGTCTTCATTAAAAAAAAGTGATAGTGGTATGAATGTTAGCTAAAAACTGACGAACCATTTTGTGATGTTTGCCAGATCAACATCAAATTTAGTCAGTGTATTGATTGTGCTGAAAAAGGTTTGGAGTTTTCACTGGGTGCTGATGTCGTGGTGACACGTTATCTGTCAGGCAACAGGAAGATGTTGTAAAGGGGCTAGGAGTGCTTGAAAATGAGCTAAACTTGCGACACACATTAAAAGTGCTAAATTGTGTTATCTGATATTGTTTTTCTGGTTGGGTGGGGCAAGGGGGCGAAAGCACCCCCAACAAAATTTCAAAGAAGCAGCCTTTGAGGTGATCCATAGGCAGGGGCACTGCAGAACCCGAGACACACGTTTGGGAGTCTTGTTTGTTACGTTTCGGGTCCACTCTGCTCAGATGTATTGGCATCACCTATTAGTCCAAACAATGTGAGCTCTCTCTTTAGACACTATTTCTCAAAACTGCATGTACAAAAATTTAAAATGTTTTATTTTGAAAAAACGTTGTGTGGCATCCAGTTTTTTTCTTCGCTCCCCCCACTCACAAGCCCGTGGCAAATCACACATCCGCTCAGTCATAACAATCCGTAAGTAAGTGATCAACTTCATATCACTAACCACTGCAAGCTGATGAGAGGGGCCTGGCTATACCATGATGACCTTTAATCTATCAGATGACCATTTTATCATATAGAAGACCGTTGATTTTCCTTAGAAGCAGTCATACTTAAAGTGTGGATCCCCTGGCTGCATGTGTTTGACCATAATGGCTGTATGCATTTGTGAAAAAGAAAGAAAATGTATGTGACTTTTGACTATAGTGACATTTATGTCCATCTCTCTCAGGGGGAATGTTTGGACACAATGACCATTTGTGTGTGTGCATGTGTGTATGAACATGAAGAAAGTAACAGAAACACAGCTACAGTGCCCTCCAGAATCATTGGCACCCTTAGTGAATATAAGCAAAACAGGCTGTGAAAAAATGTCTTTGCTGTTTATCCTCTTGGTCTTTCACACAAAATTATTGAAAGAAAAAACAAATGTTGACATCAAATAAATATTTTTCTCCAAAACATGTGTGCCACAATTATTGGCACCCCTAGAAAATCTCATGATTAAAATCTAACTGAAGTATAATTCCAGTCATATTTTACATTTTTAAGTTCACATGTTTGATTAGGAACTGGCTTTTCTTCGGTACCAGTCGGTACCAGTAGCCCCCCGGTGGGGGGGCTCTCGGTCCAAGAAGGTTAAGTGGTCAACCATGACTTCCTGTTTCACTGGGGTATAAATATGAGGTGACACAGGCCAAATTCCCTTAGTCATTCATCACAATGGGAAAGACGCGAGAACACAGTGACGATGTGCGACGAAAAGTTGTTGAGCTGCACAAATCAGAAAATGGAGATAAGAAAATCTCTAAACAGTTGAAAATACCCATTTCCACTATCAGGGCAATAATTAAGAAGTTTAAAGCGACAGGAGATGTTAAGAATCAGCCTGGAAGAGGACGTTTGTGTACATTGACCCTACGCACCGTGAGGAGGATGGTTCGACTGGCAAAAGAATCTCCAAGGATCACAGCTGAAGAATTGCAGAGGTTAGTTGAGTCTTGGGGTCAGAAAGTCTCCAAAACTACCATCAGACGCCACCTACATCACCACAAGTTCTTTGGGAGGGTTGCCAGAAAAAAGCCTCTGCTGTCAATCAACAACAAACTAAAGCACCTACAGTTTGCCAAACGTTACTGGGACTTTCAATGGGACCAAAATAGAGCTTTTTGGCAACAAACATCAAAGGTGGGTTTGGCGTAGACAGAAAGATAGCCATACAGAGAAGCACCTCATACCCACTGTGAAGTATGGTGGCGGATCTTTGATGTTGTGGGGCTGTTTTTCTTCCAAAGGCCCTGGACATCTTGTTAGGATACATGGTATCATGGACACCATCAAATACCAGCAGATATTAAATGAAAACCTGACAGCCTCTGCCAGGAAGCTTAAATGGGCCGTGGTTGGACCTTCCAGCAGGACAATGATCCGAAGCACACTTCAAAATCTACACAAAAATGGTTCACCGACCACAGAATAAAGGTTTTGCCATGGCCATCACAGTCCCCCGACCTAAACCCCATAGAAAATCTGTAGGATGAGCTGAAGAGGAGAGTTCACAAGCGTCGACCTCGGAATCTGAAAGTTCTGGAGAGATTCTGCATGAAGGAATGGTCTCAGATCCAGTGCCATGTGTTCACCAACCTCATCACGCATTATAGGAGAAGACTCAGAGCTGTTATCTTGGCAAAGGGAGGCTGCACAAAATATTAAATGAAGGGGTGCCAATAATTGTGGCACATATATTTTTGAGAAAAATATGTTTCATGATAGGAATTTAATGTTTCTTTCAATTATGTTACTTCAGTTAAAGGTTAGATTTTTGTGAATATTTTGAATGAAAGATCATCAGGATAAACAATAAAGAAATTTTTTTCGCATCTCGTTTTGCTAATTTTTACTAAATGGTGCCAATAATTCTGGAGGGCACTGTAAATCCTAAAATGAATGTTGATCTACAGTGTAGATGTGTAAATATTGGTGTAGATTCTACACCAATATTTGTTCATATCTACATGGAGTTCTGTTTGGAGCAGGTATATGCAATACAGTCTCACTCCCAATTCGTCAAGTATCACTGTTGTTCAGTGGTCCTACGCTTCAAACTATTATCTAGCATCAGTTTTGGAAGAGACAGGGATAGAAAGTGAGTTTCCGCTTGTTTCATTCATAGTTTCTTTTTTTTAATCATCCGTATTCACAGGAAACGTACAGGACCTGTCCTACCGATGAAGGATCTTTGACTGAGAAACACCCACTGTCTGAATTTCTGAGTGCACAGTTGCTCCATGTGTGTGTGTGTTATACTGTATGTGTGAGAGCATTCGTACCCAACAGCTGTTTCTATTCCATCTCTACGGCTGTAGTGTTAGCTGGTCCAAACCTAATTAAAAGTGTCTGTGGAGGGAGAGAGCTGGTGCTGAGCGCTGGCGGTAATGTGATGTCACAGTGGATTAGGCTGATGGGCCGACTGTGTGTGTGTGTGTGTGTGTGTGTGTGTGTGTGTGTGTGTGTGTATGTGCTTGTTGGAGGGCGGCAGTCCGCTCAGTTTAGATTAAAATGTCTATAAAAAAAAAGCAGCAGCCCAAACATTTTGTGTTTTCTACTTCTACAAAGGGCTGACTGTGTTTGAAACTTATATCTACTGGAATAAAAATTCAAGAATCTAATATGCTGAAATGGAACCTCAATATTAACATAACATTTTTAAACATATTTCAGAAATAAAAACATTTGCGAAATATTGTTAACTGCTGTCAAATAGAATTTAACATCAAATCCTCTTTAAATATTTCAGTTGCAAGCCAAACATTTCAATTTTATGCTACTTCAAATATAGACTTTGTTTCACCTTTGTCAGTTTTGACCTCAGCTGTTTGATGTGATTAGTTTTATTCAGTATTTATAATGGAATACATACAGTAAATGTAGAATTGAATTTAAAACAGAAAAAATCCAGTTACAAATTGCAGCTAATACAATTCTGAAGTTTTCATACATGATAGCTCATTAGAGAATAATTATGATGCAAAATTGTAAAACTGAATTTTACTACAGACTAACAGAGACTAAATTATATCAAATTTGTGTGAAAGGGAGGGTAGTCTACCTTTCTTGAGGGAGAGCAAAGGAGAGGTTTTAAACTTTCCCCATCGCATATACAATACACTTCACATACACTGAAATGTAACAATTGCATACATGCAGAGAATGATAATCATGTCTTTGCATTGGGCCTCAATTTTGCTCATCAAAATCAGCGTACAACTGTCAGCAGCCTTAGAGCTGGCGCCTAGTTTGCTCATTCAGTGAAACTGATAATAACTGTTCACGATTAGAAAGTCTTCCTTCATTAACCCTCCTGTTATGTTGCGGGTCAAATTTACCTGTTTCGAAGTAAAAAATATTTTTTCTAGATTTTCAAAGTACTTTTTCTGTATGAAACTTCTTCTGCTTGCCTTAATTAGTGTAATCAATGTTAAAACACATACACACACCATATTTCATCCCAATCTCACACACACACACTCTTTCTCACTACCTCACCTGTGCGAGAAATACAGATACTATTTTGACTTTGACGAGAACCTTTTATTTTCCGGCGGGAAAACTCCACCCACACTTAGCAGGGGAGGGGCGAAACATACAAAAGGGTTGCTTGGGAGTCCTACCAACATTACAATCTGCAGATACATACAACACAGCATCTTAGGATGACAGCCCTGGAGTCTCTGGAGCACATCCTTGATGAGAGGATGTGTCTGAAGATGAAGACCATCTTGAGGTCAATTCAGATTATAATGGTACTGATTATGAACCATCAGATGAGGAAACTGATATACCTGTTCCTCCAAGCGAGACATTCGTGTCAAAAAATTGTGAAATACAGTGGTCAACCTCATCCAATACATGTCAGCCAAGTATGAAAATATTATAAAGACAGTGCCAAAATGTATTTGCACAAAGCACACCGTGACGACATGTCACTCGTGTGCTGTGTAGACACAGATACACAGACAAACGCACACAAACACACACACACACACACACACCTCGTTCATTGTGCTCATCTCTTGTTCATTTTTGTAAATGTCTGTTTTTCTTAACACTATAAGTAAACATAAGTAAAGTTTACTTTCAATACAAATCCTTATGACTCATTTGGCTTGATTTTGAGTGAGAGGGTCAATATGACCCTGAATAGCAGAGGTGTCTCATCTCTATTTATCTACATCACCCCATGAAAAAAAGAAAGTTTCAAAATGTAAATTTCTTTTTAAAAACATACATGTTGTTATGGTAGACTAATGCAATTTATATCTAGGTTTTTCCAATGTACCTAAAAAATAGTTTGAACATGTATTTTTCATGAAAACAAGTGAGTTATCCTAATTGAACTATGATCTATGGAGGGGTGAATAACTCCACTAAATACTGATTGAATTGTTAGTAATGGTGTTGGTGATGAGGTACAAACTATATTTATTAGGATTTTTTGGTTTCTGACAACTTTTGGATGATTAAACATGCACCGGGTCACATTGACCGGGGAACATCATTGCTGTACCTGAGAAACTAACATAACAGGAGGGTTAAAAAAAGTGATAGTAGGAATGTTAGCTAAAAACCGACAAACCATTTTGTGATGTTTGCCAAATCAACATCAAATTTAGTCAGTGTATTGATGGTGCTGAAAAAGATTTGGAGTTTATGGGGTGCTGATGTCATGGTGACACGTTATCTGTCAGGCAACAGGAAGATGTTGTAAAGCGGCTAGGAGTGCTTGAAGATGAGCTAAACCTGCGACACACATTAAAAGTGCTAAATTGTGTTATCTGATATTGTTCTTGTGGCAAGGGGGTGAAAGCACCCCCAACTAAATTTCAAAGAAGCAGCCTTCGTGGTACGTTTCACTTGGATGTACAACATTTAGTAGGCACATGTATCACATATAGACTATATGTGAGAAGAAAGTCTAACCCTAACCCTCTAAATCAGGGGTCACTAATAGGCGGACCGCGGTCCGAACCCAGAACCCGTTGGATCTGGACCAATTATATTAATATATATATATATATTAGTCTTTGACGGAGCTCTTCTATTTTAACCGGCACAGTTTTTCTAGCCTTTACGACAGTCGTTCAGCGGTCCAGGAAGCACACCGACCAATTACATGCATTGTAAATTACATCCTGTGATGCTACTCGGCCAATAAAATATGTGTATTCCGATAAGCATCGCGGCTTGAGTGAGATATAAACAGGCGGGAGAGACTGGACGAGAGACCCAACAGTTGGAGAATTATTCAGTCAGAGAAGTTATTTCTAGTGCTGGGCAAGTTAACGCGTTATTATCGTGTTAACGCATTAATTAATTAACGCAGACAATTATGTTATCGCATTTTTTTTATTTTGAAAGTCCGTTGGTCACTGGCAGCGGTGGAGGGAGGCTTCAGCAGACTACGTTGGATGCAGCGTGTGGGAGAAGTATAAACAAAAGCAAGACAAGCTAACAGATGCTACAGAGAAGTGGATACAAACTGCAGCCGGTTAGTATTGTGGAAGATGTCGGTCTGAGGAACGTTCTCAAGGTGCGTTCGCGTCGCGTTTGGTGTGAATGCACCTTTAGGATCGCAACGAATGATGGCACATATGAGCCTCAAGAATGAGCTAAGAAAGTTAGCGGAAATATTAATGTGATACAACATCCGGTTTCTTCAGACGAACATCCGGTTTTCAGAATAAGATGCCAACAAAGTATGAATTATATTCACATTAAGTATAAAACATGCTACCTGCATCTCGTTAAAGGGAAAATACACCTAAATTGTGCGTAGTGTCTTTATTCTTTGATCGCTGGGTAACCATAATCACCTCGGAGTTACAGCATTATATTGATGAACAGTAGAGCTGCATTCACATGCTCTGACTGTCATGAAGACGGACATTTTTGCTGAAACGTTGCACAGCAGTGGAACGTTTCAAATACAGTCAGCACACTGAGCACAGATAGTGCAAGAAATATGATCGCTACTGTGTAAAGGGAATACTGCTGTTAAAAAGCACCTTATTTGTTTTAATAAGTGTTTGCAAACCAAATGTTATTGCCCTTTTGTTCATATAGCAGTACTTTTAAAATAAAAGTGCGCAATACACTACTTTTGAATTCATTATTGAACTTTGCCATAACAATGCAATTAATCGCAAAAAATCCATGCGATTAATTGCGATAAAAAATTGTAATCGTTGCCCAGCACTAGTTATTTCACATGACGTTCTCCAAAAAGAGAAAAGTGGACAGCTTAACCAGAGTTTTTAATGAAGAATGGACAGACTCTTATATGTTTACTATTCCCAAAACCAGAATGTCTCATATGTTCAGAGACCGTGATGATCATTAAAAGCGGCAATGTGAAGCGCCACTACGAGACAAGGCAAGTTTATTTGTATAGCATATTTCAACAACAAGGCAATTCAAAGTGTTTCACATAAAAACATTAAAAACATAAGGCAAAAGAAAAGGAGATTAAAATTAAGAACATTCATTGAAGCATTAAAACACTAAAAATAGAATAAAAGTTGCAGTGCAGTGTAAGAAATAAAATACAGTAGTGAAATGCAGGAAATTGATTAATATCCTTGAATCTGGTTCAATTAAAGGCAGCTTGATTTAAAGGAGCTGAGGGTCTCAGCAGACCTGCAGCTACATGCAGCTATTGAAATCCAAAGAATTATTATTATTAGGGCCCGGGCCCGAGCCCTATTGAAATCCAAAGAATTATTGTAGTAATAGTACATCGGGCACATATTTGGGGGACTTGCCATACTCGAAAACTCACCAAATTTTGCACACTTGTCAGGCCTGGTGAATATAGCCATCTGATATAGGTTGCATATTTGTGTGTAAAAAAATGTCTCTCTAGCGCCCCCTACCAGTTGGACCGGCGACGCCCCTTGGCCGGTATGTCCAATTTACTTGAAATTCGACACACATGTCCAACTCCGCTAGTTCTACAAAAAAGCCTCTCAATTCCCTGAACTTCGCCTACTTAGATTTTCCGCCGTTTTGAATTTTGTGAAAAACACATTTTTGCAAACTCCTCCTACACGCTGAGTCCGATTGCTACCAGATTTGCTCTGGATCATTATTGGATCTACATCATTGAAATATATTAAAAGCTTTTTGATATCTCTTTGCGTTTACAAGATATGGACCAATAAACTTCTTAGGGGCGTGGCTTATATATCAATACACATAACTTCTCAACCATTTGTCCTAAAATCACCAAATTTGCAGCATATGTGCACATCGCATCGCGTGCTTTTTTGTCACTTTTCGCAGTTTTCAGCCTTTGTACTTTAACGAACTCCTCCTACAGAATGAATGGGATCAACCTCAAATTTGGTCAGGATGCTCTTCAGACCTTTGCGATGAAAAGTTATCAAATTCGTGAGTTTTCATTATTTATTTATTTATTTTACCGGGACAATGCACACTAATCAACAGTTGAACTATAAGTGAACCAGAGTTAGCCAGAGAGGATAATTTACATGGAAGAACCTTTTTCGAAAACCCTAAGAATAGTTCTACATTGTTTTGTTTAGATCAGCCACCGTGAGTAAGGTTTGTAAACTGTACTTTATCAGTTAACGGTCTAGTGCCGCGGCTGCCGAATCTGAGTTCACCAGTCGGGTTTCTGTGTGATAAAGTAACTGTTTCTGTATTTTACTGCAGCGGTGAGGATCTGCCTTGATTGAATGTTTTACTGTTTAAACGAACCCACACACACATACTCATACACACATATAGGTTGTGCTGTTATGCTCTTCTTAGACACACGTGGTGTGTAAACGCGGCCTCTATTGTGTGCCTCATTGCTCTGTTAAATAATTGTGGCCTCACTGCCATTTTTGTAGTTTTGCGCTGCGTAATCACATACGAGATTACGTCCACCATCTTTCTTTTTTTCTCGCTTCTCACTCCTACACACACAAACCCTAACCACGTGATTATTTGTTAATTTTAGGTAGTATACTTGTAATTGTAAAGTAGTAGTTGTTCGTTTTATATATTATTGTGATCAGTATTGTTAGAAGTAAATAAACTCTGTTATACTTTAAAGAGCAACTTTCTGTGATCATTTTGTGCATGTGTATTTTGATAATAGCTGGATATCGTGGCCTGTGCTCGAATTCAAACTTTCACTGTTCACTCTGAATGTGGAATATTACTTTAACTATTTGAGACTTAATCCATAGTTTGGTTATTGGTCCCTGATCTCAGGGTGGTGCCCCGTTGTTTATAACATTTGTTAATAATCGTATTGATAATGAATCATTTGAATAATTTAGTTTTCATACTTGCCAGTTTTCATAACCAAACACGCTCCTGCCAGATCCCAACACTCACTCACTCACTCACTCACTCACTTAAACTCATCTTTAAATAACCTTTTTTGGCCTCATATTGGTGAAGGAAATAACATTTACAGCAGCAAATACTTTCAATAGCTGTAGTGATTTCCTGAAAAATAAATAGAGAGACAAGGAGGTACATATCAGATCAATTCAATTCAATTCAAATTTATTTTGTATAGCCCAAAATCGCAAATTATAAATTTGCCTCAGAGGGCTTTACAATATGTACACATGACATCCTCTTGTCCCGGAACCCTCACATCGGAACAGGAAAAACTCCCCCAAAAAACCCCTTTAACGGGGAGAAAAGAGGAAGAGACCTTAGGGAGAGCAACAGAGGAGGGATCCCTCTCCCAGGATGGACAGAAGTGCAATAGATGTCAAGTGTTGAACAGCATAACAAAATTACAACACATGCAATGTAATTTCAACACATTCAATGTATGACAGAACCACGGCAGGTGGAAAGACCAGGTCCAGGTACAACCCGGATCCAGAGGTACCTGCGAGGCGATAAAGCACAGATACTCTGGTGAAAAAGCTGGTCAATAATGTGCATTAATGGGACCGGTAATATGAAATAGTAATGTAAGTAATAATAAGAGTGTTATTTATTAGTGGGAGTCAGCAGGGTTAAAGCGGGAGGAAGGACCAGGGTCCAGATGAAACCACGATACATAGAAACCTGTGAGGAGAGAAAGCACAGGGACTCCGGGGAAGAAACAAAGTCAGTAATGTGCATTAGTGGTAACGGTAATATGGTTGATAATGTTAATAATAAAATAATAAAAATTGGTAGTAGGTATCTGCAGGGCCATGGCGGGTGGAAGGACCAGAGTCCAGATGAAACCACGATCCATGGGAACCTGTGAGGCGAGAAAGCACAAAGACTCTGGGGAAGAAGTAGAGTTAGTAGTGAGCATTAATGGGACATCAATTCATACAGACGGAGATGAAGAGGAGGAGAGAGGAGCTCAGTGTATCCTAGGAAGTCCCCCTGTAGTCTAAGCCTATACCAGTTTGTCTAAGGGCCGGTCCAAGGCAAACTTGAGCCAGCCCTAACTATAAGCACTATCAAAAAGGAAAGTCTTAAGCTTACTCTTAAATGTGGTGAGTGTGTCTGCCCCTCGGACTGAAACGGGAAGCTTGTTCCACAAAAGAGGAGCTTGGTAACTGAAGGCTCTGGCTCCCATCCTACTTTTTAAGACTCTAGGAACTACAAGTAACCCTGAATTAGTGGAGCGCAGCTCCCTAGTAGGATAATATGGTACTATAAGCTCTTTAAGATATGATGGTGCCCGACCAGTTCGGGCTTTGTAGGTGAGTAAAAGAATTTTAAATTCTATTCTAGATTTTACGGGGAGCCAGTGCAGAGAAGCTAATACAGGACTAATATGATCTCTTTTCTTAGTTCTTGTTAGTACACGAGCTGCAGCATTCTGAATCAGCTGGAGAGATTTAAGAGATTTATTAGAGCAGCCTGAAAATAAGGAATTGCAGTAATCTAGTCTAGAGGTAACAAATGCATGAACTAATTTCTCTGCATCGCTTTGAGACAAGATGTGTCTGATTTTTGAAATATTACGTAGGTGAAAAAAGGCAGTCCTAGAAATTTGTTTTATCTGAGAATTAAAAGACAAATCCTGATCAAAAATGACTCCAAGATTCTTTACGGTTCAGCTGGATGTCAGCGCAATGCCATCTAGAGAAACTATGTCATTAGATAACTGATTTTGGAGGTGTTCTGGGCCTAGTAGAATAACTTCAGTTTAGTCTGAGTTTAACATCAGGAAGTTGCAGGTCATCCAGGTTTTTATGTCCTTTAGACATGCTTGCAGTTTAGTGAGCTGGTTGGTTTCATCTGGTTTAATCGATATATATAATTGAGTATCATCTGCATAACAATGACATTTTATGGAGTGTTTTCTGATAATATTACCTAAAGGAAGCATATATAAGGTGATCAAAATTGGTCCAAGCACAGAACCTTGTGGAACTCCATAACTAACGTTGGTCCTCATCGAGGCTTCATCGTTTACATAAACAAACTGAGATCGATCCGATAAATAGGATCCAAACCAGTTCAGTGCGGTTCCTTTGATGCCAATATAATGTTCTAGTCTCTGTAACAGGATATAATGGTCTATGGTGTCGAACGCAGCACTAAGGTATAACAAGACAAGAACAGAGACAAGTCCTTTGTCTGATGCAATTAGAAGGTCATTAGTTATTTTTACCAGAGCTGTCTCTGTGCTATGATGCTTTCTAAATCCTGACTGAAAATCCACAAATAAACTATTGTTATGTAGAAAGTCACACAACTGATTAGCTACTGCTTTCTCAAGGATCTTAGAGAGGAATGGAAGGTTGGAGATCGGCCTATAGTTAGCCAACACCACTGGATCAAGAGTGGGTTTCTTAAGAAGAGGTTTAATTACAGCTACTTTGAAGGACTGTGGTACATGGCCTGTTAGTAAAGACAAGTTGATCATATCTAGTAGAGATGTGCTAATTATTGGTATCACTTCTTTAAGCAGTCTAGTCGGTATAGGATCCAAGAGACAGGTAGAAGGTTTAGACCTAGAGATCGTTGAAGTCAATTTATCAAGATCGATGGGAGCAAAGCCATCCAAACATATATCATGGCCTGCAGCTGTTTCCAAGGGTACCCCACTTGAGGAAAGATCGGTACTAGTCGAGGGCAGTACATTGTTAATGCTCTCTCTAATAGTTATGATCTTATCATTAAAGAAGTTCATGAAGTCATTACTACTGAGGTCTATAGGAATACACGGCTCAACAGAGCTGTGACTCTCTGTCAGCCTGGCTACAGTGCTGAAGAGAAACCTGGGGTTGTTCTTATTTTTCTCTATCAATGATGAGTAATAGGCTGCTCTGGCATTACGGAGGACCTTCTTATATATCTTAAGACTGTCTCGCCAGACTAACCGAGATTCTTCCAGGTTAGTGGAACACCATGTCCTTTCAAGTTTTCGCAATGTCTGCTTTAATTTACGGGTTTGAGGGTTATACCATGGGGCGAACCTCCTTTGTTTTACTAACTTCTTTTTTAGAGGAGCAATAGAGTCTAGTGTCCTTCTCAGTGAGCTTGTAGCACAATCGACAAGATGATCAATCTGGGTCGGACTAAAGTTATCACAGGAGTCCTCTGTTATATCAAAGCATGGTATTGAGTTGAATAAAGATGGAATCGCTTCTTTAAACTGAGCTACGGCACCATCAGATAGACATCTAGTGTAATAGCTCTTGCTTAATGGCGCACACTCAGTTAGTAAGAATTCAAAAGCCACTAGACAATGGTCCGACAAGAGAGGGTTCTGTGGAAAGACCACTAAATCTTCTATTGAGATGCCATAAGTCAGAACCAGGTCGAGGGTTAAAACAGTGAGTGGGTTTCTGTACACTCTGACAGAAACCAATCGAATCTAATAATAAGATAAACGCAGTACTAAGGCTATCATTCTCGACATCCACATGAATATTAAAGTCACCTACAATAATTACTTTATCTGTTTTAACTCTCGGGGGTCTATGAGCGCAGCGATGCGTCAGCGGCGCTCGCAGCGGTGCGTCAGCGGCGCTCACTCTATGTTTCTTTTAATATCTCCGTCGAAAAACGGCACAGAAAAATGTTTCGAAAATCTGTAGAAATCTGTAGATTCTCCACTTCCGCGTCCGTATTCTCACGAGATAGTACGAGACTCACACAGCGAGATGTGATGCTTATGACGAGCTTATGACGAGCTTACAGTTCATCATGTGACGATCTGGGGGACGGACTGTTTACATCGTGTAGTGTAGCTTGTTAGCTCGTTAGTTAGCACGTCTGCTAACGGCAGCGTTCTGAGACAGCTGTAGCTTTATGATTACAGACATGTAAACACACAGTTAGTGGAGTCTGCGTGACACACAGCGAGCTATGATGCTTATGACGAGCTTATGGACTGGGTGAGTTGTTTACATCGTGTAAGCTTGTTAGCTCGTCCGTTAGCTCGAGCGTGTAGCGTGTAGCTTGTTAGCTCGTCCGTTAGCTCGAGCGTGTAGCTTGTTAGCTCGTCCCCCTGGGGATGAATAAAGTATCTATCTATCTATCTTGTGTGTGTGTGGAGGAAGAAAGGACAAAGGGAGTGAGAACTTTACTTAGTAATGACTGTTCAATATTACAGAGAGGATTCACAGATGCCAGGGTGCAGTGCACTACCAGGGTGCCCTGCACTACCAGCCCAGACAACAAAGTAAAGTGACAGTCCCTCTACAGGTGAGAGTAAATTACACTTACTCAAAAAACGATATTACAAAATTTGGTTTGAGACATTTATTATACATCTATCTACTATTTTATTCATATATTTCACTACTTGTGTGAACCTAAGACTTTAAAAAAAAAATTTCAAACACCAAAACAGTTTGTCCACATGAGTAAAGTAGAGATTTGAAGAATTTCAAAAAATTGGACTTCCAACTGTTCAGCTTTAGGGCCAAATTGCACAGTGCACAGTGCCTTAGGACAATTGGTGCCTCATTATATAGATAGCTGAGATTGTTCTGCACATTTTGATATAAGACATGTCTATGTAGCATATATGAAAGTGCCTTAAAAGGTGAGTTTAAGAAAACATAAAAAAATCCAAAAAATGGCCTAGTTCCCAGAGGGTTAAGGACCAGACTTGACAGAAACTGAGAAAACTCTGATAGAAATTCAGAATACGGACCTGGGGCCCGGTACACTATAACAAATATAACTGGCTGTATTGTTTTCCACGTTGGGTGTGAAAGACTAAGAACCAGGCTTTCAAATGAGTTATAGTCTAGTTTAGGTTTAGGGTTCAACAATAGGCTTGAGTCAAAGATGGCTGCTACTCCACCTCCTCGGCCGGAGCCTCAAGGAATGTGAGTATTAATATGACTTGGAGGAGTTGATTCATTTAGGCTGACATATTCTTCATTACACAGACAGGTTTCAGTAAGACAAAATAAATGAATATGATTATCTAATATTAACTCATTTACTAATACAGCTTTAGATGACAAAGATCTGATATTTAAGAGTCCACATTTAATTATCCTATTTTGTTGCACTGTTGCGTTAGTTTTAACTTGGATTAGGTTATTTAATATAACTCCTCGACTGTTTACTTTTGATTTAATTAATTTAAGTGGCCGTGGGGCAGACACAGTCTCTATATGGTTTTGGGTAAGTAGCTGCTCTAATGGAAGCTCAGAGGAGTGTGTAAGACTACAACTCTGCTTCCTGGTCTGCACCCTGGGTTGTCATGGACCAGATCCACAAAGAAACTGGGTCAGATTTGCAGAAATGAGATCTGCTCCATCCAAAGTGGGATGAATGCCGTCCCTCCTAAGCAAACCAGGTTTTCCCCAGAAAGTCTCCCAGTTGTCTACGAAGCCCACATCGTTTGCTGGGCACCACCACGACAGCCAGCGGTGGAACGATGACATGCGGCTATACATTTCATCAGTGGTCAGATTCGGGAGAGGGCCAGAGAAGACTACGGAGTCCATTCTGATGTGACTGATGAGATTAAGGTCAAACTATTAGATTAAAGATATTTTAGGTTCTGTTTTGCAGTGGTGGAGAAATTAGATTTGAAGATAAAGCTTTCACTTTTGGATAACAGTTTGTTGATGAATACTTGGCTCTGCTGAGATTTCTGCCTTTCCAATCTAACTCTGTAACCCATACTGTTTTGGAACAAAAACTCCCAAACCACTGAAGTTTCGAGAAGCTCCCATCTGTCATTTCAGCTCTGTAGGATAAAATCCTAAACCGAAGCCAAAAAAAGCAAAGGACAAAGCTGTATGATTACACCAGTGTTTGGCATGATGGTATTTCACTTCTAACTAGAATTTTCAGTTGGCTGTCTGCTGTAATTAGTTCACTTGTATGTATTTTTCTTGTGAAATGCTGGCTGGTTTGGTTCCATTTCATCCTATTGTCAGCCGTGCAGAGAGCTGGTCTGAGGTTAGCAGCAGAGCACAGGTCAAGTATCAGCTGTGAAGGCCCTGGGTCTCTCAAGTGTTAAATTAGTTGGTGGATCAGTGTAACGCGCCGCACAAACGCAGATTCGCATCACTCCAGTCTCATCGCGTCTGTGCATAGACTTTGTATGTAATCTCGACGCGAATTCGCATTTGGTGTGAACGCAGCATAACAAGCAAAGACTAGTGTCAGAGAAGGTAAAATGTCACTACTGGGAGTCAAGTATAAAGCAATTCCTAGTGAGGTATTAGGAACTGCATTTTCCTTCTGAACAACTGAACTGAAATCTGTTTATGAGCTAAAAATAATCGACCGGAGATACAGTGCTTGCGCAGTTACAGTATAGTAACAAACAGCCCCAAAGTAAATAGAGGAAATAATGTTCATTCAGGGAAATAAAAATGCAGAAAACATTGAACTGTCCGACATGATTGTTGAGACTGTCCTCTGATTCAATAAAGTCCAGTGAAGACAAGGAAATACAATCATTAGACCAGTTTTGTCAACAAAGCCCTTTCTGTCTTTCATTAAGACCATCTAATTATAATGCCAGAAACATACCTGACAGTGGCAAAGTTCACAATAATTAAAATTTTCTACGGCCGGGAGGCGTGTTCATGTGTTTCAGGCGGGAAGAAATTCTTTCTACCTAGGTCAACATGTCACAGGACTTCGTTGACTGATTGGCTTCGGGTATTCTCTGGCCGCACTCCACCCATATATCCCCAACTTTGAGTTTAACTGCACTTTACCACAATGAAACAGCCGCCGCAGCTTTCCATTGACATTGCATGGTATTGTATGTATGTGGGTATCTGTATATCTGTGTCCTTTGTGACGACCCCTCCCTTCCACCAGGGGTCTGTGTCCTGGTTGCTGCCTTCTGTCTTTCAGGATGTTGATCAGCAGCTAATGAGCCACACCTGAGCCTGATGGATGTATAAATCCACAGCGCAACAAGGATCGGGGGCTCCTCTGGGCTCCTCCCCTCTCTGACTCTGGTGTAGAGGACCTGGTGGCGAGGTGCCCCCTCTCGGCTCCTCTCCTCCCTGCCTCCTGTGTAGAGGACCTGGTGGCGAGGTGCCCCCTCTCGGCTCCTCTCCTCCCTGCCTCCTGTGTGGAGGACCTGGCTGGTTGTTTGTTTGTTTTGTTTAGTTATTGGTTCATTAAATAAATGTGTATTTATTACTTTTAACTCGTCTTGTCTCCCTCATGTTGTGGCCTTTTGAGCCGGGTCGTGACACCTTCGTAAATGTCAAGAATCATTTATCCTTTCTACTTTACACTTGGAGGGTGTATTGCTGGGGACCCAAGGACGTGCAGTAGGGTGGTCCTTAAAATTGAAAGTCTGAAAGTTTAAGCTCCAACCCCTGGAATTCATTGGAATAGTCGCGAAAACTCTCCTGGTGAATTTTTTTCTCAATCCGACAACATTTACCCCTCCCTCATCAACCTTGAAGTTTCACCCTGAGGATGCCCGAGAGACACTTTTTATCTGGGAATAAATAGAGCGTATAAGGATTAAAATGAGAATAAAAATAAAAATGAATAAAAACAATCCTTGAAAACAAATTTATTATAAATGGTTACCTCATTACACAGTTAAATGTATTAAACTATAACAAAAATCTTAAGCAAAATGTCTTTCTACCTCAAATACATAGTTTGTAGCGGCTGTAGCCCAACGTAAATCAAGTGTAACTGCAGTATATTTTAAGTATCATTTTGGTTCCATGAACACAATCTGAGTCTCTTTAGAAGACTCTAACATACTCCACGATTCTGCGCCCCTCAAGGATCCACAAGGCTCCTAGGGAGTCCTAGGCCCGTCCGACTTAGTGCTCCTGCTGGGCCGCCACACCAGCAGCCACGGTCTTCTTTCTGGAGTCTGGGAACTCCGCGCGATGACGAGAGACAACTTGGAGGAGAAATTGCAGTTGCTCCTCATCCTGAGTTAGCCTTCGTTTGTACTCCTGGATGAGGGCAACTCCGACGATTCCAATTCCACTGTGGTCATGGACGTGCTAGCTTCATCCTCCGCGCGCTGCCTATGTCGCTCCTGCAGCTGACAGCGTTGAGCTGCGCGGGCCTCCACGGCAGCTAACCGCGTGTTGACCGATCCCAGCTCTCCACGGCAACCGGGTTCGCGCTGTGCTACCAGAAATGCCTTATCCTCCTCATTCGTGAGGACGTCCAGGGCATTGGTGGCGGCGACATCGAAGAGATTCTTCATCCGCTTCTTGAAAGCTTCCTCACGCACCGCTTGAGAGCCAGCTCGCCCCTTGTTCCGCTTGACGTTTCCAAACTCCTTATGGAGTTTTTCAATCTTTGCCAGGATGGTATCCTTTCGCTGGAATGGGATCCTGGCCTTCAACCAGAGCTCAATGACAATTTTCATGACATCGTTGGCCGCCTCGCGCACAGACTTCTTCTCGACCTCGATTCGGTATTTCAACAGTCCCAGCACTTCTTCTTCCGAGGGAAGTTGAGACCCGGCAATGTTTTACAACGGAGCAATCAAATAGCGACAGTTCACTGCTGCCATGATAGACTGATGAGTGATGACTCAACCTGGAAAAAACCCACAGATCGACGTATCACATCAAAAGAGACGATTGGACATTACAGGAGTGTTTAGAAGTTTAGCACAGGCCGATACGTCGTCGTTCTAATGTCAGCCGCCCCGAGAAACTGAGGCTAAACTTCAAGGTCGATGAGGGAGGGGTAAATGTTGTTGGAATTTGAAAGAAATTCACCAGGAGAGTTTTCTCGACTATTACAACGAATTCCGGGGGTTGGAGCTTAAAATAAATGAATTCGAAAATTTACCCCTCACAAAGGACCACACTAACGTGCAGTCTCGAAGTTGGTGCAATAAACGTTGAATAAATAAGCGATAGCCCTCTGTGCAGCAGCAAGGCTATTGGACTGAGTCAAGCATGTGGCCCACTGTGGGCCTTTACAGGCCACAGCTCATTGACTGCAGTTCACTTCTGCTGCTGGATATAGTAACGTGGCGACCGAACTCCTCATTTCCGTAGAGTCACTGAGCGATGTGCTTCTTGATAATGGTGCAAGCAGCACTTCCGGTGGCCACGCAATTGGCCTGTTCGGAATGGCCACGCCCCGAACAGGCACTGCACTAGTCTACATGACTTCTCATCTTGAGACGCCTAAGTGGCGTCAGTCATGTGATATAGTTTACAATAAAGACAGGTGATTTGTGACAACATGCATGTCAAACTGGAAGTAGATCTGCAATACAAGAAACAGTTAATTGGACTTTTAGGGTCCATTGCCACAGAGGACACTTAATATTGTTAATGAGTGCATTTTTTTTAAACAATACTCCTCTAGTAACCTCTGGATTGTGTGTTACCTTTCTACTACTGCAAGGTCGTCATGGATTATTCCCTACCTGTTCATTGCTATTCCCTACCTGTGGCATAGACAATATAGAGAAAGAAAATACTGAGACACGGACTAACACAATTCAATAGTTTTGGTCTAATCATGGGATTTGTGGACAATAAGGAAAATATCCAAAATTGTCCGTCCAGTCCTTTTGTTAGACTCTGTCTGGGTATTGTATAACCATGTTACTCAAAGGTACAGCATGGGTCAATTTTGAAAACATTAAATGAAGCTCTAGTGTAAATTCAGTCAGGAAGACGATACTCTTGCATGAATAAGCCCGTAATTTATTCCTCATACATCTGCCATTCACTACTCACACATGCTCACTCATTATTTCCTTGCTGTCAATCATGATATTAGCTGTTTAGATCAGCTGGTCTCCTCTATCCAATAGCACAACAAAACAATGACATCGTTAGCCTATCATCTTGCTGCTGTCTCTTAATATGATTGTCTCTCTACCTTCAGTACGTTCATGCTGCTGTTACGCACCCCTCCACATCCCCATCTCTGCCCAGTCTTCATCAGCTTCATCATTCCATCAGCCACCACCACCACCAGTGTCTGGACTCCAACGGGTTCGCCCTGAGAGTGATGTACTGGACGGTGCTGGTGGTTACTTCCTTCATGATCAGCTGTTGGTGAGAAAGTGGGTGCACCGGTTGTGACAGTGGGAACCTGGGGGCAAGAGCTACTAGGCCATTGTTTAGGACCATTTGGTAAAATATTTTTTTTTGTGGGGTTTTTCAGCCAATTTTTTTTATTTTTTTAGTTTGTTTTAGTGAAGAAACATAAGATGAAAGTTTTGTTTGATACTGGGGTTCCCTGCAGGACCCAGTTCTTATGGGGGGGGGGGGGGTGGGGGGTGACGGTTCCCTGCCATGTTACTTGTTTGTGCATGTGTGTCCCTTTAATGGCAGGTTCCGGGTGATTGCAGACTGGAGACACCTGGGCCCGGTGCTCCAGAATAAAGCCCCGCTTCCTGGCAACACTAGCCTCTCCCTTTCACCCTGTGGAGGAACGAGGACGGCTCGTTCTAACCACCATTTGTCGTTAGACGACTTGTTTATGTGCAATAAACTCTTTGCTTTTGGTACACTGTCTGCGTCTCCCTGCTTTGTTCATGGCTGCCAGAGCCAGGTCGTGACAGTTGGGGTTCATCTGGCTGCTGCTCAGGGCAGACACCCCTCGAATACAAATCTCTCTGTAGAGTCCAAGTGCCAAAGACTCTGAAGACTTTATCATCCCATATCATCTGTTAATAACAAACATTTATCTTTTCTTCATCTGACTTGTCTCTCCTGATTGAAATACTATCATAATGCCAAGTTCAAAAACATATTTCAATCATACTGGCATTTAGAATCCTGTCAGTCAAATTCAAGTGTGAAAATCACTGCATGGCTCATTCCATGCTGTTCTAGTCTCAGTGTATTTGATATTCAATGGAAAAACAGTCCTCCATGCTGGTTTTGCTGTCAGTATGTGAAGAGTCCGAATGTGAAAAGCCTAACCCCCCCCCATGGCAGTCGGAAAGGTAAAACTCCTTTTTTATATGGTATAAAGAATTCATTTTTTAATAGGCTCCACGTCGTGTAATATTGATGGATCCACTGACCCAATTTGAGAGACCTCAATCCCACTGGCAAACAGCAGGGTTAAGGCAGCATGAATGCCTCAGAGCAAGCCTCAGGCTGTGGGGGGTGGGGGGGGGGGGGGGACCTGCCTGTATGATCCAGGACCAGAGCTGGATGAAGGACATGGTAAATACTTGTACCAATACCTGCATCATATACAGCTTATGACTAAAAACTCCTTTGTCTATCTGTCTGCATCCATAATTTACAACATGAGACTGCCTTGATGACATTTCTATCTCTGCTATCCTCTTTAAACACTACAGACTGGAGCCTCTATGACAAAACAAACTTTCAGCCCATCAATGTCACAATGAAGCAAATGACGCAGACGGTGAAAAATGCTGAACGGAAATGACATTTACAGCATCTCATAGCCAATCATGAAGACTTCAGAGTCTAATAAAAAAACTGGGGCACATCGATTCATTTGCAGCCTTCAGTAGTGCAAACAGATTTATGTTTCATCAAACAAAATCTTCTCTGATCGCTATTCTATTTTGCACTGGTGTCAGTATTGCCTCTTATACACTTAATATTCATTACTCTATTGTGTATATGTTTATATTTTTACTTCATTGTTTTTCTTATTCTTCTGTTGAAATCTTTCATCAATCTCTGGCACAAGAATTTCCTTCGGAATTAATAAAGTTCTATCTTATCTTATCTTATCTTAAAGGATCCAAGGGCGCAAGTGTCATAGTCAATGTCCAAGTACCACACCCCATACGCTATAATCACAACAGAAACTGAAATATCTTTTTGCCTTTGTAAGACAGCTGGAATTGCTGCAATTGAATCAACGTTACAGTACTATGATATACAACTTAGGCCATGTCCACAGTACTCCGTTTCCATTTGAAAACACATGTTTTTCTACGTTTACACTGAGTGTCCACACTACGCCGGAGTTTCCGAGCACCGAAAACAGGAGTTTGGAAACACTCCTGAGGACGGATAAGTTTGAAAGTTGCTTTGTCTTGTGGACGGCGTAAACGCATAAGTTTTAAAACGATCATGTGTTCACCACTTGATTGGTTCTTAGCAGTCACGACGTGTCCTTCCCTGATTCGTCACGCCCCTAACACGGAAAATCACAAACAGTCTTGATTACCAATCGACTACCAGGTTAATTCAACATGGACAACTGATTACAGGTGTTGCTGACCTTGTTGTCTTTACTAGCAGCTGTTGTGCAGTTAAAGTTAAATTCATTTTTGCAGAGGAAGCAGCTTAATTGAAGCAGTTATTGGAGCAATTAGCAAGCGGCGCGTCCAGCAGACACGCCCACACATATAGCCTTCACGTTCGTTTACATAAAGTTTGTGTAGTACATTATTGTAAAACTGTGCCTAGTCTGGCACAATAATTTCTTTTGGCATAATTAAAGCTATATCATAAAATGGTAAATAGACTGTACTTGTATGTCATCATTCACACATTCACACACTGATGGCAGGGGCTACCATGCAAGGTACCACCTGCCCATCAGGACTATCTAACATTCATACAGCCTGCGGGAGCAATTTGGGGTTAAGTGTCTTGCCCAACGACATGGACTAGCGGAGCTGGGATCGAACCACCGATCCTCTGATTGAAGGACCACCCTGCTCTAACACTAAGCCACAGTCTTATCTCATCCCATCTCATCTCAGACTGAAATGTCTTTGTGATTTAGTTAGCCGAATACAAAGGTTTTTATGATTTGTACATCTCAAACTTCAGTAAACACGTGGAATATGCTCATACTATGTACAAGATAACCATGGCATCATTAATTAGATACAGTACATTAGGTTACTACTGTCCTTTAGGCCTTTAGAACTGAATTTGTCATGCTTCCCCCAATTGATGATTACTGATTGCTGCAGTACTTTTTTTACATGATTGTTACTTTACTGTATATGTTGGGCTGTCTGGTGTGCAAGAGGTTAAGACTACATCCACAATCTCCGTCCACACGGCGTTTCAGCATCGCTTTCGAAATGATCTCCGTCCAGACTAAAACGCCTGAAAACGAATATCACGTGACTATTCACGTACACTGGACATGCGGGTGGGTGCCGGTGTAAACAGGAAGCAGATTGGTTGCTTAGTTAAAAAAAATATAGTAGTCTTTAATAATGAAAGGTCATGCTTGATATTACTCTAAAATCTTCCTCTATGAACTCAAACAGACAAATTTTGTGGAAAGTTTTAGAAGTTTTATTTTTCAGACTTAGTTACAGCGCTGCGGATCTTGCTCTCTCTCTCACACATCAAATTTACTTTAAAATGAACACTTACACATAATGGTTGTCAATGTGGGTGTACAAAGTCAGGTTTCTTTGAAAAGTGACTTCTTAAATATTTGTCTCTTTGGCCAGAGTGAGAGGAGTGTTTTGGGCAGTGAGGTGGATCATTGATTTGAGTTGGATGTTTCTGTTAAATAGGATGAGCTGGTAACACGTCTGGTAATTTGTACTGATTTATTTGGTCCTCTGTCCTTCCCTTATCTGTCTGATTAACTGTAACTTAACTACAGTTTTACAATACTGTACTACACAAACTTTATGTAAACGAACATGAAGGCCATATGTGTGGGTGGGTCTGTGGGTGGGCGTTTTGATTTAATTTGTTTGTTTGCTTCACTTTATTGTTCTTTTCTTCTTTACTATTGTAAACTGAGTAACACATACACAACAAATGAAAATACTTGTTCTTTGATTCTTGTATGTCATATTGTGCATCATCATCAATAAAGTATGTATTAAAAAAAAAAATAGGATGAGCTGAGTTTTGGTGGTGTTGAGTTCATTTCTCCACATGTTGGTCCAGGTTTCTGTTGATGTAATGCATGTTTAGAGTTGTTTGGCAGCCAGTGGAATTGATTTAGAGTGGGTCCAGTAATCAGCAAATTGTGATTTATTTATGTGGAAGGTAGTAAGTATTATGAAGGAGAAAAAGGAGGGGACTGAGGACTGCACCTTGCAGGACGCCAGCTTCGGGAGTGACGGGGTGTGATGGCAAATGAGGTATCTATTTGTTTTTAATGTCTGACCACTCAGTGTTTTGGCCCTTTTTATTTTAGTAAGGTTAATGAATGTCAGACATTGTCAGTGAGGGTCCTCTCCGGTTGAGTAATATTGTGTGTGTGTCTTAATCAGGGGCATGATGTTGTCAGCTTAGATAAGCGGCTGTATGGGGATGGAATCAGTGGACCATTCAGTGGTTAACCATTCAATGGTTGACCAATGAGTGGTCACTGTTGTCCCAATGTCCTAGTGATGAACTCCTCCTACCCCACCATGTGCTCAAGGCCTTTATAAGTCGTACACAAACAACACTCAGGGTTCTTCCTCCTTCAGACCGCATTGCATTCTGTATGACGATTGAACCTTCTCTGCGCAGAGAATAAATACTTTAAAGACAAACTTCTTTTCTCAATGTTTCTTAATTTCAGTATCATAGGACTCACTTGGTACTATTAAATAGTTTTTTCCACCACAAGGGGTGCAGAGGAAAGTGGAAACCTTGACCTTCTAGTCTATAGTCTATAGAAGTCTATGAGAAAATGACTCTACTTCTCTCTTGATTTATTACCTCAGTAAACATTGTAAACATGAGTTTATGGTCTCAATCTCTAGTTTCAAGTCTTCTTCAATACAGCATGATGTTCATTTAGAGTCAAACAGACCATAAAGCAGGGTATGCTTTAGGGCGGGCTTACTGTGATTGACAGGTTGCTACAAGAGCTGTATCCGGCGTCTCTACGTCACTTCTCCGCATTCCAAATATGGTAAATTCCGTTCATTAGTTGCAAAAAAAACAACATGGCAACGGCCGTAATCAAAGATGGCGACAGCTCGTGACAGTAGTCCACAAACCAATGGGTGACATCTTGATGACTAAGTCTGCTTCTTATAAACAGTCTATGCTTCTGATGCTTTCCAGGATTTTCGGTATTGTTATGTTAGCTTTGCACAACAGTTTAATGTCTTTCTGTATCAAGGTTTGTGATGGGGTCCTGGGGGCTCAGTGGCACGTAATGAGACGTTCATTGAATGTATGTCATGTGTGAATATAAGAACGCCTTTTCTCCTTGTGCGGACTAACATTTTATTTGTAATATCTGGTTACATCGAATCAGTTCTTCAATGGTGAATATATTAATAGTAAAGATGCCACGGAATGAGTGAGGGGCTTTTGGGTAAATCTGTGTGTTCTTGTTCCTTTCCTGCTTTCTTCTTGGGGTTGGTGCTGAATTGTTCACTGTAATGGTCTTTGCTTTGGTTGAAGGTCTCTGCGAAGTTCGCTACATGGGGGGGTACAGGGGTGTGGGTGGGGTTCCCTCAAGTTTGTCATGCAACAGGGTTGTGCTCATCAGTCAAATAGTTTTTTGGAGTTGTGGAATGAAGTGGTCACGTGGTGTTTATATGATGTATGTATGTTTCATCTAAATCTGCAACATAAAAACATCAGCAGTTCAATAATGTAGATGCCTGTTTGTAGATACATTTTTACCAACACCAGAGAAATCTTTAGCCAAATGACTGCCCAAGCTTTCCCTGACATTAGATCATTTTCACCCTCATGTGCCTCCACAGACTTCCAGTACAGTGAACCGAGCTGTGTAAGCTGGACACTATAAGTGTTGTTTGGAGTGACGCTTGTCTAAACTGCAATTAACATGAAACAGCGGGACATTAGAAGCCATATTTGTCACTAAGGATCTGCGTAGGCGTCTGATTGCACAGGTAATTGGAAAAGATGGCACACCCCCAATCCTGTCCATGTCTTCCATGTCTTTGCTTTATCTACTGGTAATGGTGAAGAGGAGTGTTGACAGCTTTTCTGTAAAGCTACACTAGTGAGAAGTTCCTGTTGAGAATTCATCAGTCTTCATGTCCAACTGTTACGTCTAACAACAGATGACGACACCTGGACCAGAGACACACATATGCCGTTCACAAACTATAGTTCAACATTAAATATCATTGTACCCTCCAAGTTTGTCATCAAGCTCAGAGACCTAGAACTCAACACCACCCTATGTGACTGGATCTTGAACTTCCTGATGGGTAGACCCAGGCAGTACGGATAGGCCCCATCACATACTTCACCCTGCCTCTCAACAACGGAGTCCCTGAGGGCTGTGTACTCAGCCCTCTGCTCTCCTCCCTGTTTACGCACACATGCATGGCCACACACAGCTCCAACATCATCATTAAGTTTGCCTTCAACACGACTGTCATCGGTCTGATCACCGTCAGCAACGAGACGGCCGAAAGAGACATCTTGGTGCCAGGACAACAACCTACATCTCAACATCAGCAAAACTAAAGAGCGGATTGTTGACTAGAAGATCATCTGACTCTCTCCAGTGTTGTCCCATCAATAGAACTACACTGGAAAGAGTCAGCAGCTTCAGGTTCTTCTGGGTTCACATTAGTGAAGAGCTTGACTTACCACACAGACACCATCATAAAGACCACAAAACAACAGCACTTTTTCCTCTGCAGGCTGAGGAGGCTAAACATGGACTCCGGGAAACCAAAGCAACGACCGTGGCTCAGTGGTAGAACGGGTCGTCCTTCAATCAGAAGATTGGCGGTTAATTTACCTACTTCTGCAGGTGCACCATGATAGCATCCTGACCGACTGCATCACCAAATGGTATAGCAGTTGCACCACCCTCAAGCGTACAGCTCTACAGAGGGTGGTGAAAATGTAGGTAAAAATTGAAGTTAAAATTGCTCACCACCTCACCTGGAGAAGCTGCCATTCATTGGACCTCTACATTCAACAGTGTAGTCAGAAGACCAACAGGATTATCACCCCAACCACAAACTGTAGGCAGACGGTACCAGCGGCATCTGGTTCCACATCCCCAGTTTGAGGGACAGTTTCATCCCGCATGCTATTAAGCTCCGGAACTCTCTCACTGAATCACTATGTCACTGCCAACTTGCCTGGGAAAAGAAAAAGTATTATTAAATCACTGTATAATATTAATTACTGTATAATGATAACATTTTGTGTATTGTAGCAGCCATTTGAACTTTTTTGTTAATTAGTTTATATTTTTGTATACTGACATTTGGTAGCCAAATTTGTTATTGCGCTCTTAACTTAGTAGGTCAAAACCTCATCAACAGCAATCACCTGATATCATCCATTAAGTATAACCTGACGGACAGTATGAATTACACCCACACACAGACATTCTGCGTGAAGTTTGGCATTCCATCTTATTGCATGCTATGATTGATTTACTAATTATGTACATTTACATTTGTTGTTCTGTTTCTGCAAATAATCGAAACACATGGGCTGTACCTTCTCCAGATCAAGGGACCTGTGTAAACATCACATATCAAATTGTGTAAATTCAATTTTGTAATAGAAACTCAATTCTTTTGTCCTTTATTTCCTTTGAGGAGAGCCAGAGATCATCCTGACAATAGGATAATGGCCCTTAAAAGGGATTGGGGCTCGGTCTGTGCCATGCACAACCTGTCTTAAATGAGCCAGTTGTCCCAAAATCTTTGATTTGTCTCCTCCTTGAGTTCTTGAAGGCTTGTTTCTCGACCCATGGGCCATGCAAAGAAAGGTTTAAAGATGCTATATGTAAGATCTAGTCATCATTTTTAGTTTAATTATAAAATGTGCATGCTAACCAGCTAGCCCCAGCCCGTCCTGTCTTGTAATTCCACTTGTACCTGGAGAAGCAATAATGAGTCACTGTAGCTTCCAGTCTGGACCAATCAGTATTAAATGATCCGATAAATCGTTCGTTATTATCAGGAGATTTAGAAATATGCTGTCCACTGTCATGTAATCCATGAGAAAGAGAACATTCTGCTTGGTTCAGTGACCATCTGAAAGCTGTGATTTTAGTGTCATCTGTCAAATAGTAAAGCTTGAATGCATTAGTTATGTCGATCCAACCCAGCATAAGGTGCTGAAAAGAAAAACATTAAATGCAAAAATGTAATAATAAATTACATTTCCTTTGCATAATGTTCACGTTTGCTTATTGTCTGCCTCTGATATTTTTTGTTTTCTAACAACAAAGCTCATGAATGAAATGCAACAGGAGCCCAGGTCTTTTTGAACAGAACAAGCAGACTCCTGATTGCTACTGCACCACCAGCTATGATAATGTAACATCCACAGGAAAATAAAAGCTGTGAGTTTTTCACCATGATGGATCACCTGTCTCAGATAAGTTCCGAGGCAAATCTAATAACAAAACTTTTCACAACAACAGTCTGCTCTTAGAGATTGAGAAATTATGTCTGCGTGGCAACGTGTGAGAATGTATAAGAAGAGTGCACTCACAGCTGGAAGTGAGCGTGTACGGTTGAATGACTTGGCCATATGCTCCTATACCAACAAAATACATCTTGACTGCTGGGGAGACGTTGTGTTACTGTACACCAGCTATGTCAGCTGTTTGATATATCTTGATTCAAACAGTTGAGGAATAAACATGTCACATGTGGCTCCGCTGCTGCACACATTAGAATCATAATACTTTAAGAAATAAAATTTTAGGAATTCACTGACTGACTGTTTTTTGAAGCATGTCGTGTGTCCATACACATGCCCAGGCACTCCAGTGCATATTCTAAACACTAGGGGGCAACATAATTCTGTTCAAATCCCCGGCAAGTCATCAGAAAGTGAGTGCCAGGGCCTTTAAAAAGTGCTTTAGGTATATGGTGCTGGGTGGTGTAATTACATACTTCTCTCTTTACTCACCAATTGGTATGTTTGGGGTTCACATGCATGTTCACAAATCATGTAAGTTTTACATTGGCTGTGCTCTTTTTATTTTTATCATCCCAACACAAAAAAATATTGATACAGAGTTAGTATGACACACAAAAAAACTAAACTATTTAATATATCCTCATACAACAGTTAGTATAATATATGCATACATAAATCTAATATAATAATCTAATATTTTCCTATGAATGTCAAGCAACCCGTTTACATTTTTGCTCGTTACATACAGTTTTTAAAAAATTAGCTTCCATCTTCACAGCCAACTAACTTTGTTAGGCAGCCAAACTACTTGGTTTGGTTTAGGCAATTAAATAAATTGGTTGGGTTAGGTAAATATTGTGGTTAGGTCTAGGCAACAAACTACTTAGTAAAGTTTCGGAAAAGGTCAGTGTTTGGGACTACAAACGTCGCATTACGTAACTATGTAAGCTATGTGACCAGTAACCAAAACGTTTGGGTTAAATAACTGTAATTTACGTGGCAAACAAATCAATATTGTGACTTCTGGTGACACATGGAACACCAACAGCGGTCTCCTTGACAAAAGTCCAGTGTTTCACCCACCGATCCCCTCCCATCCAACACTTGACGCTCTTAATACTGTCTTGTTCACGATTAGGTGTGATACATACTCATGTACTGCTGAATGCTGAACAGTGGTGATAACTAAATGATTTACTTGAAAATCAGTTGTTGTTTGGGGAGTGATGAGGAATAGCTAATTACCACAAAAATAGTCAATAATAGCTTACAAAGTTCTATAATTAGGGCCCGAGCACCGACGTAGTCGGAGCGGAGGACCTATTGTTCTTCTAATGTTTATTATTATTATTAGGGCCCGAGCACCGACGTAGTCGGAGCAGAGGACCTATTATTCTTCTAATTAGGGCCCGAGCACCGACGTAGTCGGAGCGGAGCGTAGGACCTATTGTTCTTCAAATGTTTTTATTAGGGCCCGAGCATCGACGTAGTCGGAGCGGAGGACCTATTGTTCTTCTAATATTTATTATTAGGGTCTGAGCACCGACGAAGTCGGGCGAAGGCCCTATTGAAATCCAAAGAATTATTAGGGCCCGAGCAAGCGACAACGTCGGGCCGCGAAGGCCCTATTGAAATTCGAATGCACATAGTACATCGGGCGCATATTTGGGGGATTTTCCATACTCGAAAACTCACAAAATGTTGCACACTTGTCAGGCCTGGTGAATATAGCCATCTGATATAGGTTGCATATTTGTATGTAAAAAAATGTCTCTCTAGCGCCCCCTACAAGTTGGACCGGTGACGCCCCTCGGCCAGTGTGTCCGATTTACTTGAAATTCGACACACATGTCCAGCTCCGCTAGCTCTACAAAAAAGCTTCTCAGACCCCTAAACTCCGCCTATTTAGATTTTGTGAAAACCATATTTTTGCGAACTCCTCCTAAATGCTGAGTCCGATTGCTACCAAATTTGCTCTGCATCATTATTGGATCTACATCATCAAAAGTTATTAACCCTTGGGGAACGGGGCCATTTTCTCGGTTTTTTAATGTTTTCTTAAACTCACCTTTTAAGGCACTTTCATACATGCTACATATACATGTCTTATATCAAAATGTGCAGAACAATCTCAGCTATCTATATAATGAGGCACCAATTGTCCTAAGGCACTGTGCACTGTGCAATTTGGCCCTAAAGCTGAAAGGTTGGAAGTCTAATTTTTTTTTAATTCTTCAAATCTCTACTTTACTCATGTGCACGAACTGTTTTGGTGCTTGAAATTGGTTTACCAAAGTCTTAGGTTCACACAAGTAGTGGAATATATGAATGAAATAGTAGATAAATGTATAATAAATGTCTAAAACCAAATTTTGTAATATCGTATTTTGAGTAGGTGTCATTTACACTCACCACTAGAGGACTAGAGGGACTGTCACTTTACCGTCACTTTACTCTCACCACTAGAGGGACTGTCACTGTCACCACTAGTACTGTCACTTCACTTTAGAGGGACTGAGATAAAATGGGACCGAGTAATGACTTCATACTACAAGCTTCATGGGATGTGTGCAAATGAAAAATTAACATTACAACAGTTTTTGTTTTCAAACCAAATTTATTTACTAAATATAAAAATCAAAACAGAAAAAAACACACTATTTACAACATTGTCTTTCAAGACAACAAGGCCAAACTATGCATGCCAAACTGCAAAACAGTTTCGGTCCAGCTGCATGCATAGGGCAACATCACACTGCTGGCATTTCCAGGGTGTGTCCTTTCGCTGGCCTTGGCTTTGGCAATTTTCGCATGCCCTGCGACCCTTTGTGGCTTTCATGGTGGGGCCTTCTGCACTTTTGGCAGCGATGGCCACAGGAATGTGACCTTCGGGTGCCCGGGCAGGAGCCGTGTGGAGAGGCATGCCACAGAGCTCAGCACTCAGCTCCTCCACGAAAGCTTTGTGTGTCATGGGCTTTGTTTGCTGGGCCAGGCAGAGTTCTTTGTAAATGATATAACTGTTGGTGGTTGCAATGTCCAGAAAATGATAAAACAGGGTCCTGTACCAGCGCATTGTCTTGTGCTGTGCAGAGTAGTACTGTATGAGCTGGTCTGATAGATCAACTCCACCCATGTATTTATTGTACTCTGCAACTGGTGTGGGACAGGGGACTGATGACCTTGACCAGGAGCCATCTTTGTGCTTCACCTTCCTCGGCACAGTTTCCCCAGAGTATGCTGCGTGAATTGTAGAGCAGACAGATACCTCCCTCGTGTCCATCCATTTCACGAAGACGATCGGGTCATCGCGGATCCATCTTATGGAGCCCCTCGCTGACTTTTTGGTGAGCGCGTTGACGTCCGTCCGAGGGCACTCCTTGCGGTACTCCCTGTAGGTCCCACAGGCAGCAAATCTACATGCGTGGAGAGCCCTGAAGAGCTTGGGGCTTGTGTAAAAATTGTCCATGTAGATGTGGTAGCCTGTCCCTAGATAACCTGCTTTCACTAGGGCCATCACAGCATCATAAGACAGGCCCTGTCCGGAGGGGATGGTGCTTTTGCCGGTGTAGATCGAAAAGTCAACCGTGTAGCCATTTCTGGAGTCAGCCAAGACAAACAGCTTGAATCCCCACTTTGTCGGTTTGTCCTTCATGTACTGGGTCATCCCAGTTTTAGCCTTGGTGGCGACCATTCTTTCATCCACAGCCAGGTGGATGTGGGGATGGTAAAATGACTTACAGGCGGTCTTGATGGTGTCCATGAGGGGTTTGAGGCGAAAGAGTTTGTCGTGGTCAGCTGTGCCCTTTTTATTGTCATTCTGGACATCCTCATCAGGGTCACTAAGATGGAGGTTCCAGGATATTGTGCGGTATCTCTCCCGTGGCATGATGCGTGATGGATTACACAAGGAATAAAAGTGATTCTTCCTCCAGTAATCCGTAATGCTGTCCAGTTTCACCATGGCCATGTACAGGAGCAAGCCAATGTATTTGTAGAAAAAGCCAACGTCCAAGTCGGTCCAGGTGTACTTCTTTCCTTCTGCCAGTCTTTTAGCAGCCTGCCTGTTGGTGTTTCGACACAGTGTTTGTACCGTTTGTACATCGAAGAACAGCTTGAAGAGGTCGAGGGGTGTATAGGTGGCGGTGGAGCTGAGCTGTGGCCCTGGTGTCCGAGCTGGTTGAAACCTGGAGACAGGGGGAGCAGTGTCCGGTTCTTTCTCTGTCTTCCAAGACAGCGGAGGTGGGTGCGCTGGTGCATGGGGTGCTGGTGGCGGACCTCGGGTGGTACGGGACTTCTTTGCTGGCCGGGCTGGTGATGATGGCGGAGGTCGTTGAGCTCGGGTGGCACGTGGCCTCTTTGCTGGCCGGGCTGGTGATGATGGCGGAGGTCGTTGAGCTCGGGTAGCACGGGGCCTCTTTGCTGGCCGACCTGGCAGCTGTGAATTCGCTCTGTAAAAAAAAACATTGAACAGTCAATACTAAGTAAAGTTCTCACTCCCTTTGTCCTTTCTTCCTCCACACACACACACAAACAATTCATCCCCAGGGGGACGAGCTAACAAGCTACACGAGCGAGCTAATGAAGGAGCTACACGCTACAACGATTTATGCATCACAAGGATTTGGAAAAACATGTCCATGCCTTTTCCTTCAGTATACTCGACTAACGGTGCGTTTACATCATCAAGTCAATCATAAAGCTAGAGCTGTCTCAGACCGCTGCCGTCTCAGACTGCTGCCGTTAGCACGTACACGCTACACGCTAACAACAACAAAACGCTCAACAAGGACTCAAGTCATGTCTCAACGGGATTTTGGAAACACGTGTCCATGTATTCAACTTCAGTAACAGACAATGAACTTACCCATCTTCAAATGGATCTCGGTTGTTCCGGTAATCTTCTTCGTCGAAAGAATCGAATCCCTCAATCCCTGAAGCTCCGCCGTCATCCTCGCTGCTGCTATGCGTCATATAGCAGACTGCCGCCGCCGTGGAATACATCTTCTGCATCTTCTTCGCCATGTCGTGTCGTGTCTGCTTCTCGCTGAGTGTGACTCCTCCTGAGTGTAATGTTGACTGATTTATACGTACGGTGATGGGGGGTTAGTGAGTCACACATGTAAATGTAAACAAAAGAAATGTAAATCAGACGTCGTCAAACACGTCCGCTGCTCCGCTGATGTAAACAACTCACCGGTAGTTCTGGACGAGGTGTAAGCATAAGCATGCATAAGTATCATAGCTCGCTGTGTGAGTCACGCAGACTCCACTAACTGTGTGTTTACATGTCTGTAATCATAAAGCTACAGCTGTCTCAGAACGCTGCCGTTAGCAGACGTGCTAACTAACGAGCTAACAAGCTAGGGGTAATCTGCCTCTATCTCTCAAGACACCAGCCCAGCTGTTCACTTGTTCTCACAACACAACTCAGTTTCTCACTGATGGCCATTATTTATTCTGTGTGTTTACATGTCTGTAATCATAAAGCTACAGCTGTCTCAGAACGCTGCCGTTAGCAGACGTGCTAACTAACGAGCTAACAAGCTACACTACACGATGTAAACAGTCCGTCCCCCAGATCGTCACATGATGAACTGTAAGCTCGTCATAAACTCGTCATATGCATCACATCTCGCTGTGTGAGTCTCGTACTATCTCGTGAGAATACGGACACGGAAGTGGAGAATCTACAGATTTCTATAGATATTCGAACCATTTTTCTGTGCCGTTTTTCGACGGAGATATTAATAGAAACATAGAGTGAGCGATAGAGTGAGCGCCGCTCCCCACTGCTCACCCGCGGCGGCGCGGGCGCTGACTTCCGAGTGTTAAAAACTGTTTCATATCTCTTTGCGTTTACAAGATATGGACCAATACACTTCTTAGGGGCGTGGCTTATATATCAATACACATAACTTCTCAACCATTTGTCCTAAAATCACCAAAGTTTCAGCATATGTGCACATCACATCCTGTAACATAGCCTGACATTTTAATTTAATTCAACCACTAGAGGGCGCTACAGTAAGAACCTTGACGTGGCGTGGCGGCCATTTTGCCTCATTCGGCATGAACGATAAAGTTGTTATAACTCCAAGGTACATTATTCAATCTGAAAAAATGACATATGCATGATACTACTTCAAGCCTGAGCATAGATCAATAACATTTTCAATAACTCATAGCGCCACCTACTGGCAAAAGGAAATGTCACATTTTATAGTTTTATTTACCCCTCTAGACAGTTGACCAGATCAGTCTCAAATTTGGTAAGGAAAGCCTGAACAGATTGATGATGCATCATTATGAATATTGTGAGTTTTCGTTGAACGCTGTTGCCGTGGCAACGCATCATTCGCCATGAAAAAGAAGCTGATGGTTCAGTGGCTTGGGATACTCAAAAAGTCATGGAACTTTGTACATGTGTCATAAGTGATGGGAAGACATATTTTGTATGGGTTCTTAGCTTGGTTGTTGTAAATTGTCTCCATAGCGCCCCCTACAATATTTCAAAAGAGCAGCCCCAGTGCTACATTTCAGGTAAATGTATGAAACTTGGTAGACCATGTATCCCATGGATACTTAAAAAAAAGTCTCTTGGGACCATGCTCCAAACCATACAGACATTGTGTAATTTTTCCATAGATTTTGGCTTATTTCTAGTCGCTATACTTTAACAAACTCAAATCTGTCCCAAACTTACCATACTTGATAACAGTCATGGCCTGAGGATGTCTACAAGCCAATTTTCACTCAGTCATAGCACCACCTACTGGCAACAGGAAGACAGCATTATGTGACAAATGGCATCCGATTTACATGACATTTACATGATGTGGTCTACACTTAATGTCGAGTGTTAAGGCTTGAATATTCTGATGGAGCTGCGAGGCCGCAGTGCTGGTCTAGTTCTTTGTTTACTACTTACTGCGCATGTGCACCAAATAAGTTGCTGAATTCGGTTCCAAAAGTAAAACTTGTATTTTAATATCAAATGCAAATTGAATTAACTATCAATAGTAATGCTCTCGAGAACAGAGACCACACACTCTCACCCTAAGCAATCATGTGAGGTCTGCCCTCTGTTCCCCCAAACAAAGCGTTTATACTGCAGAAAAGACAGGGGGTCAGATGGTCATAAAAACTGCAGGTGAGCCAATCGGTGTTTTACTTATACATTGATCATCTTGGCTAATGTCTTGAGCCAATCAATGTCTAGCTTATTCTAACCACATGGATGTAAGTCAACTCCTTCTTTCCTTCTGGAGTCATCCTTCCTGCTGCATTGTCCTCCTGGAGTCATCACAGCTGGAGACATCCTTTGTAGTCATCACCCTGGCATTGTCTTCTCCGCATTCCTGCTGCTTTTATGGTCTCTTTGTCTCCCTGTCTCCTACGCTTCTACTTCATGCCTCACTAAGATGTTCCTAAATCTGACCCTATCTGTCCCTTTAATACGTATTCTCTTACAGTGTTTAATACTTCAGTGTTTAATACTTTTATGGCTTATACATATGGCTTAATACATTCAATGTGTCAATATACTGTAACATATAATATCCTCTATCTGTAAACCTCCTGAGAATACATTCCATAGATAAATATATTGCAACTCTTTAACTCATGGTAACATTCTTATTATTGTGACGCTTCTATTCACCACAAGAGGTGCTAATAATCATACTAAACTAATTATAATACTAAAATCCTACTAATACTATTTTTAATACTGAAATCCTTCACACGAGCAACATAATGCATGTTTGCGTGTGTTATCTAGAGCCACATAGTGGATACAGGAACTGGTGGAATATTTGCACTACATCATTTCCAGCATCACACAGTCCACACTGGAAAAATACGTTGAACTCCGGGACGCGTTGTCCGATGGTCAAAGACGCGTCTGCCGGCATCCCGCCAGTACCCCCGAGACGCTGGAAGGTGCGAGGGCCCATACATCGCTGCTTGCAGCTTTAATTAGGGCCTGAGCACCGACGTAGTTGGAGCGGAGGACCTATTGTTATTCAGTGTGGCTTTGTGGCACAAAGGCAGTAAAACTGCCTGTGCCAAAGCACACTGACTGTAATCCTGCGGGCATATTATTATTGGAATGCTTTTTAGCATTCCAAGTATTGTTCTTCAAATCTTTATTCCACTATTTCTTCCGTACGTATTTTGCAACTCTTCTCCTTCCACATTTTTTAAGGTATAGAAACCGTTCGAATATCAAAATGTTCAGCTCATTAAGGACACGTGTGCTATGTCTCTTCATATTTCTAAACTTTAAACGTTTTGAATTATTAAGCTTTTTGCAATTTTCATTTTGAATGGGATGTCTATGGAGAGATTTTTCAAATCCTCTTAAACTTTCAAATCCTTCTACTTCCTCATACTTTCAGCTACAGACACCATTTCAACTTTAAAATGTTTAGAAAACCCTGAGCTATTGTATGTTATAATCTTTTTGATATCTTTTACACTTTTTGAACTGTCCCATTTTAACTTTTATGATTTTATAATGGGTGTGTATTGCGCAGTTTAGAGTGCGTGATGTCACCGCTAGAGTGAAGAGCAGCTTGAGATTCTTGTGAAAAAAAGATTTGTCTTTTGCCACTGACTCCACAATTTTCACTCTTCATGCATAATTTGTGGATGGAAAAGTAACTAATCTTGTCCTTGTCGTAAAACAATGACTGTGGAATCCCACAGACTTACACATTTGGCACAGTAGCCTTTAATTGAGAGGAAAACCAACTTTCTGCTCCATAGAGACCAATGTTAAATCTTGCTTCAAGAAGATCTTCCACAGAACACGGTACCCCATTTCTAAATCGCCATTGAAGCCACATTCTTTACACTACAGACACAATATTCACAGGATCTGTTTTTCAAGTCATCCTTCCTCTCAATTTCCAATATTGGAGTAATAGGAGCTACGGTTATGGGAATTTTGAGGATTTGTTTGAGAGGTGTTTCACAGTTTTATCTCCATTAAAAGGCTCCAGGGACACAGGTGTTTCTAATTAGTGAAGTTGATAAACACAGACTCACATACACTACTCTCCCTCTATCTCTCTGTGTGTCTGTCGTCTGTCTCTCTCTCATACAATCATTCAGGTCTTAGAGGACTTTTCCCCCTCCACCCCCCCCCGCCCACACACCATTTTAAAATAAAAGCCTCACAGAATGAATTCTAACTGAAATGCTTGTAATGAAACCTGTCATTTATCTAACATTATGATTCTGTCCCCTCTCCCCCCCCCACACACACACCATTTAAAAATAAAAGCCCCGCATAGTGAATTCTAACTGAAATGCTTGTGATGAAGCCTGCCATTTAATAACCTCTGTTTATGTGTGTCAAACATTATGATTATGTCTCCTCTCCACCCCACCCAGTCCCACCCTTTCAAAATAAAAGCCCCACACAGTAAAATCTAACTGGAATGCTTGTGATGAAGACTGTCATTTAATAACCTGTGTGTTTCATACATTCTGATTCTGTCTCCTCTCTCTCCCCCACCCAGCCCCACCCTATCAAAATAAAAGCCTCATGGATTAACTGTATTTAAACATTAAGCTCAAAATTAGGCTTTTTTGTTGGAATAATGAATGCTCTTACTAATACTGCGACAACTACTACTACTACTGCTGCTAATATTTCTAGTATTACTACTACTGCTACTAGTACTACTGCTATTACTATTACTACTACTTCTACTACTACTACTGTTATATTAAATACTACGACCACTACTACAGCTACTGATACTACGACTTCTTCTAATTACTAATACTTCTACTACTACTACTACTAATATCACTACTACTGACATTTTTTTAAGCTACAGAAACCGTTCAAATATCAAAATGTTCAGCTTTCAGGAGAGAGGTGATATGACTTTTCATATTTGTAATCTTTGTGATTTATTAAGCTTTTTGCAATTTTTTTTTAATGGGATGTATGGAGAAAATCTTCAAAGCCTTCTTCTTCCTCATACTTTCAGCTACGGACACCATAGTTAGACATTTCAACTAGAAGGGGTTTCAGCAGTGCAGTTTAAATGCTTTTGGGCTTTGACATTATTCAGACAGGTAGTCTCCCATTTCTGTATTTTCAGCAATGTTTTTGCGATTCCTTTCAGCATTCCAACGCATCTTCAGTAGGAAATGCATTTTCTAGTTGTTTTTGTTGTTATCCTATTCTTTATTCCTCTATTTTATATTTCTTCCGTCCCGTTTTTTGAAACTCTTCTTCTTAATTTTTTAAGCTACAGAAACCGTTCAACTATTAAAATGTTCAGCTCTTTGTTGTTCAGACATTTATGCTATGTTGTTTTCATATTTATAATCTTTAAACTTTTTGCAACTTTTTTTTGAATGGGTTTCTATGGAGAACATTTTCAAATCCTCTTACACTTTTTAAACTTTCAAATCCTTCAACTTCCTCATACAGACAACATTTCAACTTTCAAATGTTGAGAAAATCCTTAACTATTGCTAAATGATTCAGCTTGTTGATATCTTTTAAACTTTTTGAACTGTAGCATTTTAACTTTTATGATTTTTCAGTCCTTTTCTGACTTTATAATGGGTGTGTATTGCGCTGCTTAGAGTGCGTGATGTCACCGCTAGAGTGAAGATGAGCTTGAGATTCTTGTAAAAAAGATATTTGTCTTTTGCCACTGACTCCACAATTTTCACTCTTCATGCATAATTTTTGGATAGAAAAGTAGCTAATCGTGTCCTTGTCGTAGAAAAATGACTGTGGAATCCAGCAGATTTACACATTTTGCACTACTGACAGGAAAACCAACTTTCTGCTCCATAGAGACCAATGTTAAATTTTACTTCAAGAACATCTTCCACAGAATACGGTACCCCATTTCTCGATCGTCAGTTAAGCCACATTTTTTACACTACAGACACAATTTTCACATGATCTGTTCTTCAACTCATCCTTCATCTCGTGTATTAATATCGGAGCAATAGGAGCTATGGTTATGTTTGTTTTTGAGGATTTGTTTGACAGGTGTTTCCCTGTTTTTTCTCCATGAACAGGCTGCAGGCACACAGGTGTTTGTGATTGAGCTAATTAGTGAATACAGACTCACAGACACAAACACACACATGACTTAGAGATATTCAGGGAAAGATCGTTAGGTCTGCCTGTCTGTCTCTCCCACTCACTCACTCAGTCCATCTAACTGTCAGTCTGTCTCACTCACTCACTCTGTGTCTCTCTCCTCTCTGTCTGTCCGTCTCTCTCTCTGTGTCTCTCTCTATCATACAGTCATTCAGGTCTTAGATATATTTAGAGAACCCCCCCCCATTTCAAAATAAAAGCCTCAAACAAAGATGTATATGTCCAGTACAGAAATGACGGGAGCCATTCGTGGACTGTCCATCACGAATATAAGATTCAATCCAAGAGTATGAATCTAAAATGCAGAAAAGAGAGAAGCGATATCTCAATCGAACCTCAACGATACTACCGGTAACATCGGCTTGTGTATATATTTCGACGTCTTCGGGCAGTAGAAGCCACACTGTCAGTGTAGTTGTATTTGCCCTTCAAGGCCACCATGGTGTAGCTCGGGCTCAAATTAATATGTCTGACTATTTTCACTGGTGAAAGGTGGTCATTTTAAACCCTGTGTGCCATAATGAAATGCATTCACGTTAAACTAAGTTTTATTCAGATCATCACATGAGAATGTGGGGAATTATGGAAGCAAATAAAAGTGTTATAATATCATATAGAATTATGATTAATGATTTTTGCCTTTGTTGGATTGTTGGTAGTTATAATGTGTTGGGTAGTTTCCTGTTTGAGAGGGTATGACAAGCAACAAATGGGTCGGAACGAATGGTTACAGCAGTGGTGGGCCGTCAGGGCCAGCAAGGCCTTCTCAGTTGGCCGAGACAGAATCACAAAGTTATAGTTATTTTATAATTTAATTATTTTTCATAAATACACTACATGTATTCTAAATATTTTTTCCATTAGCTTATTTTCTCATTGCATCACTACTGTTGTGAAGGATTTCAGTATTGAAGATAGTATTAGTAGGATTTTAGTATTAGAATTAGTTTAGTATGATTATTAGCACCTCTTATGGTGAATAGAAGTGTCAAAATAATAAGAATGTTACCATGGGTTAAAGAGTTGCAATATATTATCTATGAGATGTATTATGTTTACAGGAGGTTAACAGATAGAGGATATTATATATTACAGTATATTGACACATTGAATGTATTAAGCCATATGTATAAGCCATACAAGTATTAAACACTGTAAGAGAAGAAGTATTAAAGGTCAGATAGGGTCAGATTTAGGGAATATTTTAGTGATTTAGGAACATCTTCATGAGGCATGAAGTAAGAAGCGTAGGAGACAGGGAGACCATAAAAGCAGCAGGAATGCGGAGGAGACAATGCCAGGGTGATGACTTCAAAGGATGTCTCCAGCTGTGATGGCTCCAGGAGGACAGAAGGAGCAGAGAGACGGAGTCGACTTACAGCCATATGGTTGTAAATGAAGCCAGACATTGATTGGCTCAAGACATTAGCCAAGATGATCAATGTATAAGTAACACCGATTGGCTCACCTGCAGTTTTTATGACGAACTGACCTCCCAGTCTTTTCTGCAGTATAAAAGCTTTGTTTGAGAAAGCAGAGACCAGACCCCACATGATCGCTTCACAGAACCTCCTTAAATGTGAGACCTGAGAGAGTGAAAGTGTGTGATCTCTGTTCTCGAGAGCATTTACTATTGATAGTTAATTCAATTTGCAAAAGTTTTACTTTTGAAACCGAATTCAGCAATTTATGCACATGCGCAGTAAGAAGTAAACAAAGAACCAGACCAGCACTGCGGCCTTGCAGCTCCATCGGAATATTCTAGCCTTAACACTGTCTTCCTCAGTTGCGCAGCTTCCAGTGCAGCTTGTTTTAAGTAGAGCTTTTATCCAATCAGATTTCACCCCTATGCTGTCTCTAAGTAAAAACATCTGCCCGGAGGCAGTGAATCCCTTTGCAGTTTAAGTAAATGGGGATTGTTGATTGTCATAGTCTTCAACCAATCAGATATTTTGTTTAACATGTTGGGCGTATTCTTTGACATGTCAGAGCTTCTAGCTGGCCTAGCCGAGTAGGTCAGCATTAACGTGCAGCTTGATTGGTCAGTGGGCTAGCGTGACTGTTGTGAAACTAGCTAGTAGAACTCTGTAGTAGTAAGAGTTAAAGTTTAAAGATATGTAAAAAGTTTTTACGTGACATTACATTTTTTGCGTTTTGGCATGTTTGGCAGTGACAATCCCAATATCTACTGCCTCTGTCGAGCGGTTTTCAGCCCTCAATCGCATTAAAACGTATTCAAAAAGTACAACTGGGGAAGCTCGACTTTCATCACTGGCATCCGTGAATATGTGAAGGACCTCTTGCTGGAACTGAAGCGCACCGATGTTCTGTACAACCGTGGCATTAAACTCTTTGTAATCAAAGAAAGGAGGATGGACTTTGTCTTTAAATAGTGAACAGCAGTTTTGGTAAGTGAACTGCTTTTTGTTTTGAATGATTTGTCATGCTTTGTTGTCATATAAATATATGTGACTGGTTCTTGTCATTGTGTTGATTACATTGATTTTGACTATATGCATTGTCCGTTAATGACGAAGCATCCCATCATGCTGGCGTCATAATGAGGTTATTAGGACTGAAGGTCCAGGAATAAAATACACGGCCTGCCACTGGGTTACAGGGTCCACCAGTGATGTTGCAGTTATATGATATGTGTCGTAACTATCAATCCGATCTTTAAAAGCTTGATTTTAATTGTTTAGGTTGATTTGTTAGTTTTTTATGGAGCCTAAAACGTTAAGTGTATTTTTTTTCACAATAGGTTTTGTTACCTGGCAATAGGTGTTTTCATTACATCTTACATATTCTGTTTAATGTGTATTCTGCATTTCAAGGCCACCACAGTTTTAACATACTATGTGTGGCTATTGGAAGCTTTTTACTCGAGTGTCACAATAAAAATGCAACATAAAAGATTTGGTATATTCATGTTTTGCAGCACGCAGTGATTTGAATTGTTGAATTTTTGCAGTTTTAAAATGTTAAAATCCAGCTCATGTTTAGAGTCAGAGGACCAGGATGAGGACCTTGCTCAATAGTTCACTGAGTCCATTAACATTCTTGATACAAAAGCAAACCATTTAAACAGTCCTAAGCGGTGTTTCCAAATATGTATTATTTAACTTGAAATCTCCTTTCAGACTACAATAATGCATGGTGGAAAAGAGAAAATAGTGAGTGATTTTTCGCACATGTAGTCCGCTGATTGGACAGAATTAACTGCATATTCAGGAATCTGTTTCTGTCAGTTTATCTGCAGGGTAGAAACTAATAATGAGCTTATCTTACCCCAGGCAACCAAATGTGACACCTCATTCCATGGCCAAAAAGCTGGGCAGGCGTGACATGGTGTGTTTAGGTGTGAGAGATAGGGATTGGTTGGAGAGTTACAGTGAGGCTGTTCTCTATCTAAAGCTGACCTTGACTTTGTCCTCTACGCTCTCCACTCTGCTTTCAAAAGAACCACCCTCTTTCTCTCTTTCACAGTATGCTAATATTCTTTAGCAAAAAAAAACAAGTGCAATCTTTTTTTCCCCTGTCTGTATACTTGATCATTCTGGGATGGTTGCGAAGCATCAAGAGGCATATATTCATTATCTGTCATCATATTCGTTTCTATGCTAATGAGAAACCCGTTCCCGATGAAAATCTGTTTTCAGTCCCTTAAACAGAAGTAAGTGGCAATCACGTATTGTTGGTTTTTGAGGTTTGTCTTTAAATGAGAGAAGACATTTCCAACACTGTGCCGTGCTCAGGCTATATTCCATAAATCATATTGTACCCCAAGCACTACAATGCAAATACTAACCTGTTTCATCTGTAGCTCCCAGTGCAGCTCAAGCTTCTCTGTCTTGTGACGTTACATTGATTAAACAATATGTGAGCCGAGAGAGGGAGAAAAGGCTGGTTTGATAAACATTGATTGATGGGGACAGCAAAAGCAATATTATTCTAAAAATGTTGTTTCTTTTTTGAGAGTTTTTGAAAATGAATAATGAGCCTGCTGGGGAGGAAAAAGCTCAGGCAGTCCCCCCAGTCTATTGGATGTGTTGTCTGCTGAGTGGAATCATTCACAGCTTGGAGCTCCATGTTTTGTTCATGGTGGACTGATTTGAATTTTGACAGCAGTAGCATGAACAGAAATTAACATATTTGGAAAACAAGTTTGGTGGGATCCTGCTAATCCGAGACTCAGAGACCCGAGGTCAGTCAACCGAGAAAATGATCCAATGAATTAGATACACTGATATACACAGACAAATTTGAAAAATAATAATTATAATAACCTCAAACTAAAATTAACAAAGTTTAACTTGCATGTATCTGTGGAGGATTTCAGTATTAAAGATAGAATTAGTGGGATTTTAGTATTAGAATTAGTTTAGTATGATGATTAGCACCTCTTATGGTGAATAGAAGTGTCAAAATAATAAGAATGTTACGATGGGTTAAAGTGTTGCAATATATTTATCTATGAGATGTATTATCTTTACAGAATGAGTATAGGAGTGTTGAACCATGTATAGGAAGCATCGTGGAAATGCCGCACATATGCTTGTAAAAAGTGTCAAAGTATCAGGAAGTACCAGAATACTCATCTAGTGTAGAGTGTGTTTACAATATGTTTACTATAGGAGTGTTACCATAAGAGACAATTATTGGATGTATTATTAATAAATGTATTAATCTGTAAGAATAGTCGATAGGGATAGACAGGATTTTAAATTGGGCTTTAACAGAGGACACCAGGATTAGAGCGAGGACCCAAGAGGAACCCAAGAAGGAGGAGCTACAGACGGAGACCAATAGGAGACGACGAGGGAGTCAGCTGACTAAGGCTAGGAGGAGTCAGCTGGATTTAGGCCAATAGAATTTGAGACAGATATTTTACGGACTATGAAAGGAGATTCAAATGATTATTTCAGTCTCTTCATCACATTTCGTCCTTCAGGTAACAAGCTTCCTGTTTGGAGTGTGTGTGAAAGCTGTTCTCGAGAGCATTTTACTATCGATAGTTAATTCAGATTGCATTTGTTATTAAATACATGTTTTATTTTGAAACCTGAATTCAGCGAACTTATTTTTGGCGCACATGCGCAGTAACTAGTCAACAAACCAGTCCAGCGTTAGCGGCTCCTGTTTATACTTTGCCCCAACAATTTGGCGACCACGAAGGGACAATGGGACATTAGGGGCTTTGAATATTCGACTCTGAGAAGGCTGACATGACGTGAGATCAGTAGACACTTTCGGAGTGCGCACGACAAAAGGTGAGCAGAGCCGTTTTAATAAAAATCTGTTTAGGTAGACTATAGGAAACCTTAGGCGAAAGTGTCTGCATGATTGACGTTACTGGAAGCTGGACAGAGGAGGAGACCGCAGCCAACTGGTAACTATTGATTTAACTTTAAAGTGGTTGTAACTCTGTATGAATAGCATCTGCAAGCTGAATTAGGAACATATGTGTGCTTTGATTACACGTTGTTCTTTGTTGCGAAATCCTACCGGTGAGGCCTGATTTGCAGGTAACCCCGAGAGAGGGGGATGTTGAATTATATGTAGTAGCATTGATCACGCTATAGTATTAGCTATTGGAACTAAGCAGCTAGAAAGAAGCTTGAGAAGCAGTCGAAGTTCTGGGCTTTGGTTCTTCGGGCGGACTAAAACTGTGAGGCAGGGTAACGTGAGGACAAGGCGACGGTCCCCTCAGGTCTTGCATTGGCAGTTTCGGGTCTGGGGAACTGATGACTCTAGTGCGGGAGGGAATAAATTATAGTTTCGAGGGCCAAGATCTCGGGTTGAACAGGGTGTGTAATTGGACGATACTGAATTTATGATGCATGGACGTGCACGTGGTTCGGGTCCAGTGAACATACGCTTAAACTGCTGCAGAGGCTGGCCGCTGCGTTAAGTTAATTGTAATGATGGGAAATAGTGCATGGTACTAACTGTGTATCTTAGACAATTAGGGGTGGCTAACGTGGGGTTGATCTCTTAGAAGAGTAGCAGAGAGTTTGTAAGCTATGGCGAACTGGAAAGCGTAGTTAAGGCTTCGTGGGCCCTGTGTGAGCTTGGCGAACTGCGAACTGTCTTGCTCGTTTTTTGGGTCTGGTAAACAGGCGTTAAACTACTTAAATCGAAGAGACTGGCTGCTACGTTATGATAAAACCTAAAGGGGAAACAATACATGAAACTGTGTATTTAGTCGTTGCATTGTGCAGTGCTAAGATAGCATTGTGTTGTGTGAATGATATGGTAAGCTGGAGGCTGATTGCAGCTCTGGTGCTACCTTAGATCGTGAAAGAGGAGACTATTGATTATAATATCCGGTATGGTGGTGAGAAGCCACGGCCAGGACTAGTTTGAGAAGGTGTGTGAATGTGGCATATTGTAAGAGTTGAGACTACGGTGCTTTGTGTGTGCTGAAGATACGTTTTGACCGTGTAGCTCAAGCTAAAAACAATGGCCGCTAATAGCATTAGCTTCTTTGTTCGTTTTCGCGCCAGTTTTTTGAGGAAAACACCATAGAAGAAGAAGAAGATAACTTCGACATCTAGCGGTTGGAGGTGTAATTGCATGATAATTACAGTAAACTCCACTACCCAGAAAACCTAGAGGTGAAATAATTATAGAACTACAGAACATTTCATCATCTATTATTTGAAGGAGTAATTACTTTAGGACTACCAAATACTTAGTCATCTAGTAGATTGATAGATAAATTACAATAAGGTGAGTTTTTGGTGATAAACTTGTGATATCATTGTTTTGGACTCTATATTTTAATTTGCATTTACTTAGATTGTTGCTCTTAGTTTTGATTCAGTATTTTAATAGCCATTGGTAATATTAATTGTAACTTAAATTATTCATTTAGTTTCAATTCAACAGTTCAACTTTAGTTTAGTAAACTTAGTTTAATCCAATATTTTAACCTCCAGTTGTAATTCAATTGGTATCCTACAGTTGTTTATTTTGATTCAATATTTTAACTGGCATAGTTGATTTTGATCCGACATTCGTAATTTTTTATTTTTAATTTTAGTTCAAAATTTTAATTAATTTTGATTTAACATTTAGACTTTCGATTGTTTGGTGTTGACCAATAAGATACCCAAAGACGTTAACTAACATGTTTTAAGTTTTATTTTCACAGGTGATGAACATAGAGGCAGCTGCTGACAGGAGGAAGCAGTCTCCTATTGTATTACCAGGTAGCAGGCTGTGGATGATGTCCATAGGTGCCAACAAGTTGGATTGGACCATGAGAGATCCATTTTAGAGAAGTTTACATAGATGACATAGGGGTACCAAGGGGGGTGTCTAATGAATTTAAAGCTAGAAATCAAGTAGGAGCCGGTTTCGAATCAGCATTTTTTTTGATGGTCGACAATCAATAAAGATGTGGATTGGATTAATTACATTTACTGTAACCAGCAGCATTTTATAAACGTCACTCGTGATGCCATAGTGGGACTTCATGAGCCGGTAGATAAGACTAGTTTAATGGCCTTGCAGAACAGAATGGCATTAAATATGATTTTAGCAGGTGTGCAAAATGTTTGGATTTGCTTGTAGTACTTTCATTCTGAACAACACAGTTCCTGATCATCTTCACTGGGATTCTGAAGGACCTGATTGAGTCCAGATGGACTTCTGACAACATCCGGTGAGATATTGAAATTTTGAAAAATTGACTGTATATTGTTTTGTCAGTTTGTTTTGGGATTTTTTGTTTTTATAGGGTAAAATTGGGATTTAAAGATGCATTGAATTAAGTATAATTTTTGTTAAGTGAGCAGACAAAGCTTCTCAGAAATTGTTCTTTCTATTCCTCATTGTACAGGATGAATCCTGAAGCAGTCCTCTACCATATGCGCCTACCACCTGGACCAACCAGCATCACGACAAGAGCCGCTCACATCAGCTACAGTCCTTGTCCTCTGTTGATGCCGTTGTATTCGTAGACTTTTACAGGGGTTAATTGATACTGTGCTTAGTGAGACAAAGATGTAGGGAAATTGGTTAGGTATAGATGATGAGGATGAATTTTAACGACTGATGATATGACTGTTTAGTTGGGGAAACTCACTCTTAGACCATAAAGGTAACACACTCTGAAGAGTGTGTTAGGGGGGATTTGTGGAGGATTTCAGTATTAAAGATAGAATTAGTGGGATTTTAGTATTAGAATTAGTTTAGTATGATGATTAGCACCTCTTATGGTGAATAGAAGTGTCAAAATAATAAGAATGTTACGATGGGTTAAAGTGTTGCAATATATTTATCTATGAGATGTATTATCTTTACAGAATGAGTATAGGAGTGTTGAACCATGTATAGGAAGCATCGTGGAAATGCCGCACATATGCTTGTAAAAAGTGTCAAAGTATCAGGAAGTACCAGAATACTTATCTAGTGTAGAGTGTGTTTACAATATGTTTACTATAGGAGTGTTACCATAAGAGACAATTATTGGATGTATTATTGTGGAGGATTTCAGTATTAAAGATAGAATTAGTGGGATTTTAGTATTAGAATTAGTTTAGTATGATGATTAGCACCTCTTATGGTGAATAGAAGTGTCAAAATAATAAGAATGTTACCATGGGTTAAAGAGTTGCAATATATTTATCTATGAGATGTAATATGTTTAGAATGAATATAGGAAGCATCGTGGAAATGCCGCACATATGCTTGTAAAAAGTGTCAAAGTATCAGGAAGTACCAGAATACTTATCTAGTGTAGAGTGTGTTTACAATATGTTTACTATAGGAGTGTTGAACCATAAGAGACAATTATTGGATGTATTATTAATAAATGTATTAATCTGTAAGAATAGTCGATAGGGATAGACAGGATTTTAAGTTGGGCTTTAACAGAGGACACCAGGATTAGAGCGAGGACCCAAGAGGAACCCAAGAAGGAGGAGCTACAGACGGAGACCAATAGGAGACGACGAGGGAGTCAGCTGACTAAGGCTAGGAGGAGTCAGCTGGATTTAGGCCAATAGAATTTGAGACAGATATTTTATGGACTATGAAAGGAGATTCAAATGATTATTTCAGTCTCTTCCTTACATTTCGTCCTTCAGGTAACAAGCTTCCTGTTTGGAGTGTGTGTGAAAGCTGTTCTCGAGAGCATTTTACTATCGATAGTTAATTCAGATTGCATTTGTTATTAAATACATGTTTTATTTTGAAACCTGAATTCAGCGAACTTATTTTTGGCGCACATGCGCAGTAAGAAGTAAATAGAGAACCAGGCCATTTGCTGGGCTCCTGTAGCTTGACGATATATTCATATGCCTCAACAATTTGGAAACCACGAAGGGACAAAGGGACATTAGGGGCTTTGAATATTCGACTCTGAGAAGGCTGACATGACGTGAGATCAGTAGACACTTTCGGAGTGCGCACGACTATAAGGTGAGCAGAGCCGTTTTAATAAAAATCTGTTAGGTAGAATAGGAAACCTTAGGCGAAAGTGTCTGCATGATTGATGTTTCTGGAAGTTGGACAGAGGAGAGGAGACCGCAGCCAACTGGTAACTGTATTGATTTAACTTTAAAGTGGTTGTAACTCTGTATGAATGGCATCTGCAAGCTGAATTAGGAACATATGTGTGCTTTGATTACACGTTGTTCTTTGTTGTGAAATCCTACCGGTGAGGCCTGATTTGCAGGTAACCCCGAGAGAGGGGGATGTTGAATTATATGTAGTAGCTATTGGAACTAAGCAGCTAGAAAGAAGCGTGAGAGCGGTCGAAGTTCTGGGCTTTGGTTCTTCAGGCAGACTAAATTTGTGTTTCAGAGGTACGTGAGGTTAAGGCGACGGTCCCCTTGCGATTTGCTGGGCAGGTTTGGGTTTAAAGAACTGATGACTCTAGTGCGGGAGGGAATAAATTATAGTTTCGAGGGCCAAGATCTCGGGTTGAACAGGGTGTGTGTAATTGGACGATACTGAATTATCCGCATGGACGTGCATGAGGTTCGGGTCCGGTGAACATACGTTTAGACTGCTGCAGAGGCTGGCCGCTACGTTAAGTTAATTGTAATGATGGGAAATAGTGCATGGTACTAACTGTGTATCTTAGACAATTAGGGGTGGCTAACGTGGGGTTGATCTCTTAGAAGAGTAGCAGAGAGTTTGTAAGCTATGGCGAACTGGAAGGCGTAGTTAAGACTTCGTGGGCCCTGTGTGAGCTTGGCGAACTGCGAACTGTCTTGCTCGTTTTTTGGGTCTAGTGAACAGGCGTTAAACTACTTAAATCGAAGAGACTGGCTGCTACGTTATGATAAAACCTAAAGGGGAAACAATACATGAAACTGTGTATTTAGTCGTTGCATTGTGTTGCAGTGCTAAGATAGCATTGTGTTGTGTGAATGAATGAGGTGCTAATGCTGGTTGAGCTGAAACATTAGCTCTGTTGGTGATTACTTAGATAACTAGATAAAAGTGATTATAATGTAACCGGTGCAAGTGGAGGAGTCAAGGCACGGTTTAGCAGAAATAAGCGTGTGAATGTGGCATATTGTAAGAGTTGAGACTACGGTGCTTTGTGTGTGCTGAAGATACGTTTTGACCGTGTAGCTCAAGCTGAAAACAATAGCCGCTAATAGCATTAGCTTCTTTGTTCGTTTTCGCGCCAGTTTTTTGAGGAAAACACCATAGAAGAAGAGAAGATAACTTCGACATCTAGCGGTTGGGGGTGTAATTGCATGATAATTACAGTAAACTCCACTACCCAGAAAACCTAGAGGTGAAATAATTAGAGAACTACAGAACATTTCATCATCTTTTGTAGGAGTAATTACTTTAGGACTACCAAATACTTAGTCATCTAGTAGATTGATAGATAAATTACAATAAGGTGAGTTTTTGGTGATAAACTTGTGATATCATTGTTTTGGACTCTATATTTTAATTTGCATTTACTTAGATTGTTGCTCTTAGTTTTGATTCAGTATATTAACATTGGTAATATTAATTGTAACTTAAATTATTCATTTTAGTTTCAATTCAACAGTTCAACTTTAGTTTAGTAAACTTAGTTTAATCCAATATTTTAACCTCCAGTTTTAATTCAATTGGTGTCCTACAGTTGTTTATTTTGATTCAGTGTTTTAACTGAAATAGTTGATTTTGATTCTGATCCGACATTTGTAATTTTTTATTTTAACTTTAGTTCACAATTTTAATTAATTTTGATTTAACTTTTAGACTTTCGATTGTTTGGTGCTGACCAATAAGAGATACAAAGACGTTAACTAACATGTTTTAAGTTTTATTTTCACAGGTGATGAACATAGAGGCAGCTGCTGACAGGAGAAAGCAGTCTCCTGTTGTATTACCAGGTAGCTGGCTGTGGATGATGTCCATAGGTGCCAACAAGTTGGATTGGACCATGAGAGATCCATTTTAGAGAAGTTTACATAGATGACATAAGGGTACCAAGGGGGGTGCTTACTTAATTTAAAGCAGGAAATTAAATATAAACAGGTTTAGAATCAGTTTTCTTTTGAAGGGTATCAAACCCATGAAGATATCAGTAGGATTAATTACATATATTATAACCAGCAGTATTTTATAAACTTCACTCGTGATGCCATAGTGGGACTTCATGAGCTGGTAGATAAGACTAGTTTAATGGCCTTGCAGAACAGAATGGCATTAAATATGATTTTAGCAGTGTGCAAAATGTTTGGATTTGCTTGTAGTACTTTCATTCCGAACAACACAGTTCCTGATCATCTTCACTGGGATTCTGAAGGACCTGATTGAGTCCAGATGGACTTCTGAAAACATCCGGTGAGATATTGAAATTTTGAAAAATTGACTGTATATTGTTTTGTCAGTTTGTTTTGGGATTTTTTGTTTCATAGGGTAAAATTGGGATTTAAGATACATTGAATTAGGAAATATCATTTTTGTTAAGTAAAGAAGGAGCAGACAAAGCTTCTCAGAAATTGTTCTTTCTATTCCTCATTGTACAGGATGAAACCTGAAGATGTCCTCCACCTGGACCAACCAGCATCACGACAAGAGCCGCTCACATCAGCTACAGTCCTTGTCCTCTGTTGATGCCGTTGTATTCGTAGACTTTTACAGGGGTTAATTGATACTGTGCTTAGTGAGACAAAGATGTAGGGAAATTGGTTAGGTATAGATGATGAGGATGAATTTTAAAGACTGATGATATGACTGTTTAGTTGGGGAAACTCACTCTTAGACCATAAAGGTAACACACTCTGAAGAGTGTGTTAGGGGGGATTTGTGGAGGATTTCAGTATTAAAGATAGAATTAGTGGGATTTTAGTATTAGAATTAGTTTAGTATGATGATTAGCACCTCTTATGGTGAATAGAAGTGTCAAAATAATAAGAATGTTACCATGGGTTAAAGAGTTGCAATATATTTATCTATGAGATGTATTATCTTTACAGTATGAGTATAGGAAGCATCGTGGAAATGCCGCACATATGCTTGTAAAAAGTGTCAAAGTATCAGGAAGTACCAGAATACTTATCTAGTGTAGAGTGTGTTTACAATATGTTTACTATAGGAGTGTTGAACCATAAGAGACAATTATTGGATGTATTATTAATAAATGTATTAATCTGTAAGAATAGTCGATAGGGATAGACAGGATTTTAAGTTGGGCTTTAACAGAGGACACCAGGATTAGAGCGAGGACCCAAGAGGAACCCAAGAAGGAGGAGCTACAGACGGAGACGACGAGGGAGTCAGCTGACTAAGGCTAGGAGGAGTCAGCTGGATTTAGGCCAATAGAATTTGAGACAGATATTTTACGGACTATGAAAGGAGATTCAAATGATTATTTCAGTCTCTTCCTTACATTTCGTCCTTCAGGTAACAAGCTTCCTGTTTGGAGTGTGTGTGAAAGCTGTTCTCGAGAGCATTTTACTATCGATAGTTAATTCAGATTGCATTTGTTATTAAATACATGTTTTATTTTGAAACCTGAATTCAGCGAACTTATTTTTGGCGCACATGCGCAGTAACTAGTCAACAAACCAGTCCAGCGTTAGCGGCTCCTGTTTATACTTTGCCCCAACATATCAAAAAGCATGAAAAATAGATATCAAACATTTACACAAAGATAGTATTTCCTCATTGATAAATACTTTGCAATGTTGCAATATATTGACCGGGCAGTTTAAAAGTCAAGTTAGTCATGTTTTCACCATATTACAGCTGGAATGGCATTCATAGTCAAAGAATGGGAGTATGGGTCTTCAGTTGTAAAAAGATTGGCATTCATTATTAGTTATAGGTATTATTTCTAAATTATGAGCACTGACGTAGTAATGTAATTAATGCAGCTTTAAACAACAATATCACATTTTTTGAGAGACAAATTAAGTGAACCACACAACATAATGTTAACTATGTGTATGTTATAGAACAGGATATTTTGGTAATTTGGATTATTACAAAATGTCTATAATATTTTGATCCAGGATTTTTGACTTTTGGCTCAAATCAATTCATGAGTGATAGCAGAGGCCTGATGAGTCATACAGTCCACTAAATGATGCTGTAATGCTTCAGAACAGGAATGATCTGTCTGAAGACACACATACGCAGTAGCGGTTTGACCTTTTGAGCTCTTCATGCGACTAAAATTCACTCCCTAGATCCGGAGCCGCTTGCGGCTCTTCAGCCCCTCTGTTGCGGCTCCCTGACGCTACATCTACTCTACTACTGGAATGGAGTTTGAAAACGTAAACGATCTCCGTCCACACGGCGTTTCAGCATCGTTTTCGAGATGATCTCCGTCCAGACTAAAATGCCTGAAAACGAATATCACGTGACTATTCACGTACACTGGGCATGAAAGTGCCGGTGTAAACAGGAAGTAGATTGGTTGCTTAGTTAAAAAAATACGACAGTGTAATAAAGTAGTCTTTAATAATGAAAGGTCGTGCTTGATACTTTGCTCTGCTGGTGACTGAAGTCTCTGTCGTTCTGGAGAGTAATCAATGTTTAGTTCCTTTATAGTTTGTGTGCGGACTTCACAATAGTTAACAATAATAAGAAAAGGAAAGTCCCCTGTTTTATGTCCGTCCTCCTCAAAGCTGCTAACCGTGACTTCAGATGTCCGCTCCGTCGGGCTGATAACGCCGCTGGACACGCCGCTGGACACGCCGCCAAAATATTTTTTTTTTAAATATTTTGTCAACTAAAATGTGCGTCACATCCTATTACGCCGCTGTCAAGCGCCTTTCCCTGCAGGTGGCTAATTATGATTTGCAGACCTCCGCCCTCGGGAAACTATTGTAAGCTATTATGTTGAGACGTTAAGAGCTCTCCAGGAAGCAGTGTTGCTGTGTATGTTGTTGTGGAAATGTATCATATCGTTCTTTTAGATATAACTTGTATCGCTTAAACCTGCATATATGCAGATGAGGCCAACCAGACTCATTTAAAACCTAATAATAAATAATCTCATATCGAAGGTATTTTAGCATTTCTGGCTTGCTGTAATGTCTGATCTCACCATCTAACCCTCTTCCCATGGAAAGGCTGGAACCTGGCCTTGGTCGAGGCATCGGCAGAGGAGGATGACATCTGCAAGGGGGGGGGGGGGTGAAGTGAAGGGAGAGGAGACGAGATAATGTGCATATATACTCTGTTTTGTCTATTCATTGTTGTTAGACCTCCGAACCATCTGTGGGGAAAGAGCTCTATCCATTCAGCTGAATTATTATTAGTGTCTGTTAAATAAATATGTTTTCTCATCTCGATTATTTCTCACCGGGAGGTTAAAAAGATTATTTTCCACCACAAATGGCGACGAGGATGGGATCGGACGAGTAATCAGGACTCCGTTAGACGACAGAAGCGCAAATAATAGTTGATTCCTCCCTGAAGGTGAGAGGCCTGAAGGTGAGAGGCTGTCGTCAGACAGGGTTCGAGATTGCTGTACCGATGTCATAACCCGGGTCCTAGGCCATGACAAATACGGCAACGACACAACAGATGATGGTAACATAAGGAGGCTGAAGTTTGGCTGTCTGCTGCAGCTCTCCTTCCCTCATCACGGACAGACGACCAGAGCAGCAGCAGTGGTGGAGGACAGCTTCACCTGCTCAGGTCCAGATGTTCTGCTACAGAAACGCTGTCGACTACAGAAGATGGTCAGAGAGAAAGCTCTGGTCCAGGCCTTCACTACAGTACTACTCATACTACTAGGTAACGGTAAAGTGATGGTGGAGCTCAAGCAGACCTCAGATGAGTTCCTACCGGAGCAGACGGAAGGAGTCCTTCAGGTGAATGAGTTTTCCTGGAGTGAGTTTGCTGCTGATGAAAAGTTGGATCTGACGGTATCATAAACACCCGGAAGATTGTTGACCGAACTCTGTGCTGAAGGAGCTCACCAACGAAGAGGAAACTGATAGAGAGGCCGTGATCTGGGAAGGACAAGAGGCCACGAAGGGAGAGGACAAATCAGAGCAGGAAGCAGAGGACAGCACAGCTACAAGAGGGGAGGAGCAGGCGCGGAGAACCCAGTGATGGACCATTCGACGCACACACATTACAACACAGAGGGTGAGTTAACTTTAGATTCTCACTATGACAACCTTGTACATTCAATACACACATTAGAAACTAGACAAACACCACTCACACCCACATACCATGTGTATTTGAATGAAAATTAAGGTTTTAGAAAAGTTACCACCGATTATGTTATTAACTATTAAAAGTAAAAATGTTACATTTTTAGTTGACTCAGGAGCCACGCATTCAGTTTTCTGTACGTCTGCTTTACCTGTGTGAAGGATTTCAGTATTAAGCAAAATAATAAGAATGTTACCATGGGTTAAAGAGTTGCAATATATTTATCTATGAGATGTATTATGTTTACAGGAGGTTTACAGATAGAGGATATTATATTACAGTATATTGACACATTGAATGTATTAAGCCATATGTATAAGCCATAAAAGTATTAAACACTGAAGTATTGAACACTGTAAGAAAGGAAGTATAAAAGGTCAGATAGGGTCAGATTTAGGGAATATCTAGGGATATCTTCAGATACATGAAGTGAGGAGCATTGGAGACAGGAAGACAGAGGTCATAAAGGCAGCAGGAATGCGGAGAGGACAATGCAGAGATGAGCTTCAAAGGACGTCTCCAGCTGTGAAGGCACCAGAAGGGCTGAAGAAGTTGAGAGAGGAATCGAATAACAGCCAAATGGTTGTAAATAAAAGCAAGGCATCGATTGGTTCAAGACAGTGGCCAAGATGATCAAATGTTTGAGTAACACCGATTGGCTCACCTGCAGTTTTTATGACGATTTGACCCCCCTGTCTTTTCTGCAGTATAAAAGCTTTGTTTGAGGGAACAGAGGTCAGACCCACAGACCTACATGATCCCTCCACAGAACATCCTTTGATGTGAGACCTGAGAGGGTGAGAGTGTGTGGTCTCTGTTCTCGAGAGCATTTTACTATCGATAGTTAATTCAGATTGCATTTGATATTAAATACAAGTGTTACTTTTGAAACCTGAATTCAGCAACTTATTTGGTGCACATGCGCAGTAAGAAGTAAATAGAGAACCAGGCCATTTGCTGGGCTCCTGTAGCTTGACGATATATTCATATGCCTCAACACCTGTCCCTCCCAAAAAGAGTGGAAGGTATTGCGGGACCATTGGCTCAGGAGGCATAACAATCAGTGAGCCATACACGAAGCCCTTGTCCTGTACATTAGATGATATCACAGTTAAACACTACTTTCTGCTGTCTGATTGCTGCCCTGTAAATTTGTTAGGAAGAGATTTGATGTGTGTATTTGGAATAATCCTCACATCGGGCCCTGATGGCCTGATATTGAGCAGACAAGAATCATACAAACAAATGATGAAATAAGACCCAACAGATCTGTTGTACATCTACGGTACAACAGCATCACACCTAACTGATTTTGCCTCACAACATTCACCGCATGCAGAATGTTACATGCAGGCTGATTCACTACATTGCACAGCACACGTGTTATTGGAGAAGATGAGAGATTTGAGGAAGTATGGTTTGGAAGAGAGAGTGAGATAGAGAAGTTATGTATGATGGACATTTATTGGACAGAAAATACTGCTGCTGCCTCTGTTTCTGTCTCCTACACAATCTGAGTTGTTACAGGGGGTGTGTCCGCATGTATCATTGGCATGGGGCCCAGGAATGAAGAAGGACATATCTGGCTGGCTGGATAGGCAGACTGAACTCACTCACTTCAGTCCCACAGAGGATCCTAATAAACTGTACAGTATGAAGGGCGATGTATACAAAACAAAATGTACATCATTGCCAAGAGTAAAAAGAGTCACTCATCTTATGTTTGATAAGAACACACACCATGGTTTAAAATGTTCCATCTGTTGACATGGCTGAGCTGTCCGAGGTGCCCTCCTCTTTATGGTCTGCGCACAAATATGACATAGGACTGGTGAGGGGTGCGACACCTCTGGTTGTTCACCCACAATCTGATTTGGGCAGTGGGCAATAGCTCATGCTCCACTAGTCGCATGTTGATGTGTCCTTGAGCAAGCTGTGCCTACGGTGTAGAATTGTGATAGAATCTGAATTGTAAGTCGCTTTGGATAAAAGCGTCTGCTAAATGACTGTAATGTAATGTATTTCCGTCCATGCATGAAGCAATATCCACTCAAACAAGAGGCTATTGATGGTATTACACCCGTTTTTGAGTCTTTATTGAAAGCTGGTGTAATAGTCAAATGTTATGATTCACTGGTGCGCACACCAATTTTTCCGGTATAGAAAATGCGAGACACGGGGGGAACCGACTGAGTGACAATTTGTTCAAGATTTACAAGCAGTTAATGCTTCGGTGCACCCGCGAGCACCTCAAGTTTCTAATCCACACACCATTATGTCACTCATCCCTCCAGACACGACACATTTTTCCGTCGTCGACTTGGCCAATGCATTATTTTTTTCAGTACAGTGCACAATTTTGGGTTGCCTTCTCCTTTAAAGGAAGAGGCTATACCTGGAACAGGTGTCCCCAGGGATATTCAGAAAGCCCTGGTGTATTTAACAGTGCCGTGAGAGACAATTTGGCTAATTTACACTTACCAAATGGTTCTGCCTTGTTACAATATGTTGATGACATGATTTGCAGCCCCACAGAAGGAGCATGCAGATTAGAGTAATTTACAATTACACTTATCCTACTTAAATTTTTGGCTGCAAATGGTCACAAGGCTATCCGTCCAAATTGCAATTTGCTCTCGATAAAGTTTCAGATCTGGGACATGTGATCACAGCAGAGGGCAAAACCCTCTCTCCCAAAAGAATACAGGCAATTCAAACTGAAAGAGAGGTACTCCTCTCTTCCATGAAGAGAAGTCTGTAAGCGCGCTGTCGACAAAATTGTTAACATTTACACTGACTCTCGCTATGCCTTTGGTGTAGTGCACAACGTTGGTGCCCTGTGGAAACATAGAGGCTTTCTGACATCATCCGGCAAACTCATTTCTCACCACCGTCTCGTGGCCGACTTGCTAGAAGCCATACTGCTCCCTAAAACTGTGTTATGTTATGAAATATGATGATCACACTAACGCTTCTGATTTTTCAGGTTATTTTGATGTATGATGTTCAAGAATTTGCAGACATTGGCTATCCCTAAAGAGCAAAAGTGTTTTGCCTCATCTAATCCAGTTTACAAAATGATGGATGGGCCCAGACAATTGCCACGTGATCTCTTATGTTGTTATGCTATATTAGCTCACAGCAGAGATAACTTGGCAAAAGGGGGAATAATGTAATTTTATTATTATTATTTATTGGCCCTAGAAATTACAATACAATGCATTTTCACTAGGGGTGTAACGATACGCGTATTCGTATTGAACCGTTCGGTACGAGGCTCACGGTTCGGTACGCATGACGAACCGAACAATACGTTAATACTTTTTTTTTTTTTTTTAGGGGGCGACCGTGGCTCCCTGGGTTAAGAGGGTTGTCTGGTAACCGCAAGGTCGAAGGCTCAATCCTTGACTGGGACGTGTCATGTGTCGAAGTGTCCCTGAGCAAGACACTGTACCCCTAGCTCCCCGGGCGCCTGTCATTGGCAGCCCACTGCTCCCTATTTTTTTTTTGTGCATTTGGAAATGCAGAAGCTTAAATTGTGGGATATATTATGTTTTCGGTGGAGCCACTGTTCTCAAACTGGCAACACACATGACGTAACGGACAGCGTGCTCTCTGACACGCCCACCACCAAAGAAACACTTCCTACTCCAGTCGGCACTTTGCGCTGTGAGACACGCTACATGAAGCTAACGTTAGCTCGGTGCAACATGGCTAGTAATAGACCAGGAATAAAAGATCCTCCAACGGCCTACAGGTCTGGTGTTTGGAGCCACTTTGGTTTCTCTGTGAACTATGAGGGCGATGGTGAGAGAGTGGTGGATAAAAAAACAACGCGATCAACAAGCGATCACCACGGCGGTTGGTACATTTATAGCCGCGGACATGAGACCCGACTCTGTAGTGTAAAACGCTTTATGAACCTGCTGAATGTTATTGAGCCCGTTACACTACTCCTTCACGAGCCCATTTCAGCCAAACCGTAATTTCCGCTTTGTACAAGAAAACAAAAGCACAAGTAGAGAATCACATGTCCGAGGCACCCGCTGCTGCTCTGACAACGGATGCCTGGACGTCGAGGGCTACACAACGCTACCTGACTGTAACACACATTACCTCACCACTGAATGAGATGAAGAGCCACGTTCACTCAGGTATACTTCCATCATTGTTCATACTACAGTTATGATGGAGAAGATGTAAGTAACAATACTACATTAACGTTACATTTTTTAAGGAGCAGTTTTTGTTTTTTATGCTTATGTGTTGCTAAGAAGACACCCCAGAAGATGGGTCACTCAGGTATAGTTCCATCATTGTTCAAAGTCAAAGAATAGCTTTATGATGTTAGTTTTAATGAATAAATATATTTTAAAATCAAGTACGTTTCTCTGGCATTTATAGTTTTCTACTGTATTGAAAACATACCGAAACGTACCGAAAACGTACCGAACCGTGGCTCCACTGTACCGTACCGAACCGAACCGTGGATTTTGTGAACCGTTACACCCCTAATTTTCACTGAAACAGTTGGCCTAATACAGTAGAGCACCAATAGGCGGACCCTGGACCTAAAAGCGATAGATAGTTGAGAATTATTTATTTTATTCTTATTCTTCTTTTATTTTAACTGGCGCAGCGTTCCCTCTCTCAGAATCAGAATCCTAACACATGAATTCGCTGACCAACAATGAGGTTAACAGAGAGGAATAGAGCTGAAACAAGTGTTTTTCCTCCTATTAGAAGATGAAGAAAATATAGTATCGTGGGTTTTTTGGTTGACATCACTTCACACCTGAATGAACTGAATTTAAAACTGCAGGACAAGTCAGTTAAATCGATTTTTCTAAAATGAAGTATTTTATCTTAAGGGCCACATTTTTCAAAAGCTTTCTGTTATGTAATGCTTTTTTATCCAGCTCTTATTTTACTTGAAATGAGAGAACATTTATTTATTATTAGAGTATGTATTATTTATAATTCATCCAGTTCAATTTGAAATTGGACAATAAATATTGTTGAGATATTATTCAATTAAACTTTCTTTATTTGATTTGACAGTCAGCTGCTACGTACAGACGTTAATACAACTGTTGGCTACTTCAATATACATGGGACTAAATCATAGCGCAAGACATTGTTGTGTATTGTAACCCTTTGAGGAGGAAATTCTCTCTAACTGGACCTCGTTCAACTTTGATATATTATACTGCAGGGGTATTTAAATACAGTAGTGATTTGTCAGAGAATAACTAAGTAGCATCATTTATCTGTAGACCTCAGGTTTTAAAACTAGACTTAAAGAAGCAGTTACTGGAAACAAAGTAAAGAAATTATAACATCACATTTTATTAATTTAGCATGGTACACAAGAGGGTTCACTGTTTTTTTGTATTTTGTAGAAAATGTATTGTTTGCTAACAACGCATCAAACATGTAGCTGATCACCTCAATCATGTTGTGTGGCTGGGGAGAGAGAGGAGGGTAGCAACCAGAGTTTCCTAAACTGCAAAGCTGTCATACAGAAATCAGTGTGGTAGGAGGTAAGATCATATGTGCAAAGATGACACCGCAATGGAAGGCAGATCTCCTGAACCATGGCACCCATTCCGCTGTCCGGGATGGTGTGGCCTAAGAGGTTCAATGTGTTTTCTGCTCTTCTGTGCAATACTAATTGTGTTTCCTAATAATTGATGCATGAGAAACCATGACAACCAAAGAATGTACAACCAAAGGCAAACAATTATAGTGAGAAGAACTAAAATTGTCAACCACTAGATTAAAGAAACGATTCGTAAAACCATTAAGTCACCTTCGAATAACATGTGAAATGAATATGCTAAGTTCACAGTCCAGCAGCACACGAACTGTGACCTGTTTAAAACACGACCACAGCCTATGCTTCTACCATAGAACACACATCAGAAGAGTGAGACGTGTTTAAAACACGACCACAGCCTACGCTTCTACCATAGAACACACATCAGAAGAGTGAGACGTGTTTAAAACACGACCACAGCCTACGCTTCTACCATAGAACACACATCAGAAGAGTGAGACGTGTTTAAAACATGACCACAGCCTACGCTTCTACCATAGAACACACATCAGAAGAGTGAGACGTGTTTAAAACACGACCACAGCCTACGCTTCTACCATAGAACACACATCAGAAGAGTGAGACGTGTTTAAAACACGACCACAGCCTACGCTTCTACCATAGAACACACATCAGAAGAGTGTGCCAAAGATCCAAAACATTTTAGACCACACATGCGCATTCCACTGTTTAGTCTAAAAGGGCAGGATCTGCAACATCTGACTTTTTCCTCCCTTAAGGACTACGGAAGTGACATTTTTGTGTAATACTTATGTTTATTATAGCTTGCTATTTTAGAAATATAATCTCACAAAACAGCTAGTGCTTTCTTTTATTTGATAAAGGAATCAATTGAATTGACAGGTGATTCTGGATGTTTATTACATACTTGGATGGTAGAATTTCTTACAAATTGATTATTGTTCATGATAAAACTCACTGACTGTGTCATTATACAGTTTAACAGAGATGGAGGTCCGATGTCTGTGTTTCACCTCATCTCAGGAGATTTATTTTGCCATGTTGGTGTTAACATTCCCTAGCTTGCTACAACATAGAGTTGCTTAGAACTCACAAACCAGATAATGCTTTAACCTTATTGATTAATGATGTGCATATGTGAACCATTCTGGGTAATATGTGTTGATGTTTCGATAAATTGTAAATACTTTAATGGCCATAGGAATGGCCAAAGGGGGAATTGTTGTGGAAATTCATCATATCGTTCTTCTAGATATAACTTGTATCGCTTAAACCTGCATATATGCAGATGAAGCCAACCAGACTCATTTAAAACCTAATAATAAATAATCTCATATCGAAGGTATTTTAGCATTTCTGGCTTGCTGTAATGTCTGATCTCACCATCTAACCCTCTTCCCACGGAAAGGCTGGAACCTGGCCTTGGTGGAGGCATCGGCAGATGAGGACAACATCTGCGAGGGGGGGGGGGGGGGGTGAAGGGAGAGATAATGTGCATATATAACCTGCATATATATACTCTGTTTTGTCTATTCATTGTTGTTAGACCTCCGAACCATCTGTGGGGAAAGAGCGCTATCCATTCAGCTGAATTATTATTAGTGTCTGTTAAATAAATATGTTTTTATATTTTAAGAGTTTTCTCATCTCGACTATTTCTCACCGGGAGGTTAAAAAGATTATTTTCCACCACATATGTGTTTGGTGCTTTTATTGTGGAGGATGAGACGGAAGGAGAAATAGAGGTTCTGGTGAAGTGTGGGGGAAGTGAATAAAGTTGCTGCCGTCTTGGCGCAGATTATGGAGCCCCGTGTTTATTATTATCATAAAGTATCGTCGCAACATTAACCCTCAGTTGTCATGGGGCATGGTGGAGGACTCAAACGCAGACCAGGCAGAGTATCGTGAAGGTAGCATTTATTGAACAAACACAGAAACGTACCAGAACACAACGGGGAGTCCAAGCAACAGACAAGAGACGAGGGGGTAAATCCAGTAGAAACAGAACAGGACGAGCAAAATGGGCAGGTAGACATGGGGTAATGATCTGGCGACGAGTGACTGAGAGGCAGGAGTTTAAGTAGTGACTGAAACAGGTGAGCAGGTGAGAGTAGTGAGTTTAATGAGGTGAGAGTGGAAGACAGGTGCGCTGAATGAGGGAGTGCTTGATTAGTAACCAGAGACAGGTGAAGGGAGTGCTGACAGGTAGAGTGAGGAGCTACAAAAAGACACAGAACACAGGAGGCAAAGCCTAATCGTGACATCAGTAAACTATCAATGGATAAATAAAAAAAAAGAAAAGTCACGGAGGAAAATAGAGTTTAATTCTGCGTCGACGTATTAATTTGCTTTCAGTGCCAACGATGCTGCTTTACCTGTATGCTTGAAATGTGGCGATTTCTCAACTGCTGCAGCAAACTGAGCAAGTTTTTTTCTCCTCTTCATAAGAGTTTGATATTGTTATTACAGGTAAAATAGCAATACAATGTCAATAATCGTCTTCATTCTTGTTCTATAATTTCACAAATACAACAAACTATAGTTTTTGTATATATAATATAACTATATATAAAACTTTATAAGCTGTGATATCAAATAGCTTTTGCGGCTCCAGACACATTTTATTTGGCTCTTTGGCTAGTAAAGGTTGCCAACCCCTGCCCTAGATATATGTGCTGAATAGAAAACATACCTTTGGCCATGTGGCTTTAATATCATTCATTGAATAGATATTCAGCTCTGTTAGCTATTGGCTGGTGACACATTCTCAGCTCTGCCAGAGGCTCACTCATTTCCTGTAATTATTTCTATACCACTTGGCCCCAAATATAAAGAATGAATATAGACCTATATTTCCTCTGAATGCTGTCATTTAAGAGACTTTTTATGTGAGTAATAAAGCAGGGGCCGCCACCCTCTGTCACTAAGGAGCGAATCATTTCCCAGGGAGGGGAAAACATCTGTTCCCAATTGAGGCGCCTGCCTGATGAGAAATAACGGCTTTTCACATGATCATCCAGGATATAAAGGTTGAAATTGGGTCCGCAGTGTAGAGGGCCTGGATAATGATGCTTCAGGCATGTAAAGAGAAGGGGAAGTAAGGGCTGTGCATGCACTCAGTAGAACGCTCATTCTCCCCACTGTGCTATTGAGCTTCATCCGAGTCATCAGTCCGGACCAAATGTGTAGAACGGTTTTACACAAATTACTTCAATAACCTGTGTGACAATAATAATAATGCTAACAAATGATTATGTGCATAAAGAGACTTACATGCTGACACCCATTCTCAGCTGACATATGACACACACGCCTGTAATAGGGTGAAGATTTGGGGGAAAGCACAGTTTTGAGTTTGGAGGTAAAAAAACAAACTCATAAAAGTAACATATGATTGAATTAATGATCATGCTCATCACTGTTTGATAGAGGCAATCAGAAATGTCCATAGAAACCTCACTTTTAGTTCACAATAATACAAAAATGTGTTAACACTTCAGTAATCACAATTTCAATGTCTTGCCTCTAACCTCTTCACCTCTTCTGCAGTCTTTTTAGCAATATATTATGACTGCATACTGTCAGTCGGGGGGGGGGGGATATAGACAGTTACACAGGGGCCTGTGGGATACCATTGTTGGTGAAATATATATTATATCATAACACGTAACTTGCGGGCACTGGGGTCCGTTGTAACTACCTTACGCCACGTTGAATTGCTTTTAATTCTTTCCAAATGTGTTTTTACTGTGAGAACGTGCGTGCCAACTTCAACCCTCTGCACCTACAACAACAATGAAACTGGTTTACTGCAAAACTCAGGCAGCTTTGTCAGGCCAAGGAGGACAGACTCCTGTACAATCAGGTCAGGAACACACTGCAAAGGAGATCAGAGTGGCAAAGATGAGCTACACTGAAAGGTTGAAAAACTGGTCGGTCAGCCACCGACCCTGCATCAGTATGGAGGAGCCTACAGGACATCAGCTACAGAAGACCATCCCCCCAAACAGTAAAGTGGCCGACAAGCTGCTGTGTTTTACTACAGGTTTGATATGCCAATAGTCACACCCTTCACCCTACTCCGACATCAAACAGCTAACTGCACCCCCAGCCTCTTCCTCACCTCTCCCACTGACCTGATTTTTTGTTTGGGTTCAAATAACACAAAGTGCCGTTACTGAAGTACTCAAGTTATGTGACAAAAATATCAATGTTGACCTTTTGTTTTCGAATCGGCAACGAATAGCAGTCTCCTGGCTGTTGGTTGGCTGACTGTAGCAACTCGGGTTAGACCCAGCGCTGTCGCTGGCCAACAGCCCACTGTGGGGTTTGTGCTAGCTGAAGGTCCGTTTGACCCACTTCTTTTGTGTCATAACTGGAGCCTTGGTTTCCATGGTTTCAGACATGTGAAGACGTCATTTGCATGTTTTAAGATTGTGAAGGTAATTTTTGGCATTTTGTAAACTGCTGTCTAAACACCTCAAAACAGCCAACACATAAATATGTGGGACTGCAACTGTGGAGTTGAGGCCATTTTCTGGAAAATAATATGACAATTTGCTTTTTTAGCAAGAACAAATTGGAGCTATTGGCTGTGTACATTGCACACCTACACACAGACTTAATTTATCAGTCACTGGTTTTGTTGTCCTTTTTATTTCTTTAACAAATCTACATAGTCACACAATGATGAATCTCCACACAAAAGATCCAAAGAAACTGTCAGAAAAACACTGTTGACTTTTCATTGTATATATGCAACACACAGTATCATAAACGCACACACAAACACAAAGTGTTGATCGTGCACAACCCCAGGTGTGAGATCACCTCGGGCCCTGTGGCAGTCAAAGCTTTTAAAGGTTTAACTGACAGCTAGTTTTACCGTTTGATGAAGTGTTTCTCGAGCATTTTGTGATTGCCCAGTGTGTGATTGCCTGCCTCTGTCTTTCCCGGGTGGTTCTAGAGTGTGAATTATGTACCTCCACTCTTCCATTCCTGGTTCAACTTGCAGCTTTAAACTGAGGTATCACCCCAAAGCCCTAGCGCTCCAAGCTGGGACACTCTAATAACCGCCCCCATAAATGGACAGTAAATCTGAGGCAGTATAAAACACAACCTTATGAGAGGCAATCATTTGGAAGCGCTCACTGCCTCGTGGCCTCAACATCCCCTCTTTCTCTTTTTTTCTATCTGTCTGCTCCTGTCGGTCTCCCTCTTTATTCCTTCTTCTTTGTTTTCTCTCCTTCTCCCGCTCCATCTCACTTCCCCACTACATGACTTCTCACCTAAATTACTGCAGGCACTGCTGCAGAATCTGAACTACACCTACAGGCTTGACTGGAAAGGTCAACAAGCTGCTTAAAATGAAGAATAGCGCAGGAACAGAGCAATCTTCTCTCTCCATCTTCTCTTTCTTCTCCTCTTACCCTCTCCTCCTCGGCTGCCAGTGTTTTTTATCCTTCCATTTTTACGTCTTCCCAGGTGCAGTGGTTTTTCTGCAGCATGCCAAGTGCATGTGTGTTGATTTCATTGTCTCATTGTTGTTCATTGTTTTTCTATTTGTATCTCTTTGTACACCCCCACTCCATCCATTCTTTTTTTCCATTGTCTCTTCTTTGCCCCCCATCTCTTTCTATTCTCTTCCTGTAGATATATAGGTGTTCTTATTACCTGAGATAAACTGACTGTATGGACTCCATGAATCCACCTCACAGCGGCTATTCTTCTTCTCGCCTCCTTTGTTCTCTTATTCCCCCCTTGCCTTGTTTTTTTTCTTTCTCACTCTTATGTATTTTTCTTCTATCTCCGTCTGCTTGAGTTTCTCCCTGTTGTGCTTCCACTGGATGTGGTTTTGAATATCAAACATATATCAATATCTTCAGCCTCTCTGAGAAAATAATGAAAAACAATACAATTACACATATTTTCTATTCACCTTCACATGTGGCATTCCGTCTCCCTCTCCTTGTCTCCAGTTACAGCAGCTTTTTATGTATAAGCTTCGAGGTAGGGATCCATTCCATGGCCAGAAGTATACATGATAGTTGAACATGTGATTTCAAAACCATGAACATTAACCTGCTGCTATAACAACCACTCTTCAGGGAAGACTTCCCCCAGATTTTGGAATCTGACAGCAGGGATTTGCAGCAGGGACCTGCTAGGGGAACCCAGGGCGAAAAGGAAAAAACAATTATGTTGGGCCCCTGCCGGTGCACTTTGTCAGTGCCATCAGAGCCCCGGTCAATTTTTTGCTGCCATTAGCATCATCTCCACCCACCAGGGCAGAGGTCCCCAACCTTTTTTGCGCAACGGACCGGTTTCATGTAAGACAATATTTTCACGGACCGGCCTTCAAGGTGTGGCGGATAAACACAACGAAATAAAATGATACGAACGTCATGAAAACAAAAATTAAATGCATACAAAATAGAACTCACAATAACGCTGAATCAGTGGAGCCCTGAGCTTGTTTCTCTGCAACGAGACGATCCCATCTGGGGGTAATGGGAGTGTGGAGGATTTCAGTATTAAGCACAATAATAAGAATGTTACCATGGGTTAAAGAGTTGCAATATATTTATCTATGAGATGTATTATCTTTACAGTATGTGTATAGGAAGCATGTGGAATGCCACATTTATGCTTGTAAAAATTGTCAAAGTATCTGAAAGTACCAGAATACTTATCAAGTGTATAGTGTGTTTACAGTATGTTTACTATAGGAGTGTTGAACCATAAGAGACAATTATTGAATGTATTAATCTGTAAAGAATAGTCGATAGGGATAGACAGGGATTTTAAGTCAGGCATTTACAGAGGACACCAGGATCAGAGCAGAGGACCCAAGAGGGACCCAAGCAGGAGGAGCAACCGACCAGACCAATAGGAGACGACGAGGGAGTCAGCTGACTGAGGCTAGGAGGAGTCAGCTGGATTTAAGCCAATAGAATTTGAGACAGATATTTTACGGACTATGAAAGGAGATTCAAATGAGTCTTTCAGTCTCTTCATCACATTTCGTCCTTCAGGTAACAAGCTTCCTGTTTGGAGTGTGTGTGAAAGCTGTTCTCGAGAGCATTTTACTATCGATAGTTAATTCAGATTGCATTTGTTATTAAATACATGTTTTATTTTGAAACCTGAATTCAGCGAACTTATTTTTGGCGCACATGCGCAGTAACTTGTCAACAAACCGGTCCAGCAGCTACGGCTCCTGGTTAGCTCGTAATATTATTGCCCCAACAGGAGACAATGACACCCAAAGTGTGTTCCTAGTGTCCAGTCTACTTTGTTTAGTTTTGATTGCTGTCACTGCAGAAAATCCCGCTTCACAAAGAGGATGTTGGAAATGGAAGCAGGGATTTCAGTGCTTTTGTGGTGATCTCAGGATATTCAGCCTTGATTTTAATCCTAAACACCACCAGAGTTGTTGTCTCAAACATACTTTTAAGGCCACCGTCATTTACAACCTCCAGCAGCTGATCTTCCTCTGTCGCCACATATTCTGCAGAGCGGGCTTGGCGCGTAAGAAATACTCCTGATATTTAATTAGACTCCTGATATTGTCTGTTAAATGAAGCTTTCCTTTTCTTGGAAGTTGTAGGCTCTTCTTCTGTCTCCTTAGTGGCCTTTTCCTCCTTTGCAAAGAAGCTCTCCAAAAGTTTTTTACTCATTTTCGCTAGCTTGTGGGCTTCATTTTTGAGGTAACGTATCACGTGACCGAGACAAGCGTCTTGACATGTCAAGAGCCACAGGCGGATGAAATTGGGAGAGAGCTTTAAAAATGTAGCATTCTGGTGTACTCTGAGAATAAAATTGAGTGATAAGACAATATTTACTTAAATATTTACTTTTTTTTGCAAAAAACGAATTTATTATTCAGTGATTAATCAGTATTTCAGCTCGAGTTGAACAGCTCGGCTAGTTAGCTTTTTTTTTTTCAATATTATTATTATTATTATTAACCTTTTATTTAGACAAAATCCATTGAGACCGAGGTCTCGTTTTCAAAGGTTTTAGTCTTAAAGAAACGATCGCCTATACAAAATAAAGAGATTAGTTTTCATTAAACCCTGTTACTGTACGGCTTCATATTAACTTCTACTGTTACTGTACGTCTTCATATTAACTTCTACTGTTACTGTACGTCTTCATATTAACTTCTACTGTTACTGTACGTCTTCATATTAACTTCTACTGTTACTGTACGTCTTCATATTAACTTCTACTGTTACTGTATGTCTTCATATTAACTTCTACTGTTACTGTACGTCTTCATATTAACTTCTACTGTTACTGTACGTCTTCATATTAACTTCTACTGTTACTGTATGTCTTCATATTAACTTCCACTGTTACTGTACGTCTTCATATTAACTTCTACTGTTACTGTACGGCTTCATATTAACTTCTACTGTTACTGTACGTCTTCATATTAACTTCTACTGTTACTGTACGTCTTCATATTAACTTCTACTGTTACTGTATGTCTTCATATTAACTTCTACTGTTACTGTATGTCTTCATATTAACTTCTACTGTTACTGTACATCTTCATATTAACTTCTACTGTTACTGTACATCTTCATATTAACTTCTACTGTTACTGTATGTCTTCATATTAACTTCTACTGTTACTGTACGTCTTCATATTAACTTCTACTGTTACTGTATGTCTTCATATTAACTTCTACTGTTACTGTACGTCTTCATATTAACTTCTACTGTTACTGTACGTCTTCATAATAACTTCTACTGTTACTGTATGTCTTCATATTAACTTCTACTGTTACTGTATGTCTTCATATTAACTTCTACTGTTACTGTACGTCTTCATATTAACTTCTACTGTTACTGTACATCTTCATATTAACTTCTACTGTTACTGTATGTCTTCATATTAACTTCTACTGTTACTGTATGTCTTCATATTAACTTCTACTGTTACTGTACGTCTTCATATTAACTTCTACTGTTACTGTATGTCTTCATATTAACTTCTACTGTTACTGTACGTCTTCATATTAACTTCTACTGTTACTGTATGTCTTCATATTAACTTCTACTGTTACTGTACGTCTTCATATTAACTTCTACTGTTACTGTATGGCTTCATATTAACTTCCACTGTTACTGTAAAGCTGTTAGAATTGTGACCTATCTTCTATTTGCAATTAATATGCATTCAATCCAGTTCAATTATTTAAATTAAAATGATAATCTACTCTGGCTAAGGTAGCTGATCAAGAGTAAAATAATAGCTGTAATCTATACACAGCTCTGCATTAGCAACCCGCTGAAATGAAGGTACACATGGGACTGTTGGGACTGTTAGTCCACTGGCTGTGGTCATTACAGTGAACAGTGTCTGGCAGTGTGATGAGAGGGCACGTGAGCCCTTGTTGCTGTACTTTATCTCCTTGGAGCAGAGGCTGCATTCAGCATACCCTGCCTCATCAATGTATTTAAAACACTGTGACAGCAGGAAGCTGTACTCACGTCTGTTTAGACCTCCACCTTTATCCAGGCCCAGCTCCACTCACATCTCAGCCCTGCATCAAGCTGCGCTACACAAACAGCCTCCTCTTCATTAAGCTCTTTGACCTCATCATCTCATCAGTATCTGGGCCTCATGTTTCGTGGTCATAAAAGTTATTATGACCACGAAATCGCCTCATTCTACTTTGAGTTAAAAAAAACAACCTGCAACCAGATCCGCTGGTGTTCCGGTTTAACGTTAATGAGTGACCGCGTGAACTGAACAGGAACACGGGGGGCTGCATTGTTTCATCACATTATGTTTTTTCCTCCTAAATCGCGATAATGACGAACATTAACAGTCAATAAAGTTTTGCATGCAGTGGACGTTAACTTAACCCAGCAAGTCTGAACTGTAACGGAACTTACATTTTAACGGAGGGAAATGAAGACGCTGTAGACATCTTAACGCTGATTGGCCAAGACTCGACACGTCACATCAAAGATGTTTTATTGTGAAGATCACGACATCACCTTTTCTCCTCGTCTCACTCCAATCTGAGAAACGCTGGCTGGCCAGTTGACACCCCCCCCCAAAAAAAACCTCTACGGATCTACATGACTCACGTGGATGACATATTTTTGATTCAAAACGGCGAATTTCGCCAAAAAGTGACAAGTTCGCAGGTATGAGTTTGTGAAGAAAATATACATGTCTATATATGCATTTTTTTTATGTACGGAATACCTGAACAAATACCTGAACAAAATACTGTTGAATTAATAGAAAACTTGGTGACATTTCTTTTTTTATTACGATAGTACAGTAGTACACTGCAAATGTGATGCTCTTTCAGACCCCTAAGAACATCTTCAGAGCTGTTTAAGTCTGTATTTTTAGGTGACGTTTGATGGAAAATTTGTGAAAATGTTTAAGATGTTAGATGTTTTTATTTATGGTGCGTTTGTTGTTTGCCAAACATTTATAAGTCTAATAAATAAACTATGAAAGTGTAGCAAGTGGTGATGATAATTATATTCCCTGTACCGTCCTGTTTACAAGACCCATGGGTCAGAAAACAGCCAGCAGGACTCAGAGGATGACCAAAACAAGGTTTAGTGCCAACTGGTGCAAAGTTTAATCCAGAAGTTGCAATTTAATAAGGCAGGTCTGCCTTAACCCCCCACAATCCAGACATACGTTTTGCTCAATACGCATCAGACCCCCCACCCCTTTGACCGAGGTGGTACTGTAATAATCAGAAAAGACCCAAAGATTGTCCTCTTTGTCTCTTCTCATCCTTTATCTGTTATGTATGTCTCTTCTCATAGGCGCTACCCACATACTCAGCTCTGCAGCTCATCCCACAAATGCATGTTCCTTACAAATGTGTCACAATTTAAAAGGGAAATAAACAGGCTTTCCAACAGTATAAGATGTATTGCCAAGAAGCATTGTTACAACAAAGAAATAATCTACCAAACACAAATTTCCTTACTTTTTGTGCTATGTTTATATATATATATATATATATATATATATATATTGTAATGTCATGATAAGTTACTAGGGCAGGCTAGGGTGGGGTGGTGCAAGGTAATTAACAAAACAGGCAAAAATCAAAGGTTCCCAGAAAAAGCTGATGGTTTATTCTTTGTTTATAAGGCAACTCAGGTAACTCTTTATCAAAATCAAAAAGTCCAAATGAAAACAAAAGCGTCCAAGCGGAGATAAGGGTTTGTTAAACAGCACAGTTGTAGGAAATAATTCAAAATTCAACTTAGAATGTCCTCGGTTTCTCAGGCTACCGGGTCTTCTTTCTTGCAATCCTTCTTAGTCTATTTCTGTACTTTACTTCGTGCCGTTCTCCAGTCAAAGTTTGTTCTCGAAGCTCCTTCCAGACGTATGCTCTCTCCTCCTCTCCTCCTGCAGCTCTTAAGTCCTGCCTCAATCAGGTGGTTTAAACACCCACACCTGGGTGAGTGGTGAGGCCTTCTGGGAGCTGTAGTTGTCTTGTGTTGTCAAATGTACACCGTTACCCACACGCCTCTGATTATCAGGGAAGAAACAAGAGTGCGGCCGCTGGACACATAAATGGTGAATTTACCGTGCCCTTTCAGATTGTGATGCATCAAAGACACAGGACGCGTACCTAGCAACATCACTGTATTCTAGTCTAGCTCAGTGTGCCCCTTTCACCTCAGCTGGATCCCATCAACCTTGCAGAACATTCTTAAAGAAACCTGCTCCAGTCTGTGCAAAGTCTGTGTTCTAACGCTGCAAAAGTGAGAACAGTAACAAACTCTGAATTCAACAAACGTCTGTCAAATGCTGTCATCATGTTGCCATTTCACCCAGCCAAACGTGAGTGAGAGGAGATCTCATCAGTGTGTCCCGGAGACGAAATCGGAGATATACGTTCGAAGCGTGGTCGAATCCTATTGTTGCTAACTACCTAGCTTTACCATGGACGGTTGAAAAACGACTTTTGAGGGGCTATTTCTGATGCGTGTCGCGGCCAAATGAACACGAAAAAGTGACGAAATATCGTACGAGGCTAGGTCATAGATCGTAGATCGTGTTTTATTGTGTTTTGAGTGTGTGAAGTGTTACACATGCTTCGGTTCATGCGAGCTTGTTGTGGAAATATGATATTTGGTACTGAAAAATGGCTTTCTTCGGTACCAGTCGGTACCAACCACTAGCTCCCCGGTGGGGGGGCTCTCGGGCTAGAAAGTTAATGGGGAACGTGAGGTCCTTGGCCAATAAGACGGATGAGCTCGGCGCGCTGGTAAAGTCCCAGAGAGAGTACCGTGAATGCAGCGTCATGTGTTTCACCGAGACATGGCTTCACTCGTATTTCCTGGACCACAGTGCGGCCGTACCCGGCTTCAGGACTGTTCGGGAGGACAGAGACGTTGTACAGAGTGGTAAGAAGAAAGGTGGTGGGATTGCAATGTATGTGAATGAGAGGTGGTGCAATCCCGGCCATGTGTGTGTGAAGGAATGTTTCTGTAGCCCGGACATTGAACTTTTAGCCATGGGAATGCGTCTGTATTATTTGTCGAGAGAGTTCTCATCCGCCATTGTTGTCGCTGTGTACGTTCCTCCATCAGCTGACGCAGAGGCAGCAGTGGTCACTATCCACTCCACTGTGTCTAGACTGCAGATTCAACATCCTGGTGCATTTTTGGCTATTACTGGAGTCTTTAACCACACCACACTGGATAAAGGTCTGCCAACTTTTCACCAATATGTTGACTGCCCCACACGGAACAATACAACTCTGGACCTACTGTATGCTAATGCCAATGATGCATACAGTGCTACTGCCCTTACCTCCCTTGGTAGGTCTGACCACAACTTGGTCCTGTTAACCCCGAAGTATGTTCCTCTGGTGCAGAGGCAGCCTGTAACCACCAGAACTGTGACGCCCTGCAGGACTGCTTTGAGTCTACGGACTGGGATGTGCTCTGTGGACAGCATGGGGAGGACATCAACAGCATGACGGAATACATTAAATTCTGTGAACACACCACCATACCATCCCGGACTGTACACTGCTTCCCCAACAACAAGCCATAGATCACCAGTGACCTGAAAGCCCTTCTTAATAAGAAGAAAGCAGCCTTCAGGTCTGGGGACAGGGACGAGCTCAGGAGAGTACAGCGCGACCTGAGGGTGAAGCTCAGGGAGTGCAAGGACTCCTACAGGAGGAAGGCCAAACTCCAGCAGAACAACGTGAGGGAGGTGTGGACTGGGATGAAGCAGATAACTGGCTTCAAGGTTGGAGGGAGACAACCAGGGGGCTCCCTGGAGAGGACAAACGAGCTAAACTGTTGCCCTCATCTGTCTCCTCCACACACCTCACCTCACAAACACCTCGGCTGCCTCCCCCTCTGTTCCACCTGGTGAGCTGCATGGACACAGAGCGCTCAACTTCAAAGGGCTCCACCATTGACGCCATGACCACCCTCCCCCCTCTCTGTGACGACTGGACAGGTTAGGAGACAGCTGGAGAGACTCCACCAAGGCAAGGCTGCAGGACCTAACGGCATCAGCCCCAGGGTCCTGAAGACCTGCGCCATCCAGCTGTCTGATGTCCTGCAACACCTCTACAACCTGAGCCTGGAGCAGGAGGAAGTCCCGGTGCTGTGGAAGACGTCGTGCCTGGTCCCTGTACCAAAGAAGACGACCCCATCTGGCCTCAACGACTACCGACCAGTTGCCCTCACATCTCTTGTGATGAAGGTGCTGGAGAGGCTGGTCTTAACCCACCTCCGACCGCAGGTGAAATCCTCACTGGACCCTCTGCAATTTGCACAACAGCCTCATGTGGGAGTGGACGATGCTATCATCTACCTGCAGGAACGAGCTCAGTCGCACCTGGATGGAACCGGTGGCTCTGTGAGAATCACTTTCCTTGATTTCCCCAGTGCATTCAACACCATCCAACCAACAAGAAGCTGCGGGTGGTGAGGGTAGACACGTCCACCGTCTCCTGGATCACTGACTACCTCACAGGCAGACCAGTTTGTCCGACTGGGCCGTGTGCTGTCTGATATGGTGGTCAGTGGTACTGGAGCTCCACAGAGAACTGTTCTGTCTGCCTTCCTGTTCACCCTGTACACCACTGACTTCCAGTACAACTCAGGGTCATGCCATCTGCAGAAGTTCTCTGATGACTCTGCAGTGGTCGGGTGTATAAGGGACGGACGGGAGGAGGAGTACAGGGCAGCAGTGGATGACTTTGTGGAGTGGGCCGGTAGAAATCACCTGCTTCTGAATGTGGCCAAGACCAGAGAGATGGTGGTCGACTTCAGGAGGAAAATGACGACTCCACAACCGCTGATAGTTCTGGGAGAGGATGTGGACATGGTGGAGGAGTACAAGTACCTGGGTGTCTCCATCGACAACAGACTGAACTGGAAGACCAACATCAACGCTGTGTACAAGGAGGGGATGAGTCGACTCTTTTTCTTGAGGAAACTTCGATCCTTCAACGTGTGCAGCAAGATGTTGGAGATGTTCTACCAGTCTGTTGTGGCCAGTGCACTTTACTTCTCCGTAGTCTGCTGGGGGAGCAGCATTGGAGCCGGAGACACCAACAGACTTAATAAACTGATTAAGAAGGCCGGCTCCATCATTGGCTGCAAACTGGACAATCTGGAAAAGGTGGTGGAGAGGACACTGAAGAAATTATTATCCATATTGGATAACCCGGACCACCCTCTCCACCACCTACTGCAGGGACAGCGGAGCACTTTCTCCAACAGACTCATCCAGAATGCTGTCACAAGGACAGATACAGGAGAACATTCCTGCCCTCTGCAATAAGACTTTATAATAAATCACCTCTGGCCAAATCAATCACACAAAGACTATAACACCGTTACACTGTTGTTTGTTTGGTTAAATCGTTGCACTACTGTTTAGTTAGTTAATTTAATATTATTCTATTTCATTGTGTGTGTGTATATATATATACATATATATACAATATATATATATTTTTACTTTACTTTACTTACCTGTATCATAATGCTGCTGTAGAGCAAAATTTCCCCTTGTGGGATTAATAAAGTATCTATCTATCTATCTATCTATGTTGATGTTGTCACGTAAATTGTGTACTTCAGTAACGTCACTTCCTTGGTTATTTCAACCCAAAGGGCGATCTATTCCCAAACCTAAGTGGTTTTGTTGCCTAAACCTAACTGAGTTTCCTGTGATGACGGAAGTTTGTTTTGAAAAGAACATATTCATGTAACGAGCTGCAATTTATACGTGTTGCAGGCTTTTGTAGAATAATGCACAAAAATGAGGAGTAACTTTTTGTAGGATATCATATGAACCAGATTGCTGAATAGATGAAACAGATACCTGCTGCCTTGAGATGGCTGTAAAGAGAATCACCAGAGTAGAGAAAAGACAGACCTACAGAATAGACTACTAACTGTTCTGGCAAAAATTACTCATTTGTTTTTATTTTGTTTCATTGGCATTAATGCCATGATCGAGAAAGCAAAATAAATAAACAAAACAGCATTTTTCCTGTGATCAGCTGAATGAAAATAGGAACATAGAACATAGAATCAAATTGAAAAGATGACCAAGCATGAATAAAGAGGGGTTGTGTGATTTCAGACTTTTATCTGGGTTCACTGTCACCAAATTACAAGTGCAAACACAAGTGCACTGAGTATGTTGCTGGATTGGTATTGCCACACATTGTACCGCGCCACTCTTCTCACAGTGAGTCACCAAGATACCAAACTGGAGCACAAATGTGCAACACTGCGTTCTGCACCCTGCGTTGACATCAAAATGTCGTGTCCCCCCCCACACACACACAGTCTGTTTTGTTCTAAAGGACCATTACTTCACAGCAGTACCAGCCAATCTCCAGAATGGAATCAATGATGTGCTAAAGCATTTTGTGCCACTTTGTCTCTGTGCTTTAATAATTGAGCCACACTTTCAAACCGTGAGTTTAATTCAGTCATCTTTGAGGGTGTGTTGTTGTGTCTGGATGAGAGCAATGAAACGTGTCAAATAATTACAATTTCATGGTTCGACTGGGGTGCAGAAAGTGAGAGGGACAGTTTAAACTTATATTTCTCTTACCGGGATATGTCGTTGTATTCAGTGCCAGCCTCCCACAGAGAGGGTGCTTGGGTAATGATCACCCGGGGCTAACTGTTAATTCATGGCAGATTGCAGCCATATTGGGGGAAGCACAAGGATCGGAGTTTAATTGTCCTTTGCATATTCGCTTCCTTCACATTTACCTCCACGTATCAGTTTCTCAGCTCAAACACCATTTCGTAGGTCAAAATAGTTTTTTAGATTGTTTGGCTGAAACAATTGTGCTGAACAGCATTAAGATCAAATGGAAAACATAATTGTTATGAACATTTCTATTTGTCCAGTGCACTTGTATTCAGAGTATGCAGTACTGTGCATAATAACCTTGCTTGAAGCTACTTCACTTCATATTATTTAGTGGTGGGCAAGTTAACGCGTTAATTTATTAACGCAGACAATTATTTTATAGTGCGTTCGCATTTTTTTTTTATTTTGAAAGTCTGTTGGTCACTGGCAGCGGTGGAGGGAAGCTTCAGCAGACTACGTTGATGCAGCGTGTGGGAGAAGTATAGATAAACAAAAGCAAGACAAGCTAACAAATGCCATAGAGAAGTGGATACAAACTGCATCCGGTTAGTATTGTGGAAGATGTCGGTTTGAGGAACGTTCTCAAGGTGCGTTCGCGTCGCGTTTGGTGTGAACGCACCTTTAGGATCGCAACGAATGACGGCACGTATGAGCCTCAATAATGAGCTAAGAAAGTTAGCGGAAATATTAACGTGATACAACATCCGGTTTCTTCAGACGAACATCCGGTTTTCAGAATAAGATGCCAACAAAGTATGCATTATATTCACATTAAGTATAAAACATGCTACCTGCATCTCGTGAGTTAAAGGGAAAATACACCTAAATTGTGTGTAAAGTGTCTTTATTCTTTGATTGCTGGGTAACCATCATCACCTTGGAGTTACAGCATTATATTGATGAACAGTAGAGCTGCATTCACATGCTCTGACTGTCATGAAGACAGACATTTTTGCTGAAACGTGCTGAAACATTTTATTCATGTTGCACAGCAGTGGAACGTTTCAAATACAGTCAGCACACCGAGCACAGATAGTGCAAGAGATATAACTGCTACTGTGTATAGGGAATACTGCTGTTAAAAAGCACCTTATTTGTTTTAATAAGTGTTTGCAAACCAAATGTTATTGCCCTTTTGTTCATATAGCAGTACTTTTAAAATAAAAGTGCGCAATACACTACTTTTTAATTAATTATTGAACTTTGCCATAACTGCGATTAATCGTGATTAAAAATTGTAATTGTTGCCCAGCACTAATATTTTTATATGGTATTTCCACCTATGCTCTACTATATACATATCGGAAGAATTTAATCGCAAATGCTGAGTTGGCAGATTTTGGGGCATTTTTTGGCCATATTAACAGTGATATAATGAGGGTTGGAGAAGAGAAATATGCTACAATGGTCTTGTCAAACCCAGGCTTCTAAAGTATAATGGTGAGCACTGTAATGGATTTCACTCTGCATAACATTAAAATGTAGTTAAAGGTGATAGGATTCTTTCACTCTTTAAGAATTCGATTAAGTGTACACCTTTCGTGAAGTCTCTTGTCAAGTAATCAATCTGAGTTGTCATTTTTTTGTATTCAACCAATCAGTATACATGTCTACCTCACCAATGTTTATTCAAACTGATTTATGCAGTGGTGGGCCGTCGGGGCCTGCAAAGCCTTCTCTGCTGGCCTAAACAGAATCACAAAGTTATATCTATTTTATAATTTTTCTTAAATACACTACAAGTATTGTAATTTATAAAAATATTTTTCCAATTATCTTATTTTCTCATTACACAGCTACTGTCTTCCTCAGTTGCTCTGCTTCCAGTGCAGCTTGTTTTAAGTAGAGCTTTTATCCAATCAGATTTCACCTCTGTGTCTCTAGGTAAGAAGAGAGGCCCGAGGCCTGCAGACTCACAAGTGAATCCCTTTGCAGTTTAAGTGAATGAGGACGATATTGTTGATTGTCATAGTGTTCAACCAATCAGATCTTTAGTTTGACATGTTGGGCGTATTCTTTGACGTGCCAGAGTCTGCTAGCTGGCCTAGCCATACGTGATTGGTCAATGGGCTAGCGTGACATGTTGGGCGGTGACAATCCCAATATCTGCTGCCTCTGTCGAGCGGACATTTTCAGCCCTCAAACGCATTAAAACATATTCAAGAAATAAAACTGGGGAGGCTCGACTGTCTTCACTGGCGTCCATGAATCGAGAAGGACTTCTTACTGGAACTAAAACGCACGGATGCACTGAACAACCCTGAGATTAAACTCTTTATTAACAAAGAAAGAAGGATGTACTTTGTCTTTAAATAGTGAACAGCAGCGCTGGTAAGTTAAATGCATTTGTTTTTACATCTGCAGTAGCTTTAATATGCTTGTTTGTATATTATTATTTGTACAACTTGTTTTTATGAAGATGGATTTTCGTTTGGTTTTATATGTGATAGGAACTATTGTTACATCCTATATTGCTCTGGGGACATATTTAGCGGTGACAGTGTTGCCAACTTGCCGACTTTCTCGCTAAATCTGGTGTTTTGACTCGATAACGTTAAAGCACTACCGTTCTACAGTTACTGCTGTGAATGAGCAGCAAGAGCTGCCGTGAGCCCCTACGCCGCCCCAAAGCACACACAGGCGTGTACTCTCACAGAAGCCTCGCGCAGCAGTCCCAGCTGCAGTCAGAGCAGAGAGGAGACGCACTCTCGGCGTATTCTCTGCAGTTAGTGTATCTATAGGTGTTGGCTTCATTTTTACACAAAACAAATAATAACCGTAGCTGTGTTTCAGCTGCAGGACAGCAGTGAAGGCCCAGGTATAAAATGCACAGCCCGCCACTGGATTTATGATATACTGTATGTAGATTTAACAGTTTTCATTGTGTTTACCCTGGGTGCTGTGAACCTGGCGCTCCTCTTCTGGCTCCATTCCGGCTTCCAGTTACTCTCATCAGCCTGTCCAGCTCAGCTCCACCTTTCACTATCCTCATCACCCTTGGTTCCTACAATAAATACTTAATTTACTCCACAATCTGAGTCTTCCTTTGGGTCCACCCATTATTGATCGTAAAAGAGCACTGTGGCCTCAATAGACCCAGCAGAATATGACATCCTGAGGTAAGCGATCTCCAACCAGGGTCACCATGAGCAGAAGCTGCAGTCATGGACCAGGTAAAGAACATCTCCACCACACTGGTAACTCCCAAAAGCCGTCCAACCAGCTTCTCATGGCTCTCCTGTCTTTTGGCCCTTCATCCCACTTGGGTGTCTAGATGAAGCCAGTAGAATATCCTTACCCAGTGGCGTTTCAAGCCAGATCTTTCAGTCAGATTTCTGACCTAAGAGGTCCACGTCAGGTCTGATACCATCTTCCCTACCTCATGTGTTGTGGGGGCTGTTACCTGGGAGATTGAATCCTTGAATAAAGAAGCTTAATAGTTTCAACCAGACCCAAGTACTGGCCTTCTCTTTGTTCCAGACTCTTTGTCAGCTCCAGTGGGCTTCTGGTGGTCCGCCATGAATACTAATACCCGAGCCTTTGTTTCTACATGTTCTGTGAGTGCTCTAGGAAAACCCATTCATCGCACCCCCGGCCGGTCTGCTTTGCCCCCTGTCAGTTCTTAGTTGACCATGGTCACACACCAGCCTTGGACTTTGTCACCAGGCTACCACCCTCTCATGGTCCCTATATCATTGTCACTGTTGTTGGGGGCAGCTGTGGCTCAGAGGTAGAGGGGGTCATCTTCCAATCAGAAGATCAGTGGTTCTATCCCCCTCCTCCTCTGGTCCATGTCAATGTGTCCTTAGACCAACGGTGTTGCTGTTTAAAGTGGTTTTAAGTGGTTTAGCACCTTGCAAGGTAGCCCCTGCCATTAGTGCATTCATATGTGTGAATGGTTGAATGCTGACAAAGTTAATTTACTATTGCCATTTGTTGACAGATTATTTAGGGCAGTAAACTCCACGGCTCTCCCTAAACTTCCAACTGCTGAACTCCTTGTGCATCATGTTTTCTGTCTTCATGGCATTCCTTTGGACAATGTCTCAGACTGTGACCCCCAATTCATCTCGCATGTATGGTGTGTATGTATGTGAGTGTTCTTTCGGGCCCTCGGAGCTTTGGTGAATCCAACTTCTGGCTATCATCCTCAGACTAATGGACAGACGTAATGGGCTAACCAGGACCTTGATGCATTGCTCTGCCCGAACCTCTCTTCTTGGATGGAATGCAATCCAATATCTCTAATCCCAAATTTGCCTCGGAGGGCTTTACAATCTGTACAACATACAACATCCTTTGTCCTTGGATCCTCACATCACATAAAACTCCTCCGTTGCACCAGGAGGAAGCTGGTATGTTGCGAAGGGGAAGCAGCAGAAAGTGAAAGCAGAGTGAAAGTGCCAGCAGACAATTTATTTTGGCGTCTGTCCACAGACATGGTGTATTTGTGTTCATTTTTGTTGAGTGTCATGACAGCGGCCTATCCCTTTTTTCCTGTCTTGTTTTCTTTTTCCATTGTAGTCCAGGTTTGTTTTCCTGACATGCAGTTGCCATATTCTTCCTCCAGCCTATCTACCTGCCTCTATGTTCCTCTGACTTACATCCGGCCTTAGCCCATCCCTACACTAGAGCCCCACCAGCCTCATCTCAAAAAAGCAAGTTGTGACAAACATACAAACATATGATTACTCAAAAACTGATCGACAGCTGTCTAAGAGTTCTGTGAAATGTATTAGAAGTGCATTTATATTATGATTAAGAAAAAATCTAATTGGAGGTTCAAAGCCTGTGTACTCCCCATCTTCATCAGAGTACTCCTGAGGAATATGGAGCACAACACTAGAAGGTATGAAAACCTAAACATCTGTAGGCCATACAGCTACATTTACTTTTTTTTTCATTACTAATTATCCAGTGATTGCTCGTGCCTTTGGTAAGAAAAATAAAATCTATTCATCTATCGACCTATTAAATTATCAGATATCTGTCTGTCTGCTTATTGCATGTGCTGGTATATTGTATAGATTGAGGAACCAACCTGAAAGATTGCTTCAGAATGATAATCATATACCAGATTGCTGATTTCCTTTTTTGGAAATAAAACTACACAAATTTAAAGATTATTAGGGCCTGAGCACCGACGTAGAATGATATATGGTGGACACGAGATGACACCCTTTCAGGATCAGTTGGATTTAAATCAATACAATGTTCCTGAAGAAAGATAACTTTCCAAAGGTCCTGCAGAGTGCTTTCTTGGCAGGCCGAACCAAGTCATCAGAGGGAATTTTTGATGCAAAATCCAAATTGATGCGACTGCCCTAGTCGCTCTGGAGCCAGGATCTCGGGTGAGCGGCCGGACTGCCGGAGTCGCTGTGGAGTCGAGATCTCGGGTGGGCGGCCGGACTACCGGAGTTGCGCCGGACACAGAGGCTCGGGAGGGTGGCCGGCCTGCCGAAGTTGCTCCGGGCCCAGGAGCTCGGGGGAACGGCCAGGCTGGGGCTAAGGGAAACAGGACTGGGGAGACTGAGGCTCGGACTGGGGCTCAGGGAAACAGGACTGGAGAGACTGAGGATCGGACTGGGGCTCAGGGAAACAGGACTGGGGAGAATGGGTCTCCGACTGGGCTTCAGGAGGACGGGGATCTAGAGGCTGGGGATCCGACGGGAAACACTGGCGCTCTGGAGGTCGGAAGTCCATAAACTGGGGGTCAGGGGGATGGAGTGAAGGCCCAGTGGAGTAAGGTGCTGGGGGTTGCCGCGGCTTGGAGGCAGCGGAAGCAGGAATTGGAGGTCGTTGCAGCTCGGAGGCGGCATCGGCAGGAACTGGTGATCGCTGGCATTCGGCAGTGGGGGCAGGAACTGGTGATCGCTGGCGTTCGGCAGCGGGGTCAGGAACTGGAGGTCGCTGCGGCACGGAGGCGGCGGCCGGAACTGGAGGTCGCTGCTGCTCGGAGACGGCCGGAACTGGAGGTCGCTGCTGCTCAGAGACGGCGAGAGACGGCGGCGGCCGGAACTGGAGGTCGATGCGGCTCGGAGGCGGCAACGGCAGGTATGCTTGCTTTAATGACCAGGGTTTATTTTTCACCAAAGCTATACGCTGCTCTACCTCAGCACCTCAGGAGAGCGCACATGGTGCGGAACAACGCGGAGAGGAGGTTGCTGCTGAACTATGCGACAGGGCGAACCAATATTCGGTGTGAGGCTTGTCCAGTCTTAGGCTGTTGTTATCACAGCTCAAGACTGGACAAGCACCTCACCGACGGCCACTCTGAACTCGATGGTGATGCAGTGCATTTTAAAATTGATCAAGTCAAGAGAAGGGTGATGCTGCAGCTTCTGGCATCTTTAAGGGCCACCAACCCAACCATCGGGATGGCCAACCCGAGGAGCCAGAGGAGGCATTGTGCCTCCTGCCACAATGCATTGAACTGAAAGATAAACTGAAGAGTACTGAACAGAAGTTGGGAGTGGTTCAAAATGACGCGCACATTGAAGGCCCTACAAAGGGTGAAAAAGAGAGAGCGCCGCTGCATTGCGAGAACTACGGTAAGGGAGTGTCTGCCGAATGTCCCAACTTTAACATGGGCCGTTGACAGTCAAAAAATCCCCAAATATAAGGGAATATGGCCCCAATTTAGCCCTTTTGGGCTGTTTTTGGGGACCTTAACTTGCAGCTACGACGTCTACATTTTAGGTATTTAATGGTCACAAGCCTCTCTTTGAAGAGGAAAAGGATTTAAATCTCTACTTTGATAAAGTATAAAAATTAAGAGAAAAGACTGGTGAAAACTGGCTTAGGGCCATCTGGGAACATATGTTCCATTTGGTTCGAATAATTTCTGTTGGGTGCAATAAAAACACTTGTAAATGGCTTGTTGTCATAAAATTGACATATGATGGAGACAAGAGGACACTCTTCAAGGTTCAATTGGTTTCAAGTCATTAGCATGCTGCTAAAAGAAGATAGCTTTCCAGAGGGCTGAGAGACGGGATTCTTGGTGAGCAATTGCCTGATTTGCCTGATAATTCAAATAAATGCACTTCCTCCAATCATTTTCATACCAGTGGATAAAGACTTTGAGATGGTAGTGTAGTCCAAATTTCAGCTTCCTAGCCCATTGTTTTCTATGGGATTCTATGCCAAATAAAGGCCAAACAAAGTAAAAATGCCATACATTACTATGGGAAAAGTGTACGGAATTTCCACTTGATATTCACACCATTTAATCGTTGACCCAAGGTTGAATTACTGTTTCTGGGGTATTTAGGCCAAATAAAGTCAAAATGCTATAAATTACTATGGGAAAAGTGTACAAAATGTCCCATTGATATTCATACCATTTAATCTATGGGAAAAGGTTGAATTACAGCTTGCTAGCCCAAAGGGTTGTGGAGATATTCAGCTTCCTAGTCCAAAGGGTTGTGGCGATATCCATATTCCTGATAAGTCAAAAAAGGCTAATTAAGTATGCAAAAAAAAAACTCCCATCAGCACCTAAATACCCCAAGACATGCTGGAACCGTATTTTGAAAATTTCAACCAATGAGAACAGGGCTTGAGTGGCCATACATGCCTTTACCCTCGTTTTTTTCATTTCTGAGCAACTTCATCAAGAGTAAGAGTTTCATCCTCTCCCCTAATTTCATGTAAATTGTATGAAATACTGTATCTAAATGGCTCTTTTTGTGCTTATTGTTTGTTAAACAACTTATTTGACTGGTTTAAGTCGAAGTTGTGAACTAATTAAGAGTTTAAAAAGTTTATAACACAGGACTCCATCATGTTCTTCCATGTGCTGTGAGAGTGACTCAGTGCTTATTATCCATTAATTAACAGATTTGACTGGTTTAAGTGTGATATAAGTCGTTATGAATTAATTAAGAGTTTTAAAAGTTAATTACTCAGATCTTCATAATGTTTAACCTTTAGGCAGCGAGGGCGCCATATATGGCGCTTTCGGGGTACAAATCACATTTGCTAAACCAATAAAATTATATTTTATGACATATCATATACCTAGATAACGACGAGATTCTGGCCGAAAAAACAATGCAATCATTTTACTCACTCAAAAAACAGTTATACACGAAGTAATTAAATATATCAGAAGTACTATTACAATATTACGTATTTTTCGCCAGGAAACGGCGAGCTACGCACTTCGTGATCGGACATCATTGTTGTAATAAAAAGGTATTATTACAACAATCATTTTAAGATAATGAAGCTATTTAATACAGATACAACAGTTATGTTACGGTTGGTTAAACTGGACCCATAAACTGACACAGAGACGGCAGAGTAGGTGAAGGAATGGGATTTAAAATACCCCTCGAAAGAAACTGCAAAAAAGCAAGGCATCATGTCTGACTGGCCTCTCAGGGAACGGTACTGTACTTAAACCATTTAGAGCTAATTATCAGCAGAACCTCTCCATTATCTACTGACCTGTGCCTACAAGGCTGTAATTTATTTATTTATTTCAGCCCTTGCAGTGAGCACATTTGAATCAGTTTAATTAGACCAAATAGACTTTCTCCATCTCCTCTAAGGGGCTCAGAACACAGATCTGGACCCAGAAGGGCATTGGAGTAACTCACAGAAGTCTATTATTCTTGCACTGTGATAAATGGTGTTTAAGATTATGCTGGATAAAGAGTAGACTAATATTCCATGTATGCAGCAGCCAGGGTGGATTTTACTGAATGCTAATATATGCAGTGCTTGGCATTTGGCCATGCATACTTGCTTTCTAATGTAACACAAAGGCTATGTTTTATGCAAAGGAACCCTTTTTCTGTTGAGAGGCTCCCTGAGAGAGAGGCAGACTTCATATCATGCAGGAAAAATAACTCATCACATGAGTTTTACACTCTAATCTCACCATTCTAAGAAAGCCCTATGACATGAAGCAGGCATGTGTTTTTATGCCTCCTCTGATCCTCATGATTAGGCCTGAGCTTTGAGAAAGGAGGCTCACTGAAACTGAGAGGTCAGAGAGTTTTTATCCATTTGTGCTGGCTAAAGCTCGAACAAATGTTAAACAAGAGGACAGGAACAAAGGAAATGATAATCCATGTGATCACTGTGTGCATAAGGCATGAATCACAAAAGTTTGTCTAAATCTGAAAGTAGAACATAATGGTGAAAGTTAGATATTCTTCTTACACCACCCATTTATCTGCGCTGGTAATATCACATATTTAGGAATCAACATTTCCCCCAGGCTGTCAGAGTTAGTCCAACTAAACTTTAACCCACTTATCAAAACAGTAGAGGACAACCTTCAACGTTGGATGAATCTACCAATAACCCTCATCAGCAGAATTGCTTCCATCAAAATGTAACCACTAATAACCACTTTACAAAAATCAAAAACCCGAGGAGGTCTGGAAGCACCAAACTTTCTCCATTACTTCATTGCTTATTAACTCCAATACATTCACAAATGGACAAATCCCAATCAATCTGACAACTCCTGGACAGACAGAACAATTATTGTGTAAATGTAACAGACTTGGAATGGGCATTGAAGGAGACGACTCAGAGGGTAGTTTTCCAGCATTTATTCGCTGCAGAAGACAACATAACACACAGTTGCTTCCTGGTCTCACTCTCTCTTTGTACATCCGCTCCCTCAACAGTACGAAACACCATTGTGAGGGGAAGTCGGGACTAACAGCGACATCAAGTGGACAAAACAAACAAGTGCATGAGGTGGAATGATTAACAGAACCCGCGAAAATTATAACATTAAGGAAAATACATACCTGCAGAAGACAACATAACACACAGTTGCTTCCTGGTCTCACTCTCTCTTTGTACATCCGCTCCTAAACATGCAAGACAACAGAGTTCACACAAAGGAATGCCGAAATCTCTGCGTTGCTATGTTATACGACAGGGCAGCCTGACATAAAAGTAAATGGCGCCAAAAAGGCTAAAAACAGCCACTAAACTTATATTTTCAACAGTCAAAAAGGCACGTAACAGCTCGATAAGGTGATCGCCTTTAGTTACTAAAGTACGTAGCGTAAACAGTTCCATTCCCAAAGAAAACAGTGCAACAACATTCTTCCACACAATTTACCCTCAACAGTACGAAACAGCATTGTGAGGGGAAGTCGGGACTACGGGAGCTTAGAAGGTACAGAAGAGGCCAGACGCCACTTCCGCAGGAAGCATTAACAAAATAAAACGCTAAATAAAAATAGCTCATTAAGACAGAATTCACACATACTCAACAGAATCGTTAAATGACAAACTAAATTAAAATATTACAAATCGAAAATAGGAAATAATAAAGTACATTTTTAACTCTGTTACATAAAGACATCCATATTTCAGACTTATCATTCATAAGCCACTCTATCACACGCCATCTATGTTTCAAAAACCCGACAATAGCTACAACTCTGACAGTCTGGAGGAAATTCTACCAAATAACTAACAGAATAATCTCACCTAATAAACACACTCCCATCTGGAACAATCCTGACTTCTTAATGAACAGAAAACCACTTAATGTTTCATCATGGACTAGTAAAGGTATCACACATCTCAAACACATCTTCCATAATAACGCCATAGTCTCAGTCTCTTATTTGGTTCAGAAACACGGCATTGGGAAAAATCACTTATTACAATACCTACAGATAAAATCCTCTATTCAGACCAAAATCATTAAATAACTCAGATCCTCCTCAACTAACATCAGAACTGTTTAACATCACTACAAGAAAAGAGAAATAAGAAAATCTCTTTATCCGACGGAACAATATCCATTCCTTCAAAAAATGGGACCAAGACCTACAAATCATCCCCATTTGAGAATTCTGGACTCAAATCTGTAAAAACATCATCTCTATATCCACAAACACAAAAATTAAACTAATTCAATACTAAAGTATTCATAGAGTACACTACACAGAGAAAAGAATGTTTAAAATGGGATTCACAGACTCTGAAATTTGTCCACACTGCACTCAAACACCACAGACATCTACATGCATGGCACATGGGAATGTACACCAATTAAACAATTCTGGCAGGACATCACCGATAACCTGTCTCCATTTGGGCTGCAACATCCCACTTTGTCTTCCTCTCTGCTTACTTGGAGACATATCCAACATTAACCTAAACAACCCATCCAGTAGAATACTCTCCATAGCTCTAATCATTGCCAAGAAAACCATCCTCATGAACTGGAAATCAAGACACAAAATCAGTACTACACTATGGAAAAATCTAATAAGTCAACACATATCAATGGAAAAATTATCTTCCTCATTAAAACAACAAACCACTGACTGTGACTTACTTTGGAATCCATTTGTCAATACCCTTAACTCTTAAATTCCACACAAATTTGAGTATTTGCCCAATTTATTTGGACAGGCTGACGAGGAATGAATGTTAAGTTTGATAAGTTTGCAGATTTACTATTGTTTCTTCACAGCCTCACCTTTCTTTTTCTATAAACTATCAGGACAGTAATTCAGAAGGCTAGCTGCATACAGGGCCCCGACTTTTCCTGGAGAGAATCATTGGTGTCATTAGCCTTGTAGCCTGGACCCAGAAGATATCAATTATTGCCTTTATGGTTGTGGAGCCGTGGTGGAAGTGGGGCACTCTAACTTCGCCGATTGTGTCAAAAGTGGCGGAGGTGGGGCTGGATGCGGAGGTGGAACTGTACGTCGAGGAGGGATTATAGGAGAGAAAATGTGAGTGTGGCGGGGAGTGAGTTTGGTTCCAGCAGTGACCAGCTCTTTCATGTGGTCAGTGAACTCCAGGTGGGGGGTGGAGGATGGGGAGAGTGTGAGTAGAGAGGAGGGGGACCAGGATGGAGTCTGGGGGGTGGAAATAGGTGCTGGTGAGGGAGGTAAAGACTCCTTCTCTCGGAGGGGGGGGAGAAAGTGGGTGATCAGAGGAGGTCCCTGATGATGAGGTTGGAGACTCCTCTTGGCTCTCCTTAGGCAGGGGCATCCTTCCCGTAAGGTGTCTGCGGCGATGCTGTGTGGTTATCTCTTGTTTAGACTCCTCTTGTCTCTTGTCCTTGGCAGTAGGAACAGACGGGTGACGCAGGAAGAAAGATTGGTTAGAGGTCAACAGTTTTACCCCTGACTTGTTCAGGCAAACTCCATGTGCCTTAAAAAGATGTCTGCGCTCCCAGAAAAGGTAGAAATTGTTGATAAAATGTACTGAATGGTCAGTACATGCAGTTGACAGCCATTTGTTCAGTGCAAACAGCCTGCTGAATCCTTCATCTCCTCCTCTGACTGGTGGAAGAGGGCCACTGATAAACACCTCAGCCTTGACAGAGCTGATGATGTTTTTCACCGTGGGATGGTCAGCCACGATGTCCAGGATTTTGTCTCTCATGTTAGAGACCATATATTTCGGAAAGCAGAGTATTTTGGTATTCTTGCTGTACATTGTTCTGACATCTTTTACAGCATAGTCACCAACAATCAGAGTCTCAGGCCCAGTCATTAGCTTTCCCTGTGGCCTTTTACTCTCACATTTACTCTCAGTTCTTACCCTGCTTTGAGAAGATAGCTGCTTATCCAGGTCATCAGATGGAGATTTAGGATCCTGCGACAATGGAGCAAATCTGTTTTGAAGTTGTAGGCTTGGTTATTGTGGAGTTTTTTTGCTGGTTTTACTTTTCTCAGCTGTCCATGGCTTTGTCCGTCTGAGTGCAGGGGTTGAGGAGGAGTTCTGCCTGTATGGTAGTGCAGGCCAGCCAATTGCATCACAAATCTCAGGACGCTGGGCTCTGCCTGTTAATTGTCCTCCCACATCCTGAGGATATGATTTCCTCTTCGGCTTTATACCGAGAGATATCCAGGGAGGACTACCATTTGAAGATTCATTATCTGCTCTCACCTCCTGTTTCTTGGTAGGCCTGGTGGTACTAGTTAGCTCTGTCTTAGCTTGCGTTTGTCCAATGTTTTGAGTCCATGGTAAAGTGATATCATTCCCACACAGTCCATTTACCTCCACGTTTACTTTTAGTCGGTGGGTTTTTGTTTCCAAGACTGCAATCTTCTGCAGGAGTTTGTGGTAGTCATCCGTGGAGAAGGGAGGCATCTTGCTGCTACTTAGCTTTAGCTTAGCTGCTAATTAGCATTAGCTAACAACCCAAATAGCTCGATTCCTCTTCACTCAAACGTTGAAGAGTGATATATGTGATATATCTGACAATTTGAATAGATTTCAAACAGGTTGTAAGTCCACTTACTAGCTTTTTCTAGAGCTTTAACTATACTACGACACCACTCGCAAAACATGCGCATGGAGGGAAAATGAGGAGGAGCTGCAATTACTCCATGACCTAATGCAGCATAATCACGTCTTCACAGTCAAGTATCTATTATTTTTAGTCGCAATCATTTTAAATCTAAGTTACTTTAAGCCTTCGTGCACATATTTTTTTTCATTTTTTATTTGAAATCCCTTATTAGTCCCGCAGTGGGGAAATAAAACAGAAGAAACAACTAAACAAAACCCAAAACCGTGACAGACAGGGTGTCATCGTTCTATAACACACGCATTTACCAAGGGCTACATTTTAAGGAGCTCATGGTGTCCAGATGGTGTGACTATAAAAGCTCAATAACACAAGACTTGCAATGTTGGTGGATGGAAAGTAGGCGGCAGCAGGACGTTGGGCAGCCGACCAGAACTCTACTTGCACATCCTCTGCTGGGATAGCACAGACTGTACTCTTTACGCTATGTCCTGTCTAAGTGTTCCCCTATACCACAGGTATTCAATGTTAGGATTCTGATCATATTGGGCTATTAAGTTTATTTTCTGTGACTTCATTTCAGATGTAAGTGGGTACTTTTGCTCAAAAGATTTGTGCTTTGTCTCGTAGTGGCGCTTTACTGCTTTTAATAATCATCACGATCTCTGAACATATGATACATTCTGGTTTTGAACTGCCCGTAGGAAGAATGAACATTTAAGAGTCTGTCCATTATGGTTAAAGGTTCTGGTTCAGCTGTCCACATTCCTCTTTTTGGAGAACACCATGTGAAATAACTTCTCTTACTCACATACTATATTCTCCGACTACTCGGTCTGTCGCCCGTCTCTCCTGGGTGTTTAAATCTCACTTGAGTCAGGAAGTTTATCAGAATACACATATTTAATTGGCTGAGTATCATGACGTGATGTGATTTACAACGAATGTAATTAGTCGGTGTGTTTCCTGGACCGCTGAACGAGTGCAGAAAAAAAGGCAAGAAAATGTGCATTTTCAATTTATAGCTTCATTATAGTAATCATGTAAGCTTATATAAATTAACTTTAAATTATAATCACAATTTGGACCTTTACAGCAAAAAACATTTCAAATGAAAATGAGGAAACGAGAGGCATCATGACTCGCCAAATCTACTTTTTCATTTATTGTTTTTTGTTGCTCTTGACCTTTGTCCTTTTGCACAGCCAGCAATATGTCCTAGATGACAAGTCATAGTTCACAGATATTATAAGTCCATTTTTGATCAGGTCTGTGCTGCATCTTTTTCTGCTGTCTAACAAACAAGTGACTCAATATCCACTGGTTGCATGATGAGCTATGTGAGCTGGCCAGTTAGCTTTATGAATGTGATTAGTTGCAGTTGGCACTGCTCAATAACCGGTAAACACAGTGGTGTTTTCCAAAGTTGACAAGGGCATTATCTGCTGCATATGCTGTGGTGTTTCTAATGTCCATTTCATGCTTTTCCAGACATCAGAGCATGATCTATGCCATTTGCAGTTTCATCACTGTCGTAAAAGTCAAGTTACTTGTACTGCACTTCATCAGACATGGAGAAAAATCTTTCTATTTCCCTTGTTTGAGGTGGCAACTGAGAAATACACAGACTCACTCTAGGTTGGAGACAGATCATCCGGATATCCTGCAGTCTTTGATCCTAAAACATTCGTTGTCATCTCAGCTTTCATTCTTCTTAAGTGCATCTTCTTAATTTTAGTCATTTATAGTCATAAAACAAAGCACCGTTTAGCTTAACAAGGCAGTCGGTGCTGTTGCCTAGCTAATGTTAGCAAACAGAAACACACCAGACACGGATGTGGAAGTGGATGCTGCACAGACTCTTGCTGCCTTCAGGACCACCAGGACCCCAATCACATGGATACATAATTTCCTTCTGTTCTTAGCAAAGGCATATGATCCCCTCGGAATGTTAAAGATGTTCCATCCATAGTTTCTGCGGTTGTGCATATATACTGCACAACAATTCCATGTAATCTCAGTTTTGGAGCTTGGCTTTGCGATAAATCAAGTGAAGAGTGCTGCTTTCTGCCACCTAGTTGCGAGCTCGTCTCTGTCAAGACGTTGCACAGAAACCTGTCTATATCAGAAAGTGACAATTAAAAAGGAGATCATTCAGAACACCAATTATGGAGAAAATGTTGTTATCTTGGGTATTAACCGTGGTCTCCCATAGGTCACCTTTTCTTATTGCAACAAACTTGATTTGACCTAACTCTACATGAAAATGTAGTTTAAAGCCTCAGCACTGGAAATTAAGTTGTTTTTTATAGTCATGTGCCAGTGTTGTGACAGTATTGAGCTGTTGTACTTTAGTGGGGATGACTAACTACTATTGATTTTCAACAGTGGCCTGTGAAAGCACTCGCTTAAGTGATATTGAATCTGGAAAGAAGAAATTTGATAACAATTTCAGGCAAATTAAAATCTAGATTGCGGGACTACACTGTTGGAATTCTTTGTCTCTGTCTCTTTCTCTTCTGTCTGATAAGACAAAACAACCTTGATACAAACAAGGTCACACATTAAGAAGCTGTCTGTCCTGGAATTGAAATGGATACTTGTGATTATGGATCAATAGCCAGAATAGGGATAGAAATTAAACAGGGCAACCTTCAGGGGACTAAAACATAAACCAAACCCCAGCGTTCCTCAGATCTACGGGAAGCACTCTCAAGATCTAAAGAGTGGGGACGAAAAAGCATGAGAGATATCCTTCATTTTCAAATTAACATCCGAGACGTGCTTGCTTTGTGATTCCAGCCTATGAGATCAAGGCTCTCCTTCACCACTCCATATCTCTCCAAAGAACCCAGCAAGGTACAGTCACACACACACATGTATTCAAATGCAAACACACACGGATATATAGTACACTGTAGCTACACATCCGTGCACACACTTCCTCTCTGAGTGATAAGAATAGGGATGTGTACTCCACTCCTTTACAGATTGCAGACCCAATTATGACAGGCAGAGATACAGGATGGACATCATCTACATATAAATGGATGGGAGAACCTAAAGAGAATATGGCTTTATAGTTCATAATGGGAAGATCCCATCACACCTTTCTAATGGGGAGAAAGTTAATAAAGTACAATAACACTGACAACAGCCCTGCTCTCCTTCTACCTTTCTAATGCAAATTTGAGTTGAATTTAACATTTATCATTGCGTAATTTCACTCCACTCCTCCCTCTGTCATTCTGCTATAATGTTAAACCTAAAGAGTACAACACCTATCGTTTGCATAGCAGTTATATTACATATATTAGTTGCTTTAACGTAGACATCTAATATATTGTTGCAATGTAATGATTTTCATATCTGCATATTTTTATGGATATACATAAATACCCTGACCCAACACATGACCACAAAGCTTGGATGGAACTGCAACAAAACCCTCACAATGGGGAACCCACTTCCTCACCGAAATACCATCCTGAAATAGCTGACCACTGAAAAAAAAGTCACCTCACCAACTGACAGCAGTGACCCAAACAGCCCGTCCAAGGATCAGTCAGCTCTCTGTTCACTCCGCATCTCACTATGAGACTGACAAAAATCAGGAAAACATGACAAAGTATCCTCCACATCACCTGTGTAACCGCACATGCAGGGAAAACTTTGAGAAAGCTCAAAGCACTTTCATCAGGCTGTTAGCCTGAAGCAGAAGAAGTGAGTACCAGAGGCAGTGACACATTCACCTAATGTTGAGGCTTCACTTTTCCTGAATGGAGGGAAGGCCGCTTGATCTTCTTTGTTTACTACTTACTGCGCAGGCGCACCCAAAAAGTTACTGAATCCGGTTTAAAAGTAAAACAAGTATTTAATAACAATTGCAAACTAAATTAACTACCGATAGTAATGTTCTCGAGAACAGAGATCACACACACACTCACCCTCACAGTTCTCCATTTAAGCAGGTTCTGAAAAAAGCAAGGTATGATATGATCTGGAGAATATTCCCTTGAACATTGTCTTTTATGCCCTCTGAAAGACAGAAAGTGTTCGAACTGTCTCAAAACATTGAAAACAAAGGTCTGTGTCAATCAGTGATTGGCTTGTGGTCATCTTGGTTCCTCCCCTAATCGATACTTTGTGGCAAAATCCCTCGGAGCAGCCCACATGGCTGAATGTCCAACCCTCTCTTCCTGGCCTGGCTCGGCCTGTCCTCCCCTCTTCTCCGGCCGCATTGTCCTTTGATGTGATCACCTCTGCTGGACATCTCCTTATATGGTCTCACTGGCTCCTTGTCTGCTCCATGCCTGTAAAGCCTCACTTAGGATATCCCTATATCTGACCCTTATTCTCTACAGTGTTTAATACCTACAATGACTATGCTTTTATGGCTTAATACATTCAATGTGTCAATATACTGTAACATATAATATCCTCTATCAGTAAACCTCCTGTAAACATAGAATACATTCCATACGTAAATATATTGTGACTCTTTAACCTATTTTGTGACCCTTTAACATATTGTGACATTCTTATTATTGTGACACTTCTATTCACCACAAGAGGTGCTAATAATCATACTAATACTATTTGTAATACTGAAATCCTTCACACTAAACACAACTGCCAGCCAAGTAGTTGCCCAAAATGATATTAAAGATACAATTCCTTCCACCAGTAACTCCGGTCTCACACCAATAGGCACAATCTAGATTCATCCTCTGCACAGGGACAGGCAACGCCCTCAACATTACATTAGATTACATTAGTCATTTAGCAGACGCTTTTATCCAAAGCGAATTACATTAAGTGTATTCAACATAGGTATTCAAGAGAACTACTAGTCACCAGAAGTCATAAGTGCATCTCCTTTTTTAAACAAGCATTTAAGAGCATAACCCAGAGCAAAAGTACAGAGACAAACTGATATGAATACAATAAGTGCTAAGTGGAAGGCTCAGGGTAGTACTTCTTAAAGAGGTGCTCCAGTTACTTTCATGTACGCTGTGGGTGATTACAAATTATGGAAGGGAACCTTATTACTACTTTAAATTATGTTTTTATATTAATTTTGTTCCCAAATCTGTTTCACACCACTTGAGTTGCAGCTGAAATAACAACAATACATCTAAGTAACATTAATTTAACAGAATACACACATGTAATTAAAGTCAGATCTATCGTGCTCTGAAGCAGTGATATTATAAATCTGTTAATTTACAAACTCAAAGTTGGCGATTTCTTGCCAGCTGTTATTCCTGCATTTGTCAGTTCTGTTACTTTCAGCCTGACTTATGTGTTCAACTTCTTTGTATTTCTCTGATACTATAGTTTTATCTTAATTTATAAAGTGTGCCGCTCTGCTGACAATAGACTTGTCCATGTTTGTGATTGGTCAGATGCTGCAAACAAAGTCTCTTTATGTGAACGCGCTCATAACCAGATTGAGAAACCCTGGTTGATTTACAGAGAACACACAATTTGTCCCAATATTACACTGATTTATTAATCTATCCATGCTTGTCAATTGTTTGTTTAGCCACAGTTCATATAAATATTGGTTAAAGTAAAACACAGACAGGTATTGAGTTAGTTCATCTTTATTGATTCAGTTTTACATTTCATTAGTTGCTTTGTTACTTACCATACCCACCATGTGTTCCAGAGTCTAAAGGAGGAGGCACTTCTTCTTCTTTTAAGTTTTTTGGCCGATGGCATCCAGTGACTGCCACCTACTGTGTTGGATTGTGGATCCGAGTAACCTATCCCCTTACACAAACTAAACTAAATAAAACAAAACCAAAAAAAAGGAGTTCTCCATTTCAGTGACTTAAATTATTTTACTCAATCCTGTTTCTTTCACGTATTGTAGTATGTTTCCTGCCCCCAAGGTTAATGCATCTTTTAGATTTAGTTCCTCAACTCCCAGCCTCCTCTTCAACCTGTCTCGCTCAAGTGTGAATTTCTGGCAATGACATATGATATGGTCTACAGATTCTGGTATTTGGCAGTGCTCACATAGTCCTGTTGGGTGTTTATTTATTAGTTGCATTGTTTTGTTCAGCCTTGTGTGTCCAATCCTCAGTCTGGTTAATATGTTCTTATTCTGGATGGCCTCCCTTTGCCAACTTCTTTGTGAACACAATAAAGATGTCTTCCTGTGTCTCCTAAGTCCCAACTGTGCTGCCATTCCTTAATAATGTTTCTTTTGATTATTGATTTAACTTCTGCTTTGCTGAGTAAAATGTCTGTCTTGTGCTGACTTTCTAAAGCTTGTTTTGCTAATTTATCTGCTCTTTCGTTTCCTTTTACCCCTCTGTGTGCTGGTACCCACATAAATGATACAAAAATACCCATATTCTTAAGTCGGAACAGTGTTTCGTATATTTCATTCATTAAATCCTGCCTGTTATGAGATGTGAATGATTGTAATGAGGATAATACTGAACTGGAATCTGAACAGACAACGACCTTTTCGATCCAAACCTCCTCTACCCACTGCAGTGCTGTTAAAATGGCCAACGTCTCAACTGTATAAACAGACAGATGATCTGATGTTCTCCTTTTAACTTCATATTGCAAGGTTGGTATGGTGACTGCAAAACCAGTTCTACCTGTATTAGGATCTTTAGACCCATCTGTGTATGCTGGGGTAAATGATTGATATGTTGTATGTAGTCTATCCTCCACCACTCCAGCCATGTTATCAATATCTTTAAATGCTTGGGTTTTGTCCAAAAAATAATTATCAACTGACACTGAGGGAAATAGCCACGGTGGTGTAGTTGATAACGGTACTGTAGGAGTGAATGTTATCTGATCCAATGACATATATCTTGCTAATTTTCCACTGCTCCATGCAAAACATTCCTGTTTGGCAAGGAGGAGGCACCCAACCATTTCCTCTATTTATACACTGGATGATGTCAGCAGTGATGTCATAGGCTCAGACCAAGTATGGGGGGGGAGTAGATTATATATAGGTATGTATGTAGGTTAGTTGTGATCTGTTATGCATTGTTGAGTGGATAGCAAATTGTAAACTATCTAAAAGTGTTTGCTACCTAAAGGTGTGCAGTAAGCTATAGCTTTTGTCCCTTAACATGCCACATTGATGGTTTGTTAAACAGAGCTTGACTGCCAGATATACCGACTCAACACATTAGGTTCTGAGAAAGCACCAAAAGAAACTTTTTATTTTGCCCAGGTGTATCAGCTTATATAGATGACAGTCACATGACACTCACAGCTGAAATGCATTGGCAATAATTGGGTGCAAAATCAGTTGCTTCAATTAACACCCCCACTTGATCACACATTATTGACAACCATAAATCATACAAAGAAAACAAACAAACATGGAAACCAACTGCACTTAACTGGCTATGCCCCAAACAAGAACATGGAAAAATTAAGTAGCTTTGCTTTAGTAGCTGGTTTTGTCATCAGGTCAGCTACCATCTGGTCTGTTGGGCAATACTCCAAACATACTTTACAGTCATTAACAGTTGATCTCACAAAATGGTATTTTATATCAATGTGCTTACATCGCTGTCTGCTGACTGGATTCTTGGCTAATGCAATTGTACCTTGGTTATCTTCAAAAATCTTAGGTACATCATACAGACAGTCATCAAGATGTTCAAGCAGTTGAGATAAGTAAAGACACTCTTGTGTGGTGGCAGCCAACGCCATATACTCTGCCTCACAAGTCGACAGTGCTACAGTTGGCTGCTTCTTGGTCTTCCAGGAAATCAGAGGACCATTCTCACTCAGACTAACACAATACCCAGTTGTACTGCGCCTGTCAGTTGCATCACCTGCCCAATCTGCATCACTGTAAGCAAACAACCTCAGCTCATCACATTTTCTGTAACACAACATTTTGTCATTTGTGCCCTTCAAATATTTCAGTACATGCTTAACAGTTGTCCACTGCTCTTCTGTCGGCTCACTGAAATGCTGTGACAGTTTGCTCACAACAAAACTCAGATCAGGTCTGGTGCATGAGGTTAGGTAGATTAGGCTACCCACTGCCTCTCTGTATTTTCTGGGGTCACATAGCTTCTCATCAGTGTAATGCAGCCTTGGTTCACAAGGTGTTGACCTGGGTTTACAATCCTGCATATCAAACCTGTCAAGCAGCTTGTCAACATAGCTCTGCTGTGACATGGTCACACATCCATTACACTGGTCAAAAGTGATACCAAGAAAATTCTTCAGTCTGCCCAAATCTTTCATCTGGAACTTCACAGTAAGCATCTCTTTTACTGCTTTTAAAGCACTCTCATCACTGGCTGCAATAACCAGGTCATCAACCCAGATCAGTATGATTACCTTGTCATGTTCCGTTTCCCTCCTCATAAACACAGTGATCGGCTGGATTCTGTACAAACATGTTTTCACATAGATAGTCATGCAACATTCTGTTCCAGTTTCGACCTGATTGTTTAAGCCCATATAGTGACTTCTCTAGTCTACACACCATCTTCTCATTTGTCTGAGATTCTACATCATAACCCTCTGGCTGTTCCATGTAAATCTCACAATCAATTGGTGCATGTAGGTAGGCGGTTTTAACATCCATCTGATGTAGGATCAGATCCTCCTGGGCAGCTTTCTGCATCAACACTCTCACACTAGTCAGGTCGGCAGTAGGAGAAAACGTTTCTCCATAATCTACACCCACTTGTTGACTGTATCCCTTGGCTACATAGCGGGCCTTGTACTTGTCAGATCCATCAACATTGGTTTTGAGAGTATACACCCATCTACCCCCCACTGCTTTCTTGCCCTCAGGTAAGGTGGTCAGAGTAAATGTGTTGTTATCCCTCAGTGCCTTCATCTCCTCATCCATTGCATCTACCCACTCTCTTGAGTTGGATGAAGTCACAGCATCTCTGAACGTCTGAGGTACATTACAAACCATCCTGTAGCAATAATCAATGTTGACCTGAGCCTGATCACTCTCTATCCCATAGAAGTCTGGCCTCCTCCTCTCTCTAGCAGGGTATCTCCGTGGAGACGGGGATTCGGGCTTGACTTCACCTGTCTGTAGGCCTATCTGGCTTGGACCTGGCCTAGCCTCTAGGATGTCGTTCTGCTCGGGTTTGTCAGGGTCAGGTCTGGTTGTTTTAGACTGCACACCACTGTCATCGTCGGACATGTCATCAGTCTGCTGCCCCTCAACACAGGACATGAACCTCACCAGTCTGTGCTTCATCACCTTCCTGCTGTCAGGGTAGTAGACCATATAGGCTGGACTGTTCTTGTCATAACCAACGAAGATGCCTTTGTCAGACCTTGACTCTAGCTTCTTCCTGTCCTGCCTGTAGGCGTAACACACAGTACCAAACTTCTGCATCCTGGAGACATTAGGTCTCCTTCCTGTCAGCATAAAGTAAGGTGTCTCTCTGGTGCGGTTGTTGAAACATCTATTCCTCACCACTGCTGCTGTCTGGACCGCATACGGCCATAGCTCCTTGGCTAACTGGCTCTCCAAGAGCATACATCTAGCCATGTCAAAAAGGGTTCTCCAGTTACGCTCAGCAGTGCCATTCTGGTGTGGTGAGTATGGAGCTGATGTTTCATGTCTGATTCTATTCCTACGCAGTAGAGCTTGGTAACCCTGCCCTGTGAACTCTGTACCATTGTCAGACCTGATACACTTCACTTTCCCAAATGGGGCTGTGTCGGCTAGAAACCTCTCTGTGGCTTCTACAGTGTCACTCTTGTGCTTTAGACAGTACACAAACACTGCGCTTGAATAGTCATCAGTAAAGGAAAGTGCATACCTATACCCTTCCTTGGACTCTGGGTCAATGGGGCCTGCCAAGTCAGTGTGAACCAGCTCTAAGGCTGATTTGGCCCTCACATCAGGCTTCCTGTTTCTGTTCTGAGTGAACTTGCCCTGAGTACACACTTCACATATCATGGATTTGGACGCTTTACCCCTGATTGACATTCCATCCACAACATTCTCCAACTTCATGACATCATCAAAATTACAGTGTCCCAAAATCTCGTGCCACGTCTGAATATCATGACAGCTCATACATTGGTCATCACAGTCATTGTTTACTGACACAGTAGGCAAATAGAACAGTCGGTTATGCTCATGAATGAGGAAGCGCGTACCGTCTCTATACTGCAAGACGTCTTCTCCTTCCTTGAAGATCACTGTTGCCCCACTATGAGTTGCAGCTCTCACGGAGAAGATGTCTTGGGGATACGAGGGGATGTAAAGCGCCTGCTTCAGTGTGGCACTAAGGTGCCGCCCCCTGCTGTCGATCAGACACACCTCGGCGTCGCCTCTGCGCTCCGCGACCCCCGTGCAGCTTGTGCCATCGGCCAGCTCCACGCAGTGCGTCTCGGACTGGAATTGGTCATCGAAGTTCTTGAACTTCGCCAGGTCAGTGATGATATGCGCCGTCGCACCGGTGTCCACCATCAAGCCCTTTCTGGTGACACCGCTCCCTGGCTCGCTGGTCACCAGCTTGAACACGAAGGTGTTGTCATCCGTCTCCTCGGACACTCCGCGCGCGTTGTCCCGCTGCCACTGTCGCCATCCTCCTCGCCGTCCGGTACTCTCGCCCTGGCTGTACCACTGTTGACCACGCTGACAGTCTCTTACCTTGTGACCTCTCTCGCCACAACGGAAACACACAATGTCCCCACTCTCGGTGCTGCGCGCACGTGCGCCTGCTGGGGCAGCCCTCCTTGGATGCGCACGGGCCCCCATGACATTGTCGTCGGCCGCAGCTGTGCGCATACTTTCAGTGCTCTCATAACTGCGCAACTTAGTCTTGAACTCCGGAAAAGAGAGAGTCTCATAACTTTGAGTGACAAAAATGGAAAAAGGCTTAAATGAGTCTGGCAGCCCCTTCAAAATCATTGCAACCAATAGTCCATCGCTTAAAACCTCTCCAGCATTACGCAGCGCTGTGATCGAAGTCTCCGCACGTATGACATAGTCAGTCACACTCTCACTACTCATCTTTTGCAAAGAAGTCAGTTCTGTATACAGGCATACAATGCGGGGCTTACCCTTGCCTGCATAATAGTCGCGCAAAATCCTGAGCGCTCTACGCCCGTCATCCGCTGCCTCTCGCATGACCAGAGACAAACTTTTGTCATCAAGGAATTGGATCAGTTCCGCGTACGCTTCCGCGTTCTTTGCCGCATCCTCAGCCAGTGCGTTTTCTTCTGCGCCATCGGCGGGCTGATTTAAGATGGTGTCCTTCAGTTTCTGCAACCGCAGATGTCCCAAAAACTTTGTCTCCCACAGTTCATAGTTCTTTTCGTCCCCATTAAAAACAAGACGAGACCAACGTGAACTCGTATGTTCGCTCATGGTGCTGGCACTCCAATTCGTGAGACACGCACAAAAGCAAATGTCTCTCGGTGGCTACTCACGCCGGATATCTCTTCGCTCAAACGTCTAACGCATCTGGGCCCATAACCTGTTAAACAGAGCTTGACTGCCAGATATACCGACTCAACACATTAGGTTCTGAGAAAGCACCAAAAGAAACTTTTTATTTTGCCCAGGTGTATCAGCTTATATAGATGACAGTCACATGACACTCACAGCTGAAATGCATTGGCAATAATTGGGTGCAAAATCAGTTGCTTCAATTAACATGGTTAAATTATGTATTGCTTTTCAGAAGAAGCTCCAGAGTAAGGGCAGGAGGACAACAAGATTGTGGACGACTAGGAGGCTGACACAGGATCAAACTCAGGAATGGACTGGTCAGCTGGAACCCCCAACACAGGACCCACATCTCCCTCTTGGAACTGACAGGAGGTTAGCTGACTGGGGAGCAGGCTGGAGGCCACTGGGACCTCCCAGGACCAGGAGGGTTCCCAGGAGCTAAGGAACCCAAGGCAAATGAAACAAAGTGAAGGCTGGCTTCTAGCAGGCTGAGATCCAGGCTGGGGGCTGGCGGATTGGGAGCTGGCATCCTAGGGAGCAGGCTGAGATTCAGGGGTCAGAAGAAAATCTTTCAGATGGTCTGGTAAAGAGTTCCTCAGCCATGGTTTCTTGAAAACCTCATGAAATGCAATAGTTTGTTTTCTTGTACAGGGTGTTGGGGTCTGTCCCTCAGTCATGGCTGACTAGGACCCTCACATTTGTCTTTAGACAAAGGGCCTCCATGTTTTCTTCCAACAAAGGCCATGAGGCCAAGGAAGAAGACCACACCTCCCCCAGCTCCAACCAAAACTGAATGCTGGCCCCTCATTGGCCAGCAAGAGACCCCCCAATGGTTCACTACCTGCCTTTAAAAGCAGACACGACTCTCAACTCTTTCTTTTCCGTCCGGCCTCGCGCTGGTGCAAGGAGATCCAGGAAGCGCTTGCCTCATCAAATCCTGTATAGGTCACTAGTCAGAGTTGCTGGTCGAACAGACTGTGTTTTATAGTTTATATCTTTTTTTTGGATCCTGTTGCGAGTGAATTGATAACTTCTATGACCAATTCCTCCACCTTTAAGTGCACACTTTGCCGGCGGAAGGACGCCAAATTCCCTTCCCTCTTCCCTCAAGCCCTGCAGCGCTTGAGCCGGATCCTGCGCCCCGCTCGGAAGCAGCGCAGCCGAGTTAACCCTCGAAAAGATCGATCTCGAAAGAAGCACCGAATAGTAAGAGTTATCTTGGTATCTGGGCTTAGAGTAGATCAGTTTGTGTGTTATTTCCTTTATCTTGTTTAGTTAAGTTACCGTAGCGTTTATAACGTGTTATTGCGCAAGCATCGCGGACCGCGAGTCCCGTTATCCTGTGTTTTCCCTGCTGTAACTGTGTCTTGCATTAGATCCTCACTGCTAGTAGATTCGGAGATTGTGATTTTTACCGCCTGAAAGACAGAAACCGCGGCAGCCGAACCTCGATTCGCAGACCGAGTTTCGGGGTGATGAAGAGCAATCTTCGCGTTTCATCGCAGTGATAAAGATCTGTTTTATTTTGGGATTATTTTGTTTTGTTCGGTTTTATTCTCTCTTTCTTAAATCGGCTCCGTGAGTAGGATTCAGAACCGTAACTATCACTGTACAAGCGTGACTGCCCGGTTCAGAACCCGACCGTCGAGTTTTACATGATAAATCAGCTGTTCTCACATCCTACAGCGGTGCCGTAGTATCGTGCTCAGAGCTCGGTTTCCTCTCTCTCTCTCTCTCTTTCCCTCTCTCTTCCTACGAACACGCACACACATAGTTAGATTCACTGATTTTCATTGACCATCTCAGACACTGGTTACATAATCGATTGTCCCAACCCACATTGTGCGTAGATCCACGTGGTTACCTACGTAGCCACGTCCCCGCCATCTTGGTTGTTGACCAACAGGGCCCGGCCCCTTTTTAGATTACCCCCCCGCCACTGTCCGAGTAGTTCCCTCCTCTACACATACATACATACATACATACATACATACATACATACATACATACACACTCCACGTTTGTTCATTTGACTTTAGGTATTAGACATATAATTGTATGATAGTGTTTGTTGGTTTTGATATTATTTGATTTGATCATTTATTATTCGGATGTAATAAACTCTGTTATATTTTAAAGAGCAGTCTTTTGTGATTACTGGTGCATATGTGTGTAATAATAGCTCGATGTAGTGGCCTGTGCTCGAACTTAAACCTTCACTTTTACTCCAAATGTAATAGTACTCAGACTATTGACATTGTGAGTGAACACTAATTATGAGACTTAGTTTTATCGTTTGGTTATTGGTCTCTGTCCGCAGGGTGGTGCCCCGTTATTATTAATAATCATTAAGAATTGTTACTAATAATTCTAGTGATGTCAATAATTTAGTTTCTTAGATACTGATAACTCAAACACGCTCCTTTACGTTCCCAACAAGGGACACAAATTGTACATATTGTTTAATGACGCTCAGAACAACTTTTTTGGGATGATGTTACGTTAACAATTAAAGTTAGGTTTGGGAAAAACATCATGGTTGGGCTTGTTTTAATTAGGTTTAGAAAACCTGTCACAATGCTAGGTTTAGGCAACACAACCATAAAACCACAATGCGGTGCTGTTGAAAGTCCAGTGTTTGTCAGGGTGATGCAGACAATCAACAAAGGTGGGAAAACACACAAGGCAAGGAAGTAAAACCAAATATAACCCATACGGAGTACATTTGAAAATAAAACAGGAAACAACCTAAGCAAAATGCAATAATGGTCCAAAATTATTTGAAATTGCAGTTTTGAGTCAAAAAGCTTTATAGTATATTGGGGGAGGCTCCCCAAACCCAATATCTTCTAGTATCTTATATCCATTGTAGAAATTCAGAATGGTATAATGATTGCTGGTACTGGACGACGCACACAGCAACAGGAGTACTGGCATTTATTTGTATCCACTTCAAGCATTGGCTCTGGACCTATAGAAAAAAATACACGTTTGTCTAATTCATGTAGCAGATTATCGGAGATCTAAAACTAAATCACATACGGCATCAATAAAATAATTGACAATATTACACATTTCCATTTAACCTCTTCAACTCTTCGAGGACGGCGGTGACCTCGAGCCCCTCCCCTTCCGTTCTTACAGCTTGCTTACGAAAATTACGTCACAAAACATGGCCGTTTTTGGTATCCCAGCATGCACAAAATCCTCATCTTTGCAAAGAAAACATTGATTTTCTTTTATTTCTCATGGATTTTTCACAAAAGGAGCCCAAACACACACTGTCCAAAGTCGCCATGACCGCTGCAAGTCGGGTCTTGCAGCATTTCGACGGCGAAAGATACAGTACAGACCCAAATTTACTAGTTAATGTACTAGCGGATGTTACCATGGAGCTAGGGAGTTGACTTTATGTGCATGGTCTCCCCTCAGTCTCTTCCAGCTTTTTTTTTCGGCATCCGTTGTCCGAAGAATTGTTGACAATACTAATGCCAACGCTTCCAAAAGGAAAGGAGCTGGCATGAAATTCAAATGGGTCGTGCTCACCATGAAAGACCTCTACGTATTCCTGTCGATCATTGTAGTTTCTGGCCTTGTGACGGTCCACAACAGGTCTGACTACTGGAGGAAGAAATGGCCATACAACTTCTGGTTCCTCGGATGACACGGGACCGCTCTGAATCAATTATGTGGTCACTTCACCTCAGTGACCCAAAAGACGACAACGAAAAAAGAGAAACACTGCAGAGTACGACCGGCTCTTCAAAATCAAGCCGCTCTACACGGACATCTGGTGACTGCCTGTAAAGCCCACTTCCAGCCGCGTCAGAATATATCTATTGACGAGCGGATGGTTGCCAGCAAATCCAGAATCAGCATGAAACAGTACATGAAGGACAAGCCCACAAAGTGGGGTTATAAACTGTTCGTTCTGGCTGATTCGTCGATAGGCTATACCTGGAACTTCTTTGTGTACAAGGGCAAAAGTGAGTCCACCACAGGCCACGGGCTGAGCTACTCAGCGGTGATGGACCTTTTGCCATTTCCTCTCCTCGGTAGAGGCTACATGTTATACACAGACAATTTCTACACGAGCCCCACTCTCTTCAATGATCTGCACAAGAAGAACATCGGCTGTTGTGGAACCATCCGGAAAAAACGTATTGGCTTCCCGAAGACACAGAGCAATGACCTGCCCAGAAAGGCTGAGAGGGGAGACATGCGGTGGATCCAGGCTGAGAAACTTCTCTTCGTGAAGTGGATGGACACGAGAGAGGTGACCATGTGTTCCACAGTGCATCAGGTCGAAAGTGTACTGACGGTGAAAAGAAATGTGAAGACGGCTGGGGTGTGGCGCAAGAAGTCAATACCAGTACCGGACAGCATTGTTGCCTACAATAAAAGCATGGGTGGTGTTGACTTGTCAGATTCACGGATTGGGTCTTATACCGTCCGCCACAAGACCATGAAGTGGTACAAGACCTTTTTCTACCACTTCCTGGACATCGCTGCTGTGAACAGTTACCTCTTGCACAAGGAGCTGTTCCAGTTGAGGCAGGACCCCACCCAGAAAAAGCCCTTCACCCACAAGGCCTTCAGGGAGCAGTTGGCCAAGGAGATGCTGGAGTTTGCCAGTGGCTCAGCAGCCCCCCGACCAGCACCCCCCCCCCACCACCTGCCTGCCCAAGTTTTTTGACAGTGGGGATGACACAAGGGCCAGAAGGAAGTATTGCAGGAGGTGCCATGATGCTGGACAACCTCGGGTGAGGACAGCAACTTATTGCACGGGGTGTGATGTTCCCAAAATGTGCATTTTGGAAACCTCGCCTAAACTCTCTGTACTAAAACCTCTCTAATTTTGTTCTGCTTCACTTTATCAAAGTCAAACTTTGCAGAGAGTGCACTGCTGACATGTTGTGCTATGATTTGGGAGAGGTGTTAGAAGTGTCAGCTGCCATTATTTCAAAGAAATTATGTCAAAAAGTGCTTTGTCTTCAGGCGAACTTGACACTTTTCAATTTGAGCTGTGTGCCATCTTCCTTTCCTCTTAACCAGTAACATATACACAATATTTACACAATTCATATGAGCAACCCCTTCTTAGTGTTATTAATCCATTGAAATTATTCAAATAGACCTTGTAGTTAGAGAGTAAGGCCCCTTTGAGTATGGGTATAGTATTTTCGAGCAGAAGCCTAAAAATGGGGCTAGGTAGGAAAAGGTTAAATCATGGATGCAAACTAATTTCCTCAAACTCAACTGTGATCAATCTGACATGATCATCATCGGTCCCAAATCCCTCACTAAAACCAGTCACAACTTCTGCCTCACCATCGACAACTCCACTCTGTCTCCCTCCCCACACATCCGCAACCTTGGAGTCATGTTTGACAGCAACCTCACCTTTGAACACCACGTCAAGCAAATCACCAGAACTGCCTTTTTTCACTTAAAAAACATAGCCCGTCTCCGCCCATCACTCTCCTCACCCACCGCTGAAACTCTGATCCACGCCTTCATCACTTCCAGAATTGACTACTGCAACAGCATTCTTCACGGCACAACATCCAAAATCCTAAATAAACTCCAGTACATCCAGAACTCTGCTGCTCGCCTGCTCACCCACTCCCACTCCTGTGACCACATCACCTCTGTTCTCCAGAACTTCTACTGGCTCCCCATCCCACAATGGATCGAATATAAAATCCTTCTCCTCACTCACAAAGCCCTCCATAATCAGGCCCCCTCCTACCTCACCGACCTGCTTCACCACCACACTCCATCCCGTCGGCTCCGCTCCTCTGATGCCAACCTCCTGTCCCTTCCACTCAGGACCAAGCACCGGACATGGAACTCCCTCCCCAAACACATCCGAGACTGCACTGACCTTTCCATATTCAAATCCCAAATCAAAACCCACCTTTTCAAAACTGCTTTTAATGTGTGACCATTTTTGTGTGTTTTTATGTTTTTAGTGTATAGCTTTTATATATGATGATTTTGTGTCTTTGAGTATTATGAAAAGCGCTATATAAATAAAATGTATTATTTTATTATTATTATTATTATTGCATGTGCAAATTGAGCTGTATACACCGCCAGGTTTATACAGTCTTGTGTAACTGAGCTACCCGCATACTCGGTCGTGTGCTCGGTCGTGGCTATTACGCTGCTACTTACATACCACGTCTTCGACCATATATACTTAGTTTTTGCAATGGCTAAAAATGAAAGGAAAATAATATAATATCAAAATGTAAAGGAAAAAACACCTTTAGTGTGTCAGAATATCATTTGGTTACCATGTGTCCATTTGGGTCTCCAAATATCCTTTTAGAGCTCCGCCTGAATCTTTTCATGGAAAGAACACTGTAGAATGGTCATACTTTGTCTTATCTCCTTCAAATTTGAGGCAGGTGTTCACTGATAGTGTAGTTACAGCCCTATACTGTCCGTTACCTGTACAGATACAGCCACAGGCAGTTATTTATACTGAAAGATACTTTTATATTTTAGACGGACAAAAATCTTCAATTTTTACTGACTTCAAAGGCCCACTGCTCTGTTTCTGTATGACCTACAGGTTTTCTTACACTTTCACAAGGAACTTTAGGGGGTTTTCTTTCTGGCAAGACCTCATTGATGCATATAGTCAGAGTGGTTCAGACACTACAGCCATTTTAATTTGGGTATGTCATTTTAGGCGTTTTTGCTCCAAAAATAGGGGGGGGGGAGTGGAAGAGGTCCATTTAACACAGCATCAGTTCGAAGTTGAAATATTTTCAACACAATTAGAATTAAAACCACTTCAAAACTTGAGTCATCAATGTATTTGTTCTAATATACTTGCTCAACTGACAATTTTCTAACCATCAGATTATTTTGGTTTCTGCTACACTCCAGCTTCCTTTTGGCTGGCACCTTTTGTCTACCTTTTCTTACTCTACACCTATGGGCAGTATGAGCAGGTATAATGTAGATTCAGATTCAGTTTACTAGCTTCCTCATCCAAGGTCTCACACACTGCTTCCACCCAGCCGTGCAAGTTAAGCCAGAATCTTCCTTCACATGTAAAAATTTGCAATCAGCCATCTCCGAGCCTAACACAGTCGACAAGCTCCTGGTTCAGGAAGTCAAAGACTCATACATGATAGGCCCACTCATTAGCCCACCTTTCCCCATATTCAGAATCAGTCCAATTGGCATCTCTACTAGGAAATTCATTAGGAGACTCATTATAGAGCTCTCTTCCCCCCACGGCTCCACCATCCCAAGCATCAACAGCCTAATCCCTAGCTCGGACTACTCCATGCAGTACACCACAATCGATCACTCCTCATCCCTCATCTGCCGCGCAGGTCCAGGAGCTTGGTTGTCTAAGGCAGACATCACCAGCGCCTTCAAAATACTCCCCATCCACCCCGATTACTTGCCCCTTTTCGGTGTCCTATGGAAGGGTGCTTATTACTTTGCTGTGCGCCTTAGGGTGCAAGAGCAGCCCAAAAATGTTTGACTACCTATCCGAAGCACTCTGCTGGATCCTGACAAACATCTATAAACTCCCGTACATCACGCCACCTTCCTCTCCCCCAGCACTTGGCCTCCACACTCTGACTTCCACATTCCAGGAACTCGGTGTCCCCCTCTCCGCAGAGAAAACCGCAGGTCCCAGTACGTCCCTGGAATTCCTCGGCATCACCCTCGACTCAGTCTCACTTCAAGCATCCCTACCTACCGAAAAAATCAACCGGATTTCATTACTCATCTCTAATTTCCTCCTGGCCCCCGAATGCACCAAACAACTCCTTTCGCTATTAGGCCACCTCAACTACGCCATCCGCATCATCCCCCAAGGCCGATCCCTCACACTTCCTTTCAGCCGCCTCCTCCGTTACAAACCCCCACGACCAAGCATGTAAGACTGATCTAAAACTGTGGTACCAGTTCCTCTCCTCCTGGAACGGCATCTCCTTCTTCTACAACGAACACATCACCAAGCCGGAAGACATCCAGTTTTTCACAGACGCAGCACCCTCCATCGGTTTCGGTGGCCTCTATTGCGATAAGTGGTTCTCAGCCGCAATTCTCATGTCTCACTCCTTCTTCCGCAATCTCTGAAATGTATCCCATAGTCGTAGCAGCCATTATCTGGGGGCATGAATGGTCCAAAAAGACCATTGCCGTTTACTCAGACAACAGCGCCGTCGTAGACATCATTAATAAAGGACGGTCACACTGTCTAGACATAATGCTGTTCATGCAGAGACTAACCTTGGTTTCAGCCCAGCACCAGTTCATCATCCGAGCCTTCCACATTCCACGCCACAACAATTCCATCGCTGATTCACTTTCCCGTTTCTCATTTCAGAAATTCAGACGATTAGCACCAGCTTCAGACCCTCTGCCAACTCCGGTCCCAACGTTTTCAGCCACCATCTTCAACTGACCCCGTAACTGGAACACATACCTAATCTCCGCCTCCCAAGATGCCATCCTCAACAGCGTTGCCCCTCAAACACTCTCATCGTACCTCACCGGATGAAACTGCTACAAAGCTTTCCACGCCTCTTTCAGCCTTCCATTTTCGTCACTCAACATCCTTACCCTCACAAACTTCATCACATTCACCCATTCCCTCCTTAAGATAAGGTCCTCCACCATACGGGTCTACATAAGCGGAATTAACTTTTTCACTAAACTGTCCTCAGGAACGCCGTGCCCAGCCTCTACCCACTCACACATAGCCATGCTACTCAAAGGTCTCCGTAAAGCCGAACCACGTCCAATGCCTAAACGTCTGCCCCTCACCTCTGACCTCCTTACCCGCTGCATCCATACACTCCGCTTAGGCTACCTGTCTCCCTCCATGGACAAAGTATTCGAGTCCATGTTCTTGCTGGCTTTCTTCAGCTTCCTTCACTGTTCCGAGTTCACCGCCTCGGACTCTGACCACCATCCGTTATGGCATGCCACCATGTCTGAGATCTCAATTCATCCTCCCAACACCGTCGTCTATCACCTCAAATGCAGCAAGACCAACCAATACGGTCCGCCTCAGCCCATCTACCTCTTCCGACTAGACTCGTACCTAAGTCCGTATGAACCTATCCGCGACTAGTTAATGTTAAGATCAGCCAGCCAAACTTCTCCGCAAGATCCCCTGTTTATCACAGAGGCGGGCAAAGGGGCCACGTGGTCATGGTTTCACCACCACTTCCACCATATACTGGCCAGATCCGGAATACCTCCTGAGTTTTACTCGGGCCATTCATTTCGCATCGGCGCCACCTCCACTGCTTCGAGCCAAGGAATTCCCGACCACATTATTAAGATTCTTGGTAGATAGATAGATAGATATATACTTTATTCATCCCCAGGGGGAAATTTGTCTAAATTTGGTCGTTGGTCTTCCCCCGCATACCTCTCCTACATCCGCTCCAATCTGAACAACATCAGAAATGCCCACCGGCACTTGATTTCGTGATCTTTTTGGGGACTCTGCACCACAAGAGCTTCCAAAGAGACGGCCCCGACTCTACAGTCTCCTTTCCTCCGTTGCCGCCAGCCACCGGACATCAGCGACCCTCTCTACCCTCCTCCCTTGTTCTTCTTCCCTACACCCTTTCATCCCTCCATCCCCCTACCCTACACCCCTCTACCTCGACCCCTACCCTACATCCTTTCACCCCTTTACCCCTACATCCATCTACCTCGACCCTTACCCTACATTCTTTCATCCCCTACCTCGAACCCTTCATCCCTCTACCCCTTCAGCTTCCAAACTCTAACACTTCTTCCATCACGCAATAAACCTCTCGAAACTTATATTGTTGTTGGCGTGGTCCTTGTTAGTGAAAGCAGTAATGACTGAGGGCACAAAACTCCTCCCCAAGCAATTTTTTTGCAGAGTGGTTGTCTATATGTGCGGCCAGAGGGGAGGAGGGTGAATGGACTGTACTTGTATATCTCTTTTCTAGTCTTCCGAGCACTCAAAGTGCTTTAATAATATCATCATTCACCCATTCATACACTGATGACAGGGGCTGCCATGCAAGGTGCCATCTGCCCATCAGGACCCTATCTACTCATTCATACCCATTCATCCACTGCAGGAACAGGTTAAGTGCCAAGGACAGATCGTCATGGACTAGCGGAGCTGGGGATCGAACCGCCAATCTTCTGATTGAAGGATCCGATCTATCACTGAGCCACAGTCGCAACATAAAACACTGGTGAAGAACACTGAGCAATTTCCAGGAGTTGAGTTTGAAACTATATTATGACTGCTGTGTTATTTCCATTCCAAATTAATCAGAGCACACAAGGCCAAAAGGTCAATTGAGATACAATTTTAATGGTTACATTACAGTGCTTACTCCACAAAAAAATGCTCTGGAGCTACATTACATCACTTCCAGCTAACTTCACGGAGAACAATGAAGGCAGAACAGCATTTTTTATACTGAATATTCTCTGGTCAAGCTCAGTAAAAAACACAAATATACCGAATCCATCAGCACATTAGTGTGTTTGTTAACCGGTACCGACAACGGTATCTTCACTTCACCTGTCTCTCGTGCTCTCATCTGCTCCGGTACATTCCACTCCGTGTGTGTGTGTGAAGGGCCGCTAAGCCTCACACTCTGTGAAGCATGAGAGAAGGCAATATTAATAATTGTGTAAAATTTCAATCAAAAATGAATGGATGGTTTGATAAAGAAGCCGGTTGGATTCATGTGTAGTCGGCTATTTGGCCAGCAGCCGGCGCTTATGCAAATCTATGATAACAGTATTTAACTCAAAAGAGATGTTATCTTAACCCCAATCTATACCTTCTGAATGGTCATCCTGAGGGCCTTGGACCCAATGAAAGGAACAATCTTCGAATCTCTAAGAAGCAAACCCGTTCATTGGTTTATTAAAAAAAAAGCTTTGTGTAAGGGATGACATTTAAAGCTTTCTACAATTTAGAAAAGTTTACCACTGTCGACAATTTTGTGGAAAATGTGTACTGAAGTTACTGTGGAGGGTAATGGTTGATTCTTTGTACTTGTAATGGAATTTAATTACCATTTGACTGTATTTTAAAGAAAAAGCACATATTGAAGTTTTGATCAATGGTTTAGTGCGTAAACTTACATCACTGGTCGTCCTGAAAAAGAGAAGTCAAGGTAAATTGTCCCTTTTGCGTTCTTCACTTTAGTTTGATTTCTTCCCAGAGAGATGGGCCTTTGTTTGATTGCCACTTGATAAACCTCTGATAAAGTGTCTGCTGATCAAGAGATGTCCACTTTGTAATCTCCAAATCCACAGGTAATTATAGTGCAGTCTACAGATAATCTCTTATCGTCCCTACAGGACATGAGAGGGACAGGAGGAAAGCTTAAAGTGACAAACTCAGAAGGGAGAAAATGTGTTTGCCATGTGTAAGACTACATCCAGTTTTGCAGCAGTTTGAATACAACTTCATCAGGGGTGGTTTGAAATTAGTTTTGGTTTCGCATTTTGTACTTATGTTTTTGTTATTTTTTAATATGATGACATTTTTATTATTTTGTCCTGCATAATAATATGTATCCTGCCCTCATGGGAATGATTTATTATTTTGTTGACAGTTGGTCATGTAAAATGCACTGCCTCAAGATCACACATATCCAAGAGTGATTTCAGCTCTGTCTGTGGAATATGTGTGTGTGTAGGTGTGTATGTGTGTGTGTGCAGATGGGCAGGTGGTGTATATGGCTTTTAGGCGACCAATATAACAGTGCCATAGTTCAGCTCTAATGTTAGTATTTCAGGAAATGTTGATGCATATTACAATACTGTTTGTGATATTTATTTCCACACTAATCGTAGCATACTAATTTGGTACATCACTACTGTTAACAGAGATGCTTTGCGAGAAACAAAACGATAATTTTGAACCTATGTGGTTTAGATAATCTGGATGAGTCTGATCGTCTGACTGCTCTTAACACAGTTTTTGTGATTTTGCTGCCTTCCCAGATTTCAACACTTTGGTGAGAGTTTAAAATGATGGACAAAACTATGAAAATAAGATCCAGGTTAAACTGAAATGATCAGTTACATTTCAGGGAGTGGCTAAGCACCAGCCCTTCTTCCCCACATTTTCTATGAAATACATGTAATACCGATGAGTTATGAGACTATAGAAGAGTAAAAGTTAATGTGACTCAAAGCTTAACTTGTTGACACACTAAAACTAATTTTGTCACATCCCTGAATGAACCTAATTGCAAGTAAACAGTTTGAAAACTCATCAGCATTTTTCTTTTGACATTCTCCCTTAAGACAGCCTGAGAGTCTCTTTAAAATACTTTCTGACCTAACTGTTTACTGTGGGTCACATTCCTCCTAGGATAGGATAGCTACTCTAGTCTCTCTATAAGTAAACAGTAAAGATACATGGACTATTTATTTTTTTACGATTAAATGTTTCCCTTTCTTTTGTCATTTTCACGCTCTGTTAACAAAATGTGTAAAAAGAAGCTTGATGACTCTGTAATGATGTGAGGATGCACTTACAGGCTTAAATTTCCATATTAATGAGAGTAACAGGAAGAGCTTTTTACCTCTCAAGGCAAACACGAGTGCTGAGTTCCCCTCAGCGACTGTTCCTTTAAAAGCAGCTTCTCATCTAAAGCCATTTGCAGCTTGTGTAGCTCCTCGCTTGTTAAAATGAGCACCCTGATGATTGCCATCAGTGCTGAAGTGATTGAGCTGAGTGAATCTAAGGTAGAGAAACTATGTAGCCAATGTGGAGGGAATGAGCCGAACAGATTGGATTGAAAAGGGGCACATATAAAAACAGCAATAAAATTGAAGAAAAAAAAATGGCACATCCCAGTACAACAAGTCGATTGAGAGTGCTCACATGTGCATGTTCAAAACAGTCTACATGAACAGTTTTTGTAAGGAAATGGTGTGGAGGGTTCCTGGGTGATGTACTCTATTGAAAACAATACAATAGATTACATTTTTAAGTTCAAGTTGAACCAAAACTGCATTGAGAGTTGCAACAGTCGAACAAGACTTGAAGTGGACCAGTGACCAGGGGCTCTAGTCCTGGTGCAGCAGGAAAGGATATTGTGTCCGAATGAATACCATATTAATTGTTGTTATTATTAATCATTAGTTGGGCAAATACCATAGCACCAGGTGGAGTTGAGCCCCTCAAATATTTATAAACTGTACATCATGCTGAATACACTTCCATAGGCAAGAAAAGTCTCTTGACTCTATCAACGTCTGCATTCTGCCTTAAAACTGCTAGATCCCACCATATTTAAAACATGCAGCAGAGGAGTGAGGTGGAAACGACGTAGTATGTGAGGCGGGGGTTGTGGGGAAACGGTGCAAACTGACTGACCACCATTCAGCATGACATGGATAGTGCTGTAGTGCTGGTAGTCAGAGCCAACTAGCCACGGATTCTAGATTTCGTCTTTTCCCTGCCCCTTTGAGAGAATAACTGTGTGGGTACCTGTGTTGTAGCTGGGCTACGAGAGGCTCTCCGGTGTGTGTGTGTGTGTGTGTGTGTCTCTATTAGGGCTGACAATATGGGAAAATAATGTAATTATCATACAATATTGTGTTGGCAATTCAGTGTGCATTTTTTCTTAAAATTCCTTATCTTCTATATTATTTCTATACACAAGCAGTAAATCATTCTATAGTATGACCAACACAACAATAGAAACAGTCAACATATAAACTATTCTTTAATATAGGCCAGGCCTATGTATTATGATATTTATTTAGCAACCAATCAACGTTGAGTATTATAACTTCAAGCCTGGTAAACGTAATATAATCATCATGGCATCATCATAACGTAAATAAAATCTGAAATAAAGCACTGCCGACAACGGGCCTGGTGTGAACATTAATATATGAAAAATAAATCTGAATCTAACTGATCCTGATGCTACTTACAGTTCACTACTGTCTGCAATGAATCTGAACTTTGGCATTGTTGCTCAACAAGGAGATTTGGTCAGTGATTATATTTTCTTTAAAATGATTCCTTTGTTTGCCTGGTGAAGTTGTTACTTCCTTGATTTCTTTCAGCAAGCAACATAATCAGGCACATAAGCTGCGTGAGTACACATTTCTACCTGGTCAAGTCAAGTCATGTCCATTTTATTTATAGCCCAATATCACAAATAAGAAAAGTACCTCAATGTTTTTTTCATTAAATGCACAGCATTATAGATTGAGATAATGAAAAACTCAGCCCCAAAAAATGGAGGAGGGATCCCTCTGCCAGGACAGACAGACACAACAGAAGTTATGTGTACAGAATAGATTAACTTTGTAAAGTTATAGGAAGGACAATCAGAAAATTGCTCAGTGAGGACGTTGAGCAACTCCCAGGTGTTACTGAACAGACAGCACCTGAACCACACAAGTTCCTCTCCACAATGAAACCTGTGAAGAGGATGGACTGTGGCAAACAAGAGGCAAAGCTCAAGCTCATCGTTCACACAGATAGAAGAATGAAAGCATGCACACAGGGGAGAGAGAGGGAGACAAGAGTGTGTGACAGAGGATTTTGTTTTAATTTACATTAATTAAACCATTTATACTTACATAACGTGGGCATGAAATGACAATTGCATCAGTCTGAAACTTGCAAGCACAGTTGTTACCATTGTATTGTCTACCACAATATACTCCTTTGTCCCGCTGTTTTGACAGTTATTGATTTGGGGGAAACGTTATAAATTGTGTGTAACGCTGTCTCTGGCATATACTTAATTATGTTTAACATATTTAATATTATAAGTAATTTTTTTCTTTGTCCCAGCATGTTGCTCTACCGGGACATAGGCTCCTCTTTGTCTAGACCAGTGGTTCTCAAATGGAGGTACGTGTACCCCTGGGGGTACGTGAAGGCACTCCAGGGGGTACGTAAGATTTAAAATATATATATTCAAAATTAGCATCACCACTGGTCTAGACAAATGATATGCTCTGTTAACAGCACATGAAGTCACCTGCAGAGCACACAAAGTTATTTCTTACTGTATATCTAATTTATATAATAGCATATATATATATATATACATATATATAAATATATAATCAGTAGCTAGAGGCGTGTTTCTTTTAGCCATCTGGCTTGCTCGCTCTCTGCATTTAACTGATGTATCTGTTTAACAGAAAGGCTTAGCATAATTTCATGAACTTATATGATAATAACAGCGCTTCATTAAAAGTATGCTCTGTGTGGGGAACAAACTCCCTCACATCAAGTATAATAAGAACTGCTGATTTCAGGGGCACTGGGTCAATGGGAAAACTTGAAGTAAATGGAAAACAGCTTCAGCTTTCATAATCACTGCTTCTCCTAGTGGATATATAAAGCATTGCTACTGGTTTACACACACACACACACACACACACACACACACACACACGTATGCTTATGAGGTGGCCACGCTTCACTACATCATCGAGGGGGATTACAAAGCAGCCCTGACATAGCCCACACTGCAGTTTTAGACTGCTACTACTGTAGAGGTTTAACAACAGCAGCCCAGTGGGGACAGTGCCAGTAATAACTTCTGATTGATAATATTCAGCATTGTAGATCTTAGAGAGTGGGTGATATTTAAGAGATTTTGTTAAGCTCCCATCTAGGAGAATAGGAGTGCAGCATAAAAGCAAGAAAGGCTGTTCCCTCCCCTCCCTGTTCCCCAAACCACAGTGTCAATAACAAATATTCAGTTATGGCAAAAGTGTACTTACTTTTACTTAATAAAACTTAATAACTCGATTAATTTTAAATTAACAACAACCTGGAACAAAATTAATCAGGATGAGCAAGGCAAAAACAACAAACAAAAATGCTGGCCAACCCTAAATGAAATAAGCAAACAAACAAAAAAAATGTACTAAATCTGTCTCCCTAGGATACCACGGAAACAGGAAAAAGGGGCATAAAAGAAAATGGCAGTTCATCCTTAAAGCTTCAGTGCGATTTCAAACAGAAATATTTCCATACAAGTTAAAATACTCACAAAGCCAACTGGGACACTTAGTCGACCCAAATAATCACGGGGACAGAACAGACAGGTTTGGAGGCTGAGGACAGAACACTGCTGCTGTTCAAATGCTGTCACCAGACTTCTGGAAACCCAATCATTTTTAAAACACTGGATGTGATGGATGGACAGCAGCAGCAGACACACTACAGGCCCAACCCACAACTCCAGCCAGTCAGAGAGAGACACTTGAATTGATGCAAATGATACCCACAAGACAGAGCACTCACTCTTACACAAAACACAACCATACAAAACAAATACTGCGGCGGCCGTAACAGGTTGATTTTCTTTTGTTGGATGAGTAGGCAGCAAAGTTAAGTAAGGTAGTCCAGACATTATTTTCCCCAGCCACGTCCTCTTTCTCTTACCGGGAGATCCCACAACAGATGGGATACATAACCCTTCCATAGTGTTGCAGGTCTGCCCTGGGTCTTGTCCCAGCTGGGCACGCTTGCACAAGAAGGCTTCCAGGAGGGTCGCATTGGACTTAAACCTGAATGCAATGCAAACCCATCCTTGTCATTATTAGATGGTCAGAGCTCCGGTATAGTATACAGAGTGACGAAGTCCGCTGTTCGTGTTGCTTTTATTTCTCAGAAACATGCCAATTTCAAAAAGTAAATTGTACACAAAATAAGGTATTTTGTTTGATTTTTTTAACAAATCACACACTTATGTCCATGAGTCTGTGTCCTAACGCTGCACTGTTTTCAATGTGTGTCGGAATGCCTGTGTCTATTTATTCCTAACGCTCGCTTTATAAGCACTGCAATGGACGAGGAACGACTTAAATAAAGAGGCAGCCTGCTAGAGGGAGATTGTCTGAAAGTTTCCCACTTGCTGTTAGCTATGTTGCATTGTGTTATTTCCAGTAAATATCACAATATTAAAACTTAAGTTTTCTGTTTAAAAAATATGTTCAAGGAACATCAGAAGATAATGGGTACAACTCATCTATTATGTAAGTAGTCAGGTTACCAGTGTTGGGGTCTGACTTTGACCTCATGGCTGACTAAGGCCTTCACATGTGCTTTTAAACAAAGGAGCATATGTTGTCCTGATGTTTAACAAGAGGCCTGATCCTGGTAGATAGGACACTCAAGATCTAAGGAATGTGCCACACCTAACAGCTCCAGCCAAACTTAAATGCTGGCCCCTCATTGGCCAAAAGGGACCCTCCACAGGCATCTGATCAAACCAAGCGCAAGTTTCAAATCTGCCCTTTCCATCCAAGCTCGCTTGGTGCCAGGAGGTCCACAAGGAAACGTTTGCCTCTCAAGAAATCCTATTAGGTCTCAAGTCAAATTCGCTGGACGAACATAGACTGTTTTTATATTTTAGTTTTTTGATCCTGCAGTGAGAGAACGGATAACTTCTACGACCCGTTCTCTCACCATTAATGAGTACAGTGACGGACAAAGGACGACAATTCCCTTTTTCTTCGCCGAAGAGCCCTCCTCTCTACAGAGACTGAGGTTGATTTGCGCCACGCTTGGAGCTGCGCAACCGAGTGGAGTTCCCCACTCGAAGGACTGATCCGGCAGAAAGCAATATTCGTATTTCACCGCGGTGATACAAATCTGCTTTGTTTTGGGGATTATTTAATTTTGTTCTGTTTTGTTTTCTCTTCTTTCAATCGGCTCCTTGAGTAGGATTTAGAACTGTAACTATCACTGTATACACGTGGCTGACCGGATCCGAATCCGACAGCAGAGTTTTTACATGATAGAGAAGCTGTTCTTACATTTTACGGCGGCGCTAAGTGCCTTGCTTTAGAGCTCGGCTTTCCTTTCTTTCTTTCTCTCTCTCTCTTCCTACTAACACACACACACATACTGATTTAGCTAACCATCTCAGACACGTAGGTACGTAGTCTATTGTCTCAACCCACATTGTGCGTCGATCCACGTGGTTACGTACGTAGCCACCTCCCTCTATTTTGTCGTAGTTCTCTTACCTCTGCCATCCTGTTGGTAGGCCCACGGGGAGCGGCCCCGCTTGAGATTACATTCTACCACTGTCTGAGTAGTTCGCTCCTCCCCTACATGCACATACACATATATATATATATACTCTCACCACAGTTTGTTCACTTGACTTTAGGTATTAGACATATAATTGTATGATATATATAACTCTGTTATATTTTAAAGAGCAGTCTTCTGTGATTACTTGTGCATATGTGTGTGATAACAGCTGGATGTAGTGGCCTGTGCTCGAATTCAACCTTCACTGTTTGCTCTGAATGTAGAACAGTACTTTGACTGTGGACATTCTGAGTGAATACACATTTTGAGACTCAATTTATAGTTTGGTTATCGGTCCCCATTCGCAGGGTGGTGCCCCGTTATTATTAGCAATTGCTAATGAACTTATTGATGTTAATAACTCCATTGATGTTGATAGTTTAGTTTCATATTTGCTGATAACCAAACACACTCCTTTTCGTTCCCAACACCAGTCTAATTTGGAGGTACGTGGTTTGCTTACATGACATAATGTAGCGCTTGCTGTTTGAACACAGTGTCTCTCTCTGCAGCCATGAGTACAGTTGTTCCTCGTTCTGCTTGACCCAACATTACATTTCATTTTCAATTATTAAAAGTGACATTGCGTGACTCCCGTCATGTGGTGCATTCAGTGCACACAAGGCAGACAGCTGCGGATCGTGCAGCTTTTTTTATTTTTTATTATTAAAATCAATTTTGGAACTTGTGAATCGATTCAGCATCTGAGAAGATAGGAATCTCGATTCTTACATGAATGAACTCCACAAGAGGCAGCTCCTCCTCTGAAGAAAGCACGGACACTGAGGAGGTTCCCATTATTATGTCCAAGTCTCTTCCCCAAACTGTTTGACATCTTTTTTGTATTCACTGTGGCACCAGGCCTTATAAGATCAATCTTCAAAGTGTTTTATTTCTAACTTAATGTGACTCTGAAGCAGCAGATAGGGTGACAGGATGGGGTCCTGTGCATCTGAATGGACTGTTACTTCACTATTGCATGGCTAGCTTGCAGTCCGGGGAGTCTGAGCCAAGCTCTAACACTCTTAATAATTTACCATGCAATTAAAATTTAAAACAAATATACAAGGTTTGTCAGCAAACTGAAGGAGGGTCATGGCTTTGCTCCTCAAAGGTTATGCGGAATGCCTTTTGCTGTGGCGGATGGAGGTGGTTTAAACATTTCAGAGATTTAGTTTTGAATTACTAAAAAAAGTGATTGTAGTTCAACTAAACATTTAACAAGCTTTTTCATAATTGTGTTATATACTTATGGGCATTATGTTGTCAGTCTTCCCTCCCAGTGAAAGCATTCATTCTGAATGTCAGTGTTTCAGTGTAGAGTCCTCTCTATGCTGAATTATCTCAGATAATTACAGTAGCTGCTGTGCACTGATTCCTTTATTTTCCTCTATCAAATGATGAGAATGCTCTTATACTCCATATCAAATCAGCTTTTTTATACATTCTGCATGTTTTGCCGTTACATTCCATTTCTTTGATGTTAGTCTTTGCCGTCACCTACACAAAAGTATCACAGAAACGTTTGAACCCTACATTCCTTCCCCTTAGTTGTTTGGTTCATGTGCTTTCTGCATGTCTGCTAAACTGCTAGTCCAGATTTAATTTCCTATTTTAGAAATGCTGTTTGAGCATCTGCCTCTGGAAATAAATGAAAAAGTCTAGTGCAATAGGTAAATTAACTAAAACGACCCAGTTTTGCTAAAAAGGCCGTTATGCACTAAGATGATTTGAGGATTTCTCCTTTGACAACAAGGATTCCAGCATGTTTACAGATTAGGGGGATCATTTTAAAAATGCATCTCTGTTCTCTAAGGCGGAAATAATCCAAGATGTTCTTTTGACGTTTTTTAGCGGTTTGATGAGTAAGATTGTGCTGGATTTGTTTTTGTTCTTCTCTTTTTTTTCTCACTCAACATGGTGCTTGTTTGTTTTAAGGTTTGCAGACCCACTGCTGTGATGTCTGCATTTTCAGTTATGGTATAACATTTTCAAATTCTTTTTAACACAAATAAAGCATAGTGCAGATGAGAGTCATGCAAAGGGCTCTAAAATACGAAATAACTTATATTCCCAAAATAGTGTAGAGCTCTCATTTCCCATCATTGTGCCGTACTCAACCTCCATTAAGTGGGACATGAGTTTATAAAGCACCCTGCTGATACTATTACATTAGTCTGATGATCTGCTACTATCAAGGGAACAATTTTATTTTCAAAAAACGATGACAATTTGCAGCTCAAAGGGTTTGCTCATTGGTGGGTATTGTCATTGTCTGGAGAAAAGACAGCAGGGGATTGATCCATATATATTTACATGACATTTACATGATGTGGTCTGCACTTAATGTAGAGCAACATAATGCATGTTTGAGCGCATTAGCTAGCGCCACATAGTGGATACAGGAACTGGTGGAATATTTGCACTACATAATTTCCAGCGTCACACAGTCCACGCGGGAAAAATACATTAAACTCCGGGATGCGTTGTCCGATGGTCGAAGACATTCGCGCCCATGTCTGCCGGCATCTCGCCAGTACCCCCGAGACACAGGAAGGTGCGAGGGCCCGTACATCGCTGCTTGCAGCTTTAATTCTTATTCTATGTCTTTCAAGGGGAAAATGAGGTGCTTGGGATACTGGTAAGGTTTTGAAATTTGGCACGCAAGCCAGTCATGGCAAAAATTGCAGATTGGGGTGTCCAGTGTATGAAAAATTGGCTCGATAGCGCCCCCTATTGAGTAGCCCCAACATTGGGTTTCACCTAATTGTATGAAATTCGGTACGTATGTGTAACTTGATGGGACGTACAAAAGATCCTCTTAGAAGTATGCCCTAAACCAAACAGGAAGTTGGCCATTTTGAATTTGATGACGTTTTTTGACCATTTCAAGCCTTCGTACTTTAACAAACTCCTCATAGAGATTTCACACGATTGACTTCAGATTCGGTCAGTATGCTCTTGAGACCGTGGCAATTTAAAGTTACTCAAAAATAAAAAATTTATCGAACTATGTATCCGTGGCATGGCGGCAAAAAAACACCATTCGCCACAAAACAGGAAGTTGTTGTAACTCGGCCATACATTGTCTAATCTGCTCCAAATTTCTCATATGTCATAACATCCTGACCCGAAACACATCTGTATGACAATTTAGAATCATAGTAATAGCGCCACCTAGTTGCAACAGGAATTTATAGTTTGTGTACTTCCTGACATCCTGCTCCTCACAGATAATCAGATTTCAAAGAAGCCCAGATCATGACAAACCTGTTCTGTCTGTCGATCAAGCAGAACCAGTGCCACCACTAAGACAAGGTGAAGACTGTTTGTTACTACTACTACTATCACCCCCAGAAACCGGGGAAGATTCAAGTTGTAATTGATTGAGAAGCCCTGTTTGAAGGCGTCTCCTTGAATGACACAATCCTCAGCATAGATTCTTACTGTGATTTTGTAGGGAGATGATACTTTTAGGTCAGAGAAGATCACTGACATTTTTTCAAGTTCCTGTGTTTTTTGATCGATAATGACCCCAGCAAAGGACACACAGACTTCCCCATGAAGGTGCATGCGTTTGAAAACAGCCCTTCACCATCTATGGCCATCTATGGCCTGAGACAAGCTGGTAGACTGGGTGAGAAGGAACGGAAGTGAAGTAGTTTGTCCATCGAAACTTTTATGTGGCTGATAGACTTACCTCTGTGTCCACTGACGGTTATGCTATTGACCTCTTGAAAGGACAAGAAACAGGATGGCATAGTCAAGCATAAGGCCTTACAAAATAAAAAATTGCTTAAAATAGCAACCAGGTAATGGATGCAAAGGACCTCAAAGATCTGGATTTGGGTGTTGACACTCTGCCTCTCCAGTGAAGTCTTGGGGTGAGTTGAAATTTACAGCATATTCCAAGTCGCACAAGATGGAAGAAGGAACTTTCCTCACATCAATATGAATGTGACGAACCTCTACCAACAGAAGGTGAATCACGGTGGAGGACGTGAATTGATTCACTCGCTGACCTTAAACAACTCAAATGTCATGTGCTCAGAATAAAAAGATATGTGTCTTTTCAGACGCATCAAAAAGGGCAATAGCAGCCGTAGGGTTAAAGACACTGATTGCCAGTGCCATGTGGGATACATAATGGGCAAAGCAAAGCTTTCACCTATATTGGTCATATGATCCCATGCTTGGAACTCCTCCCTTTGTGGGGCCGTCCAGGTAAAGTGGCAGAACTGATCGCAGAAGAGAGTGACTTTGAACAACAGCATGGAGTCAAGTTCTCCACACATTGAAAAATATTCCCAGGTTATATTCACAACACCTTGTCTGCGATTCTATGAGTATGTTGCAAATACTGGGACCCGGATCAGGAAATTCACAAAACAAGAACAGTGGTATCATGTCAGCACCGATCAGAATCCAACCATCATTCAAGCAGCTCACCTTGCTCTCTGGTCCATAGTTCAGAGGTACACAAGGAGGCTGAATCATTGGAGGTCGTTGAGCCATCATTGGATGAAGATATTAGTCCTCAAGTGACTGCCCTTGTCACAAAGGCTACAGTCGCTTGGGTCGTACAGGTTTGAATGCTTCTCAAGTCCCTTGTGAGAGAGATGGCGACACACTCTTGCAAGGTAATTTTTACAGAGTCACACACAGAAAACTGCCCACTGCAGAACTACCCAAAGACAACCATCATTCTGTGTGTAAAGTGAACATTTTATGAAGAGGAGCTCAAGAGTCTCAGATCTCCTACCAAAGCCCTCTTAAAAAACTTGATCCCTTTATGGATGAGGAAGCGCTATTGAAGGTCAGAGGTCATTTGAAGTCAGCTGATTGGGCTGATCCAGAAAACAAAACCCTCAGCTAGACATTATCACCAACAAAAAGCTCCCCAAGGCTGTCAGTTTACTGAATACCCATTGCACACAGCAGGACGCTGGGTCATTGGAGGCAAGAGGATTGTTTCCAGTGTTGTCCATAAGTTAGTCATTTGCAGGAAATTGAGAAGAAGGTTCAAGGAAAAAAATAAAGTGGCCAACCTACTGGCAGACAGAGTCACTGTTGATCTGCCATTCACTCATGTCAGCCCAGATGTGTTTGGGCCATCACTTCCTGCTAAACTAAAGGGAGTATTGCTGAAACCATTGTATTTGAGCACTCTTATTGTTGAAGTCATGGCCATAATAAACGACAGACCTTTAGTTGCTGTTTCAACCAACCCTGAAACACCTGAAGTTTTCTCACCTGCAATGTTTCTGATCCAGAAAGCCAGCATTGTAAGCTGTTAGTTGTCAGGACAACTCAGGGGACTTCCAGCTCAAAGACCTCTACAAAAGCCAGTGAAGACAGGCCCACAAAAAGCAGGAGAATCTTGCAACGCACCAGACATGGAGGAAGTGGAAAAGAAAGAAACCCAACCTTCAAGAAGGTAATGTTGTCTTACAGTCAAGTGAGGCATAATAAGTGTCCTGTTGGGCTAAGAGTCATGGCCGTACCAAGTGGCTACAACAAGGTGCAGAATATTGAAGTCGGCATCATGAGGCAAAGTACTGCCAAAACATACCTCAGCCCTGTTACAGAAACAATTTTTCTCTTGGAATTAAGGACTGACGTGCTTGATATTTACATTGCCATGTTCCCTGTGAAGGTGTTTTCAAAGTAGTTTAATTCTTGTTTTTTACCTTACACAAGTTAAAGAGAATTTTGTACATAGAATTGTTTACAGTTATTTCTCATGAATATATGGACATTGTGTGCAGTATATTGACGCATGCTTTGTACTGTATTTTTTTCAGTTTTACAGAAATCACCATCACCTTTTTTCAAAAAACGGTTCCATGGGAGTGCTATCCGTCTAGCTTTGCTCAGACATTTTATTGTCCCATTATAAGGAGAGCGAGGGAAATAGAGGAGATCTTAAGAATCTACGTTATCCAACACTATGGATCAGAGCCCACAGATCCGCCTGAGTATGTCAGCGTCATAATTGAGGGAGTTGAAGTGCTGCAAGATCTAAGAGACGAGGCAAATGGCCTGATCTTCATTTTAAACTTGAGCTACTCAATGGCCTGAGATATATATTTGAATTTCTTCAGAAAGTGTTGATGGAGTTGGATGGCAACAAGCCTTCCACTAATGGGCAGGTCTTTAAAAATAGACACGAGAGCTAGAACCTGATCTCCAGGGCTGAATTGGCAGCACTCAGTCTGGTGGTCCCCATTTTCTTACAATGGGTGTGCTCCACTGGTTTTAATTTCAGATGGAAGCAGTGCACCCTGGTGCATGGTACACACTGTTTTGCTTCACTCACAACTCCTTTAGGATCTGCTTAAACATATTTCAATCAGAAGAGACTTCATTCGAATTTAACAATAATTTATTACACATGTATAAGAAATTAATGCTGAAAAGTCTTTTACGATTGGACTCCATCCTGAAGTAGGATGCTGAGGTCAGATAAGGCATAATCCCCTTGGAGTCCAGAACTGGTGGTGGTGATGAAGGGAGTTGGTGCAATCCGATGATGAATGACGAGCGTGACTGTGATGCTGACTGGAGGTGACTGGGGTGGAGGAGGGTCGCATCCGATTGTGCTTAAATGACAACTGACAGCAGCAGAGAGAACATTTTAAAAGTTTGACAGCAACAATGTGATTGATGAATGAGGAGCACCCACTCAAATGGCACCCACTTCTACAACAATCTGGAAAATCGCCACACTCAAATGGCACCCACTTTCCTCACATGGCTCCCACTTTCTCACAATTAAATCTTGCAACATCTCTTATTTCATTTATTGACAAAATCCCACAGAGATGAATCAGCCATTTGTTTCCTAACCTATGCTTCCCTTGAAACAGATTGAGGAAGATCAGGCAGGGAAACAGCATATTCTGCCGCCACCATACCATCACCACATGCTGAAGCAAGCAGGCTTGGAACAGTCACATTATGGCTCTGTGCAAACGTACACCACAGGCCGGAAAACAATGGGGGTATCTCTAACAACTCTCTGCCGGCTTCCCAGATGATAGTGGTTTGGAAAAAAACTCTGGAGACAGCAGCACTTCTAGCCAAATAGTTACCCAGAATCATTGCGACAAGACATGAACAAGGCCCTTTACCAAGTCACAATCAAGCACCCTATTGTGGCGCAGCAATGGAATCAAACCCAACGCCATACCTTGCATCAGTGCAAAATCTCATTGATGGTGGAATCTTTGATATAAAGAAGTCTTTAGTATTAGTAGGCCGTCTGTTAAACATCCGAGGCACTCTGGTTTTAAGTTCAAAATCCTTTATTAAATCATGGATATCCAATGCGTTTCCATTTAACAAGTGTTCAACAGGGTATGAAGTGTGATAAGGACACGTGTTCAAGTTTAAAAACTAAATTTTATACTTGATTGATAGCCCCATTCTCGAAGAGCACCTTGTTTTCTACTTCAACAATACAAACACAGTATTTCAAATTTTTTTTGACAAAACGTTAACCATGTGCAACCATAGTAAAGCATGATAGTTTAAGGCATAGGGCTACCCAATGCTTAAAAAAGTGACACCAAAGGGTCCTGACCAAGCATCTATCTATATGTGCAGAGTTAGGAATGACAACATATTGAGGAAACACCACGACAGCCTAGTGGGGAAAACAACAAATAGCCTTCTGCTCTGCAACCAACAATCAACACCAAAAAGGGAATGAACATTGCTTCCAAGGAACCAGGATAACACATGGTGCATCTCCCAACATCAGAGTGCCTAGCAAACAAAAACCAGAGGAAACACGCAGCTTGACCCAATCAACCTAATCAGCATGTAATCAACACCATGCACCAGACCAACAACTAACCTGACTACTACTACTACTGCTATAAAGCAATGAGACCCACATCGTTTTGTGTTCACGATAAAGCACATTTCCGCTTGGCATACAGTCAAATAAGCAAAACACAATAAAATTACTTTCATAAAATGTAATATCGATACATACATTACATTTCTTTATCAGTGACACCTACTCTATAATTTACTTTGTTCTATCATTTTATACCCACTAATAACATGATTAACACATTTTCCTTTCTTTTCATTACCATACTCATAAGTTAGATAATGGTAAGAGTTGTACCATGATTTCACAGTTGAGTCTTCCCCATAAAACCAAATATTATATTGTAATATAGAGCATATTGTTTGTAAAATACGAGTGTGCAGTTTGCATGCTTGTGCTGTATATTGTGATATATAAGTCATCATAACGAGCAGCAACATTGCCTAATGAATTTAAAAAAAATGTTTACCCTTAACTGCAAGAGAATAATATGAACATTTAGAAAAAAAATAATATCAGGGTTTGATCTTCAGAGAACTGAAAAAAAAATCTTGTTTGGTAGTTTTGTTTTCAACAAAAATTACAAATTGTTCCCCTGACTATTTAGCTAGAAAAAGCAGCATTGAGATGTAATAAGCCCGCTGGAGGCTGTAGGAAGCTTCAGAGCCAGTACTGGTAGACCTGTAATTAGGTTGACCTTTACTGTGTGCTACAACACAAATTATCAGCTCGTCTACTGTACCTTTTTTCTCTTGAAAACATTGTGAGCTTTAAGACAGCAATGCAATTTTAAAGCTCAACTAGTCTGGCAGCAACTCAGGGTGCAGCCACTGAGCGGTATGTATGTAGGTGTTGTCCTGGTAGTTTTAATGAGCCTGGTGTGCTGGACTGTTTGGTCAGTGCATGGTGAAGTGAGGTCCTTTGAGGCATGGACACCCAGCATTGCTGAGCAGGTGCTGTGCCGCTGTGCAGATCGATCTCAGGTGTGATCCTGCTCTGTGCTCCAGAATCATTCCATAGAAACACCGACGCCTACGTCCACCCCGCTTCTGCACCACTGACCATTCTGAGCAATCAATACCTGTTTAGAGTCGGCATTTTAGGCCTGCTCTCCACCTGCCTCTCTACTTTTATGAAAGTTCCTGGCCTTTGATTTCTATATGTACACCATCACACAGAGTTATTGATCACTGTTGCGTTCTCTCTCCAGACCTCAAGATTGCTTCTCTTCGTTCAACAACTCTGTTCTGTGGAGATGCTGACGTGTGTCCCCAAAGCCTCTCTGGCTCTCCAGCAATTTGATTTGCGGTGGGCATGCCGGAGGATGAATAGATAATGGGATGCTTCTGATTGACTTGCTCGTGCTGACGCCAAGTCTAACGTAACAACAAATTGAAAGAGAAGTGTGAAAAGCGTGTAAGAGCTTACAATGCTTTGCTTGCATGCCTGAGTGTGTGTGTGTGTGTGTGGTAAATCCTCCAATTTACAGAGAGGCAGGACTGCTTTGGTCTAAATGAGCTCCCAAGAGTGAAGAGTCCTCCAGTTTTTATCCCTCCCTGAAGGTATGCAACGCTGAGGAGCTGCCAGACACACATGCACTCATGGTAACACACACATACACACACACAGACCCGTTGAGCACACCTACCACATGCTTTAGCAAACAAACAAAGTACGATACATGGCATAAAGTAAGTGGACGAATTAACACTACATGCATATAATAATAATAATAATAATAATAATACATTTTATTTATATAGCGCTTTAAAAGGCACTCAAAGACACTTTACATGGTAAAAACAGAAACAATGAAAGCATTTATAATAAGAACAAAATCTCTGACATAACGGTAAGAAAGAAGATGGTTTTCCAGATTTTGGAAGCTAGCTGCAGCAATTTGCTCCCATTCCAGCCCTATTGCCAGACAAGGAGGTTCAAGGTTCAAGGATCATTTGTCATTATGCAACACAGGGATACACAACAAAATTCAGTTGTAGCTCATTTGTGACACAACAAACACATGACAAACAAGGAATATGCATCATAAGGAATGTAAACAGCAGCAACAAATTCTCTGAAAAGATAATATGGCCGATATCTTCACATTCAAAATTAAACATCAGTAAAACATTGTCCATGAACTTTGACTGTGTTGGAGCATCAAGCATCATGATGTGACCACAGAGTCCACCTCCTCTGGTCCACCAGAGTACTGCTCTCTGTCCTGATGTACGCCCATCAGGTGCAGCTTGATCCTGGACCACGATAGATCCAGGTTTGATGTGGGCTCAACAGTCACTGACCTCCCGCTGCTTTCATCCATCAAAATTTTTACCGGGCATCAGACAGCCAGCAGCATGCTGGGTAGTGCCGTAGCCTCAGGTCCTAGCTTAATTTAGCTTCCATCTGGGCTCTCCTCCCTGGGGTGGTTTGGTGGCGTTTGATCCAGCAGGTCTGGCTGGTTAGTCGGCCGCGGGTGGTGATCGTTTCAAAGTCCACCGCACTTGATCCCCACGCTTCAGTTTTCGATGAACACCAAGTGACTGATGTTGATATTTGATGAAAAAAACCCAGAATTTGTTCAATGATGTTTATCTTACATCCAGTGACAACATAAGAAAATATCTACACCTGGCAGCTATGGTGTGATTAAGGTTAAGGAAATACTTTGTATGGATATGATCAAAAAACTGAAACACTGAGAAACAGGTTAGCAAAAGATTGTGGGTACTGTTGCGAATATTGGTGACTTTTAAATTTTGATCTGGTATCTGAGTCAGTATGGATGGAAGGATTTTGGTATTGACCCTTTATTATTCTGAGCTAACGTACAACATTTAGGAAGTTTGTTTTAACATGCTGATTTTGATGCAGAAACCCCAAAAACCGAACCAGCAAGTTTATGTCTGGGAATGCAGCTGGGCCTGGCCGGAACTCAGCTAACCCCCCGAGCCACACTAAATGTGCTGAAGGTTGGCATCCAGCAACTTAAAAAAAGAGACTTTGAGAGAGAGAAACTCTGGCACCATAACTCCAGCCAAATTGAGATGAGTGAAGATCCGGCTGCCTGAGATAGAGAGTACAACTCAAGTCATATCGTCACTTGGGACCGAGTGTCTGTGACTCCAGGGGGCTCTGAACAACAATCAGGGGCCAACTCCCTGCAGTGCAACATCTTCCCTTGCCATTACAACCCTAGGTGAAACAATACATTTTCCTGTGGTAGTGGGGTTGATGCTAATTAAACAATTAAGAGGCATTAGATCATGATCTCCCACCAAAATAGAAATATTTGAATTGTTTCCAAACTCTCAGCTGCTGAATGGTGCATTGATTCAATTTAATCGAGTTTACCTGGCATATACAGTCTTTCATAAATGGTTCAGCGCTCTAATCAGTGCATTCATTCATCATTGTATTTATTCATTTGTATGTTAGTATTGTATATATAGAAGCTGTATTTAACATTCAGAGCATTAAAATAGCAGCAAACAACTGTTTACTTATCTACTTACTATGTAAGGATATAGAGGAGTAATGTCTACCTGATCAGAGAATGAAGTCTCTCCCACTCTTTGCATGTTGTTATCCAAGCTTGCTTTATTGACAAAGCCAGGCCGGCAGTTCATGCTTTTAATGCATTCAATTCCATTCGATTCAATTTATTTTGTATAGCCCAAAATCATAAATTAGCCTCAGAGGGCTTTACAATCTGTACACATGCGACATCCTCTGTCCCGGGACCCTCACATCGGTACAGGAAAAACTCCCCTAAGCATGTTAGTGCACGTGAGAGTTTTGCCGTGAGAGTTTGAGCTCTTAGCACAGAAAGCTATGAGCTGCCGGCTCACCATAGACATGTTGAGAGCCGTTCACCTTTTATAAAATGTCCTTTTTTAAAGAACTCAACCATGTTGTTGTATGTGTATGAAGCATTGCGGTTAATGTTCACGAGTCAAGATCTCAGTAGCAACCTTCAGAATCGAGACTGAATTAATTAATTGGTTAAATTCTTGATTGATTGAAATTAAATGCGTTATTCCTTATAGCTGAAGTTGAGTGCAATCACTCTACTTCATCTTTTGTATTAGTTCATTCGTTTAATATTCATAATTATCCGTACATATTTTTGCATTTATTTACAAATGTACAGTACAGAAAGTAAAAAAGTGAACATTAATTGCATGTCTATGACAGTTTTCCTGAATGACAGATGTGCATGTAACTCATCAAGAATTCCAGTTAAATATCACAGGATCATCCAACAAAAGCTTTCAAGATTTTGTTCAGAATAAGTTTGTGGGGTCGTGAAAAGATTAATGGAATAGGAAACCATAGAAAATATATTTTTTGATGAATAAAAGTTTGTTAATTTTTCAAACTTTTATCAAATATTTTCTTTTCTCATGTCTGGTTAATTTGACCTTAAGATTCATTCATACAAATAGGGGCAATAACCAAGTACCTTTGGTAATTAAACTGATGTGGAGACTACAATGATGAATGTCATTTTCTCTGAATAGCTGCCTGGTTTGTGCATGACAGTAGAGAAGCTGTGAGTGGCTGCCACCAGGGGATCTTTGAGGGATCATTAATATTCCAGGTAGACCACAGACCAGCCAGTTACTTCTTAAATGAGGTTGACAGAAGGTCTTTAATTTTTGTACAAGCTTTGCTCAAACAAACCAATTGTTTACAAGAGTACTAATTAATTCATCAGTCTTAATCAGCAGAGATTTACAGCAGTGGAAAAATAATCAGTGGACCTGCTGTATGTGTACTTGGACGTAATGTGTGCAGATCAGCAGTCATTGCATGCATTTACACACATACACAGAGTCAAAATAGACAGGCAGAAAGGCACTCATAGGTTAATTATGTTAAAGTTAATCCACAAAAACACCTACAGCTGAGGTCAGAGGGGACACCGTGATGGAAATACATCAAAGAATAAACAAAGCGACAGAATAATGGCACTACAAAAATGTAATGTATATAGACACACTAACAGCAAGCCAGCGCCGTTGTTTGCAAATTGTTATTCAACCGATGGCTGTGTTGTGTGAATTCATTCACTCAAATCAGAGCCGGAGGAGAGTGCTAGAAGAACTTGTTTCCCACAAATGGACTGCCTTATAAGTAGCTGAGTGGAGGGATGAAAGTAGTGATTTAGATCTGAAAGAAGAAAGCCACATACACACCAACAACAAAGTCAATTTTATACCTGCTCTTGAAAATGATGGGTGAAAGGTCTAACAGAGATAAGAGATTGAAGCTGGACTAATTTCAGTTGCCTCAGCACCACCTCAACTTCACAAATGTGAATACTGAAGTCTCTGCAGTTGAATCAAATGTTTGTCTTTAATCTGAATTTTGAAATGATGGGCACTTTTCCTTCTGTCAGCTGAATTTTTAACTGGTAAAATGTTGCAAAAAAAGGCGTGTTCCATCAAATTGAATTTTCATATATACACAGACGCAATTATTCCAAAAATTAAATCACAAAATGATATGTGACCATATTGAGGTATATCAAATAATGGCAAAGATTGATGGAGATTCACATTAACCTGAATCATCACCAATGATCAGAGGCATTGTTTACATCTTGGCAGTGGTGGGCCGTCAGGGCCAGCAAGGCCTTCTCTGCTGGCCTAAACAGAATCACAAAGTTATAGCTATTTTATAATTAAATAATGTTTCATGAATACACTACATGTATTATTATTTTTTCCCATTAGCTTATATTCTCATTGCACAGCTACTGTCTTCCTCAGTTGCTCTGCTTCCAGTGCAGCTTGTTTTAAGTAGAGCTTTTATCCAATCAGATTTCACCTCTGTGTCTCTAGGTAGAAGAGAGGCCCGAGGCCTGCAGACTCACAAGTGAATCCATGTGTAGTTTAAGTGAATGGGGACGATATTGTTGATTGTCATAGTGTTCAACCAATCAGATCTTTAGTTTGACATGTTGGGCGTATTCTTTGACGTGCCAGAGCCTTCTAGCTGGCCTAGCCATACGTCATTGGTCAGTGGGCTAGCGTGACATGTTGGGCGGTGACAATCCCAGTATCTGCTGCCTCTGTCGAGCGGACATTTTCAGCCCTCAAACGCATTAAAAAGTATTCAAGAAATACAACTGGGGAGGCTCGACTGTCTTCACTGGCGTCCATGAATCTAGAAGGACTTCTTACTGGAACTAAAACGCACGGATGTACTGAACAACCGTGGGATTAAACTCTTTAAAGAAAGGAGGATGGACTTTGTCTTTAAATAGTGAACAGCAGCTCTGGTAAGTTAACTGCTTTTGTTTTTACATCTGCAGTAGCTTCAATATGCTTGTTTGTATATTATCATTTGTACAACTTGTTTTTATGAAGATGGATTTTTGTTTGGTTTTATATGTGATAGGAACTATTGTTACGTCCTATGTTGCTCTGGGGACACATTTAGTCGGTGCACAGCAACAAGAAGACACGTGAAGCGGCAGAAGTCTATATACTCCGTGCAAAGTGTTAAAGTGTTAAAGTTAAGTTTAAGTTAAAGTGTTGACTCATTTCCCCTCTCGGTGTTGACAGACGAATAAATCCGTCACTAACAAGAGCTCAGGTTTTGTGTATTTCCTGGAGGGAGTGATCGTAGCGTTACTACTGTGTTAATTTGTCTATCGTGTCGTTTTAATGATAAGGTTAATATTGTTCCCTCTGATGTGAATAATATTTGAATGGATTTGAATTTCAGGTGTTGCCTTCCGGTAGGCGGTTCACGATGCCAATCTGCAGACTAAATCAGTACAAAAATAAATTGATTCCATCCTTCATCAAAATATTGAATAGCAACAAGTAGTATTATATGATATGATTTTATTGGGGACTAATATATTATTCAATTCAATTCAATTTATTTTGTATAGCCCAAAATCACAAATTTGCCTCAGAGGGCTTTACAATCTGTACACATGCTACATCCTCTGTCCCGGAACCCTCACATCGGAACAGGAAAAACTCCCACAAAAAAACCTTTGACGGGGAGAAAAAAAGGAAGAAACCTTAGGGAGAGCAACAGAGGAGGGATCTCTCTCCCAGGATGGACAGAAGTGCAATAGATGTCAAGTGTACAGAATGAACAGCATAACAGAATTATAACACATTCAATGCATATGACAGAACCACGGCAGGAGGCAAGACCATGGTCCAGGTACAACCGGGATCCACGGAAACCTGCGAGGCGAGAAAGCACAGAGACACCGGTGAAGAAGCAAAGTCAGTAATGTGCGTTAATGGTATCGGTAATAGAAATAATAATGTGATTAATAAAAAAATGGTAATAGCAGTAGGTGTCAGCAGGGCCACGGCAGGAGGGAGGACCAGGGTCCAGATATAACCACGATCTATGGAAACCTGTGAGGAGAGAAAGCACAAAGACTCTGGCGAAGAAACCCAGCATTAATGGGACATCAATTCATACAGAAAGAGATAGAGGAGAGAGGAACTCAAGTGTATCCTAGGAAGTCCCCCGGCAGTATAGGCTTATAGCAGCTTATCTAGGGGCTGGTCCAAGGCAAACCTGAGCCAGCCCTAACTATAAACCTGAGCCAGCCCTAACTATAAGTGCTATCAAAAAGGAAAGTCTTAATCCTACTCTTAAATGTGGTGAGTGTGTCTGACCCCCAAACTGAAACTGGAAGTTGGTTCCACAGAAGAGGTGCTTGGTAACTGAAGGCTCTGGCTCCCATCCTACTTTTTAAGACTCTGGGAACCACAAGTAACCCTGAATTTAGGGAGTGCAGCTCTCTAGTGGGATAATATGGTACTATAAGCTTCTTAAGATCAGAATCAGAATCGTTTATTGCCAAGGAAGTTTGCACCTACAAGGAATTTGTCATGGCGGGTGGTGCGTAACATTTAACAATAAACAACAACACTAAACAACAACATTAAACAATCAACAACAATCAACACAGTGCAGGAAATGGAGACATATTCAAATTTACAATAAAATATAAGATAAAGTACAACAAAAACAGATAACAGGACTGAAAAACAAATTAAATGTAAGTGAAATGTTAAGTGTCGAGTGTGATTTAAATAAAGAAACAGGGATGTGCGGGGGAGTGACCAGAAGGAAATGTCCTGGAGATGACAGAGTCAGTGGGGGACCCAGGCTCTGTTAATGAGCCCGACTGCAGACGGGAAGAAACTGTTCGTGTGGCGTGAGATCTTGGTCCTGATGGACCTCAGCCTCCTGCCAGATGGAAGGGGCACGAACAGTTTATGTCCAGGGTGAGAGGGGTCGGCTACAATCTTTCTTGCTCGCTTCAGGGTCCTTGAAGCGAACAAGTCCTGGAGGGACGGCAGATTGCAGCCAATCACCCTCTCGGCAGAGCGGATGATGCGTTGCAGCCTGCCCTTGTCCTTGGCTGTGGCTGCAGCGTACCAGACGGAGATGGAGGAGCAGAGGATGGACTCAATGATGGCAGTGTAGAAGTGCACCATCATTGTCTTTGGCAGGTTGAATTTCTTCAGCTGCCTCAGGAAGTACATCCTCTGCTGAGCCTTCTTGGTGATGGAGCTGATGTTCAGCTCCCACTTGAGGTCCTGGGTTATGATGGAGCCCAGGAAGCGGAAGGACTCCACAGCGTTGACGGGGGAGTCACACAGGGTGATAGGGGCTGGTGGGGCTGTGTTCTTCCTAAAATCCACAACCATCTCCACTGTCTTTAGAGCGTTGAGCTCTAAATTGTTCAGGCCACACCAGGTCACCAGATGGTCAGTCTCCCACCTGTAGGCGGACTCATCCCCACCAGAGATGAGTCCAATGAGGGTGGTGTCATCCGCAAACTTCAGGAGCTTGACGGACTGGTGACTAGAGGTGCAGCTGTTGGTGTACAGGGAGAAGAGCAGAGGGGAAAGTATGCAGCCTTGGGGGGAACCGGTGCTGATGGTCCGGGATGCTGAGACGTGCTTTCCCAGTTTGACGTGCTGCTTCCTGTCAGACAGGAAGTCTGTGATCCACTTGACTTGCAGGTGGAGTCGGGCACGTGCAGCTGGGAGAGCTTGTTGTGCAGCAGAGACGGTATGATAGTGTTGAAAGCAGAGCTGAAGTCCACAAACAGGATCCTGGCGTAGGTTCCTGGGGTGTCCAGATGCTGGAGGATGAAGTGTAGAGCCAAGTTGACTGCGTCGTCTGCAGACCTGTTGGCTCTGTAGGCGAATTGCAGGGGGTCCAGGAGTGGGTCAGTGAGGGCTTTTAGGTGGAACAGGACCAAGCGTTCACGACTTCATGACCACAGAGGTCAGGGCGACGGGCCTGTAGTCGTTAAGTCCTGTGATCTTGGGTTTTTTGGGGACAGGGATGATGGTGGAGGCCTTGAATGCTGCATATGATATGATGGTGCCTGACCAATTAGGGCTTTGCAGGTGAGGAGAAGGATTTTCAATTATATTCTAGATTTTACAGGGAGCCAGTGCAGAGAAGCTAACACAGGAGAGATATGATCTATTTTCTCAATTTTAGTTAGTACACGAGCTGCAGCATTCTAAATCAACTGGAGAGATTTAAGAGACTTATTAGAGCAGCCTGATAATAAGGTATTGCAGTAATCTAGTCTAGAGGTAACAAATGCATGAACTCATTTTTCTGCATTGCTTTGAGACAGGATGTGCCTGATTTTTGAAACGTTACCTAGGGGAAAAAAGGCAGTCCTAGAAATTTGTTTTAGCTGGGAGTTAAAAGACATCCTGGATTCCAGCGCAATGCCATGTAGAGAAACTATATCATTAAATAATTTATTTCGGAGGTGTTCTGGGCCTAATAGAATAACTTCAGTTTTGTCTGACATTAAGAAGCTGCAGGTCATCCAGGTTTTTATGTCCTTAAGACATGCTTGCAGTTTAGTGAGCTGGTTGGTTTCCTCTGGTTTGATCGATAGATATAATTGAGTATCATCTGCATAACAATGAAAGTTTATAGTGTTTTCTGATCATATTGCCTAAAGGAAGCATATATAAGGTGAATAAAATTAGTCCAAGCACAGAACCTTGTGGAACTCCATGATTAACGTTGGTCTTCATCGAGGTTTCATCGTTTACATATACAAACTGAGATTGATCTGATGAATAGGACTTACACCAGCTTAGTGTGTTTCCTTTAATGCCAATCAAATGTTCTAGTCTCTGTAACAGGATGTAATGCTCAATGGTGTCGAACGCAGCACTAAGGTCTAACAAGACCAGAACAGACAAGTCCTTTGTCTGATGCAATTAGAAGGTCATTAGTTATTTTTACCAGAGCTGTCTCTGTGCTATGATGCACTCTAAATCCTGACTGAAAATCCACAAATAAACTATTGTTACGTAGAAAGTCACTCAACTGATTCGCGACTGCTTTCTAAAGGATCTTAGAGAGGAAGGGAAGGTTAGAGATAGGTCTATAGTTAGCCAACACCTCTGGATCGAGAGTGGGCTTCTTAAGAAGAGGTTTAATTACAGCTACTTTGAAGGACTGAGGTACATGGCCTGTTAGTAAAGACAGGTTGATCATATCTAGTAAAGAGGTGCTAACCAGCGGTGGGCCGTCAGGGCCAGCAAGGCCTTCTCTGCTGGCCTAGACAGAATCACAAAGTTATAGCTATTTTAGAATTTCATAATTTTAACTACATGTATTATAATTTGTTTTCCCATTAGCTTATTTTCTCATTGCACAGCTACTGTCTTCCTCAGTTGCTCTGCTTCCAGTGCAGCTTGTTTTAAGTAGAACTTTTAGAGCTTTTATCCAATCAGATTTCACCTCTGTGTCTCTAGGTAAGAAGAGAGGCCCGAGGCCTGCAGACTCACAAGTGAATCCATGTGCAGTTTAAGTGAATGGGGACGATATTGTTGATTGTCATAGTTTTCAACCAATCAGATCTTTAGTTTGACATGTTGGGCATATTCTTTGACATGTCAGAGCCTTCTAGCTGGCCTAGCCATACATGATTGGTCAGTGGGCTACCCAGACATGTTGGGCGGTGACAATCCCAATATCTGCTGCCTCTGTCGAGCGGACATTTTCAGCCCTCAAACGCATTAAAACGTATTCAAGAAATACAACTGGGGAGGCTCGACTGTCTTCACTGGTGTCCATGAATCGAGAAGGACTTCTTACTGGAACTAAAACGCACGGATGTACTGAACAACCGTAGAATTAAACTCTTTGTAATCAAAGAAAGAAGGATGGACTTTGTCTTTAAGTGAACAGCAGCTTTGGTAAGTGAACTGCTTTTGTTTTTACATCTGCAGTAGCTTTAATATGCTTGTTTATATATTATTATTTGTACAACTTGTTTTTATGAAGATGGATTTTTGTTTGGTTTTATATGTGATAGATGTGACACATTTAGTTGGTGCCAGTGTTGCCAACTTGGCGACTTTCCAAACCCTCTTGGCGACTATTTTTGTCAAAAGCTACTAGCGACAAATCTAGTGACTTTTTCTGGTATTGTTGGAGACTTTTTTGGTGTTTTTACTCTGATGTGAAAGCACGTACCATTCTGCACTGTCGTGAACGAGCAGCGAGTGCTGCCGTGAGCCCCTCCACCACCCCAAAGCACTCACAGGCGGTTACTCTCACAGCAGTGAAGGCCCAGGTATAAAATGCACGGCCCGCCACTGGTGCTAACTAACGGTAAAACTTCTAGCAGCCTAGTAGGGATGGGTCTAAGAGACAGGTAGAAGGTTTAGACGTAGAAATTGACATTGAAGTCAATTTGTCAAGGTCGATGGGAGTAAAGCTATCTAAATATACATCAGGGTTTACAGCTGTTTCCAAGGTTACTCTATTTGAGGATAGATCGGTACTGGTTGAGGGCAGGAGATTGTTAATCTTATCTCTAATAGTTATTATCTTATCATTAAAGAAGTTCATTAAGTCATTACTAATGAGGTCTAAAGGAATACACGGCTCAACGGAGCTGTGACTCTCTGTCAGCCTGGCTACAGTGCTGAAGAAGTGAACAGTGAGTGGGTTTCTGTACACTCTGACAGAAGCCAATCGAATCTAATAATGAGATAAACGCAGTACTAAGGCTATTATTCTCGACATCCACATGAATATTAAAGTCACCTACAATAATTGCTTTATCTGTTTGAAGGACAAGACTTGATAAGAACTCTGAAAATTACAATAGGAATTCAGAATACGGACCTGGGGCCCGGTACACCTCCTTGGCCGGTGCCTCGAGGAATGTGAGTATTAATATGACTTGGAGGAGTTGATTAATTTAGGCTGACATATTCTTAATGACACAGCCAGGTTTCAGTAAGACAAAATAAATCAATATGATTATCTGATATTAAATCATTTACTAATACAGCTTTAGATGACAGAGATCTGATATTTCCACATTTAATTATCCTACGTTGTTGCACTGTTGCGTTGGTGTTAACTTGGATTATGTTATTTAATATAACTCCTCGACTGTTTACTTTTGATTTAATAAATGTAAGTGGCCGTGGGGCAGACACAGTCTCTATCGGGTTTTGGGTGGGTAACTGCTCTAATGGAAGCGCAGAAAAGTCTGCAACTCTGCTTCCTGGTCTGAACTCTGGGTTGTCATGGATTAGGTCCACTAAGAAACTGGGTCAGATTTGTAGAAATGAGATCTGCTCCATCCAAAGTGGGATGAATGCCGTCACTCCTAAGCAGACCAGGTTTTCCCCAGAAAGTCTGCCAATTATCTACGAAGCCCACATTGTTTGCTGGACACCATGTCGACAACCAGTGGTGGCTGGTGACTTGAATATTTATTATCTGTGTTAATCACACCTTGTTTTATTATGCGTAACTATTGTTGACATGTGTATTTAAGCTTGTTTATGCATGATGTGCATGTATGATCTATGTTATATTTGTGCATGTGAATTGTGATGCTGGTGTATTGTGTGATGCAGCGGCTTGGAGCCCAAGACAAATTTCCCTGCGGGACAATAAAGTGTATCTTATCTTATCTTAAAGGGTGTGGTAAATATTAAGCACACTCTCAGCCAATTACATCACTAGTCTCATAGTTCTGAAACAGCTGAGGCAATCACAATGCAGTATGACAACAACAGCTCAACAATTAAAGATGCTACCTCAGGAAATGTTATTGTGTGAAAAGTGCAGAGTGTCTCAATGTGAACACACATATCTGCAGCCAAAGGCAGGTGGTGTGTTTTTTAACAGTTAATTAGACTGTACAATGACCATAGAGATAAATAATGAAAATGTTGCTAAAGCTAAGGTATACAGTATAGGATTGCATTATCCAGCACTATTTTCACTTTATCTCCCTTCTCAAATATTGATATATATCATAAATCATGAGACACAGCAGTGTTTGGACAGTATTACATTCAAGAATGTGCTTGTGTCTTGAAGCAGTGGAAAATCTTGTAGGCCTGTTTGGATACATTTTATATTAAAGAGCAGAGAGTAGAGATATCATTTCGCACTTGCTTTTCATGCCTGTATTAGGGCTAAATGTGGTCCCTAACCATCTTGGTACATCGTGGACTAAGTTTGGAGCAAATCAGACGGACTATTATAGCCAACTTTTCAACAACCAGCCTACCAGATTTAGACCGAAAAAAAACATCTACAAACATCTGGTGCTTGATGGGATTTATGTTCGTAGTGTTTCAGCACCTTGTAGTGAAATGACAGTTATACTATAGTATTTTTATAGTATCGCTATAGTATTCCTGTGTTTTTTTTGGGCACTACAGGCAATGACTATAGCTATATACTATAGTTTTTATAGTATTATTCAGTGTTTTCTATATTATTTCTATGTTTTTTTTTAAATGCACTATTGACAATTACTATAGAAATACTATAGAGTTGGTCTATGGTACACTGACTTCAGTTATAGGATAATTGTTGTTGTTTTTTGTTTATGTGCATTATTATGACTGTTTTATTATGAACTGCATTATTGGTCTTGCCAGTAGGCAAATATCAACGACGCTTTACACCACTACCACTGGTGGTGATCACTCAATCAAACAATACAGCAGTTCAACTTAGTTTATATTACTTTCTCTATTTATCTGTATTGTTGTCCTTGTGCTGCTGAAACAACGGAATCTCCCCACTGGGGATCAATAAAGCTTTATCTTATCTTATTCCTTATGAAATTATCTGTTGGCCATGGCAGCTATTACATCACAAATACCACCGAGCTTAATGGCATAGAGGGCTACAAGATGACAAAAGACCTGGGCTTTTCATGACAACATTTTACTTATTTTTTTGAACATTGTTTTAGCATTTCCGCCTTGTCCATGTTATGTTCCCTTTTTAACAAAAGCTGATGTTCTTATGGTCGACTTGTTGTTTTGTATGTTTATTTGTGTGGCTATTTGTGTGTGAGAGGGAGAAGGATGGAAACTATTCAAGGTGAAAATGTCTACCCAGCATGAGAGCACTCTCCAGCAGACTCCATTCCACTGCAAACTTCAGATGAGCTGCAATAAAGAAAACTCTGCAGTGGTTCACCAGCTGCAGCCGTACAGGCAGGAAACAGCGTGGAGAGGAGTCTATTGTATGAACACATTTTTTTTTATTATTTTGAAACATTAATGATTCCTGCACCAATAGGAGTGCTTTTGTCTTTGTTGGCCACAACACCTGCAGGGAGATGCCCTATTTTGACATCAGCTTCACAGATGGGTGCAGTCAAGTGGTCAAAGGTCACAATACCTGTAGCACACAGCACTCAGCGGAGGAAAGATAACACCAAGGAAAGATGGGAAATGATGAAGAAAAGGGTATTATTGAGGCTGAAACTTCAGTTGAGAGAACAAGGCCGCTCTCCAGCTGATTATCTGAAAAACGGATGGTGATATGATCTGAAGAAAACTCTCTTGAACATTGTCTCTTATGTTCTGTGAAGGTCGCAAAGCGTACAAAGCTGTCCCAAAACATTGGAAACGAATGTCCGTGTCAATCAGTGATTGGCTGTAGTCGTGTTGTTCCCTCCTTGCATCGATCTGTCGTCGTTCCTCTTTGTGGCATAACTTCTTCGAACTCCTCTCCGTGTGGTCAGTTGTCCAGCTTCTCTCCGGCCGTGTCCTGTCGATGACGTCATCTCTGCTTATCTCCTTATATGGTATCACTGCATCTCCTCTCTGCTCGGCCTGTGGAATTCTTCACTTTCTCTCTGCCTTATGGCTCAAGACACTCTATCTGCATATAACTTTACTTTTAGCTTAATACACTCAATGATTATGTTTCAAGACCTCTCCAATTAAAGCTATTGTAAAGATATAATATCCTATATAAGTAAACATACTGTAAACATATAATACATTCCATAAGTAAATATATTGTGACTCTTAACATATTTTTGACATCTTATTATTGTGACACTTTTATTCACCACTAGGGGTGCTATTAATCATACTAATAATGCTTTTAATACTGAAATTCTTCACAGTATCAATCATAAAGTTATGAGGTCATGGTTTTAAGAAGAATGTTTTATGGTCCACTCACTCAACCTTTTTGCAGGATGTCAAAACGTTTCTCTTTTCTTTCCCTTCTGGGGGACTAGATCAATACACCTCAGCCTCCTGTTAGGGGCTGCCTATGTAAGTCAGAACCAAAGTGGAATAATTATTTCTCAACTAAAAGAACAACTGTCTGAAGAAAAATAAGCCACCATATAGATATATGATCAGCCTCTAGAGTGGGGTTTGCACTGGATTTTATGAGACAATGTGTTCATTGTCATTTCTCACAATCATCATTGGCAGAGCGAAGTACTTAAGGTAGTATGTGTCTTATAGGTGTACCAATGTTGATGTATTTATCAAAAGTGTGAGCAATAAAAAACATTCATTAAACCACTTACTCCTACTTACAGTGAACTGCACAAGTAACGTTTAAGATCAGCTCTCAAGAAATCACACAGATACTCCTCAGTTTACTAAAAATAAGTCCGAACTGTGGGAAATCCTTAATATTCCCAGAATTTCCAATGTCATACATTTCTCATGTAAAATATATTAATACAAGCATTGGCTAAAAGGGAAACAAAAATAAATCCAAACTGGAGCAGAGATTTTTGTACAATCACTTCTACTTTCATCTTTCACCTTTAGTAAAAAATATTTCATAAATACATTTCATCTCATTACTATAATAAATGTGTTTCTTTGTGTACACTGTTAATCTCAAATGCCGTACTTCGCAACATTTCAAGATTTATTATACAGTTTTCATACAACAAATGTTGTATGAAAACTGTATGTTGAACCATGTGAAAATGGAACTACAGAAATAAACCTCAAATACATACATGCAATTTGACCACAGCATTTAAACCATTCTTAGAATTTAGGAGCAGTGGGCTGCTGTAAAGCGCCCGGAGAGAAACCTGATGTTCAGTGTCTCGCTCATGGACAGTTCGACATGGAGAAAGAAAGAGCCGGATATTGCACCGACAACCTTGTATTTAAAGGAAGACCCACTCTGTTCCCTGATTCACAGCCGCCCTGAAATGTGTTGAATTAGCAACTGGCAGTAGAGAAGAAGCTGGTGGTGTGTCTGTGGCTGCAGGAGGCCAGAGCTCCCTATCCAGAGACACTAAGCACTCAGCTCACACTGAGTTAAAATATGCATTATTGTAACTTGGCATAGGTTAAAAAAAAGGTTACATCTTCTTTAATAAATCACTGATGTAATGCACCACTCTGCAAGCACTCTAAATGACCCAAATGAAACATACCCATGAAGTTGACCAAGAGGTACATGCTGGGTCTGGCTAACATGCTCATGGTGGATGCCCTAGCAGTAACTTCTACATTTCTGCTGTCATTCAGCTCAAAAGATGTTGAAAACTTTGAGGAGTCCAATCCAACACGAGATGTCGAATGGACTAGTTATTGTGGGACAGAGCAGAGAAGTTTTAGCTGAAGCTGATTGAGATTAACTCCAGAGAACATCAACAACCACTGCATTGTCTAGAAAGGTAGTGTGTGTCGCACTAAGTGGCGTGCAAACAGTTTTTCAGGCTGTCTTGAGTGTATGTGGGCTGTAGCTGCTGTTGAGTTTGCTCTCACAGTGGAAGGTAAAATGGTTTATGTATCCTTATAATGCTTGTTGCACCTGCCTTGGTGTCCATAGCTCTTGTTAGCTATATATTATAGCATTTTTGTTTGTTCTGTCTCATTTTCTGGTTAATTCTAGCAAGGCTATAGTGAGGAAGGTGGTTGTATGCCAGGTGTACTGCTGGTGACCCAAGGGCAGTGTTGGGGTAGTTACTCAGAAAAAGTAACTAGTTACAAGTTACTAGTTACTTTTGAAAATTGTAACTAGATTACTTTACTAGTTACTGCATTTGAAAAGTAACTTCACTACTAGTTACTTAACTTTCCATTTTTTTAAGCAAATGTCCAAATTTACCGTAAAGATACATGGACAAACATCATGGCCCTTTCATCACTTTATTTTTAATTTTCAATAAAGGGCATCTCTTAGCCTTTCCACATAGTGTATTGTAATTGTAAACATGTAAAACAAAATGGCATATAAAACTCAACCATTCACTTGAACGAACATTAACCCTGTCCACACTGTCTGACCAAAGAAATATGCCTCACTTTAAAATCCACAAACAACAGGATACAAGAGGCTATGTATGGTGGGGACATTCAGGTGGGTCAATCAGCAGTAACACATTAAAAACAGGCCAAAAACAGGCTTTTGGAAACATGAGACCCCACTAAACCAAATGGGGGCCTACTCCTGAGAACAAAACCAGCTTGTTATAAGAATCATTGTAGTGGTTTAAGAAAAATAGAAAAATAAATGGCACGTTTTCCCATAAAATAGAAACAGAAATACACTTAACCCAAAAAATAGAAACAGAAAATGCAATTAAATAAACAGAAAATCCACTACATCATTGCCTAAATAAACAGAAAGTGCACTTTATCCCATGAAGTTTATAATTTTTCTCTATTCTTCAAAATAGCGATTGTATCGCATGAGTAAAAGTCTCTCGAATCTTTTATCCGACAGCCTGTTCCTCCTTGGGGTCAGAACAATACTGCCCAGGCTGAACATTGGTCTAGGTATTGGGAAAATGTTTTCCTGTCTGACGTTGCATGCGAGTGCTAGGTATTTTATCTAGTATTTTTCTAAACCTTGGCGATTCGATAGTGGACAGGGGAAGCATGTCTTCCACGATGTACCCGGCAACTAGTTTGTTAATTTCCTTTTGTGTTACCTTCTGCGCTCCAAGAGCAAGATGCTGGAAAATCTTAGCTTGTTTAGGCGGGGTCGGTTGGTGATGAGCGTCTTCAACTGACAGGCTAGCGGGATCTTTCGCCACAAGTTTATCGCCACTGGCTGAACCCTCCTGTCTCCGTCTCATCCATTTTCCCGCTTCCCTCCTTCTACGCACCAGCAGCTACGTCACTCAAATCGGTCTCTGTGGCAACGGTGCCCAGACAAGCACACAGGCAGGAAACATGCACGCACCACTAAAAGAGAACTTTTCGGACTGGCAAAAATGGATTGGGTAACGCAGGAAAGCGCGTTCCTGAGGTCTAGTAAAGTAGTGTAGTTACCAATATTTTGAGTGTAATGCGTTACTTTACTTCGTTACCTATAATAGTAATATCGTTACTGTAATCCGTTACTTTGTAACTCGTTACCCCCAACACTGCCCAAGGGTGTGCAATGTTGAATATGGTGCAACATAGCTACAGTCAGTGTGATAGAACCCATGCAGGTCGGTTTGTTTTTATTGTCGTGGTGGTTATAGGCAAGCAGATATTAAAGCATTAGTCTTCAGTTTGGGCTTGTTAGACACTGACCCTTTTTATAACAGTGTAAACAGACCCGTTATAATTAAGCAGACTGTTCCTTGTTGTGACATATTTAGGTATCATCTGTATGCAAATAGATACAAATTGGGAGCATAATGTGGGTGTCCTATTTTTGCTCTCTCCTCTCTGCTGAGAATGTATAATGCTGCCACAACCTTGTTCAGCAACTTGTTCACCTGCTCCCAAGATTATTTTCAAGCAGTTTCCATTTTATTTAGCTTTGAAAAATAGAGTGACACTGATGAAGGCTAGCATCCATGAGTCAGAAACCACAGCTCACAAATCACAGTTACATGATACAGTACAGGTTCCCTCAGCGTAATTCTCCATTTAGAAGCTTGAAAAAAAACGTGAAGGTGACTTGAGTTTAACTTCCAGCATTTGTGCTCCCAGCTTGGTCAGATACTCAAGTGATATTTAAAAAGTTGCTCAAGCTGTACGGATGAAGCCAAAAGATCAAAATTCAAAATGGCAAATACAAACGTGAACATCCAAGCTACCAAGGAAATGTCTTCCTCTTGTATGTTAAGAAGCCTACATGCTATATATTTTTATTATTATTTGATTTGTCAAAGTGTTTTAGATTTAGTTGTTTGTTGAATTGATTGGTAAAATGTCTTGCTGTCTAGCTTTGTAATGTCTCACCATTTGATCTACATGTTGTGTTTTTAGTTAATTTCTTTTATGTTGTAAATATTTAGTGCCCGAGCACCGACGTCGGGCCGCGAGGTCCCTATTGAAACTGTAGGAATTATTATTATTAGGGCCCGAGCACCGACGTAGTCGGAGCGGAGGACCTATTGTTATTCTAGTGTTTATTATTACTTTGCCAGTTTCATTGCAAAAAGGAGGTGCTTGAGATACTGGGAATTTTTTTTTATTTGGCACGCAAGCCAGTTTTTGCGAAAATTGCAGTCTGATTGGGGTGTCCAGCTGCGGTATGAAATATTGGCTCGATAGCGCCCCCTATTGAGTAGCCCCAACATTGGGTTTCACCTAGCTGTATGAAATTTGCTACGTATGTTTAACTTGATGGGACGTACAACAAATCCTCGAGGAGTTATTCACTAAACCAAACAGGAAGTCGGCCATTTTGAATTTGATGACGTTTTTTGACCGTTTCAAGGTGCCGTACTTTAACAAACTCCTCCTAGAGATTTGACCCGATCAACTGCAGATTTGGTCAGTATGCTCTTGAGACCTTGGCAGTGAAAATTTACTCAAAGATCAAAAAGTTATCGAACTATGTATCCGTGGGGTGGCGTAAAAAAAACACCATTCGCCACGAAATAGGAAGTTGTTGTAACTCGGCCGTACATTGTCTAATCTGCTCCAAATTTCTCATATGTCATAACATCCTGACCCTGAAGACATCTATATGACTATTTAGAATCATAGCAATAGCTCCACCTAGTGGCGACAGGAAGTTATAGGTTGTGTACTTTTACATCCTGCTCCACAGAATAATCAGATCCCTCTAAAATGTTGTCAGAAAAGCCTTAAGACCTTGATAATGCTTCATTGGGAAGATTGTAAGAAGTTGTTGAAAGGCGGCGACGTGGCGGCTCGACGAATTTCAATCCCTCGCCATGAACAAATAAACTGATGTAACTCGACTCCACATCATCAGATCTTTACCAGATTTCACATGTTTGATTAGACTCCAGGCCTGAATAAATCTGCAGGCCAATTATAAACTCATAAATCACATTTGGACTTAAAAAAAAAGTCTCTTGGAGCCTTGTCAGCCATTTTGAATTTTTTATGAATTTCTAGTGTCATTTTTGTCATTTCCAGGCACTGTAATTTAATGAACTCCTCCTAGGGAAATAATCGAATCAACTTCAAATTTGGTCAGTACAATCTAAAGATCTTAGTGAATAAAAGCTGCTAAAAGCTTTAAGTTTCATCGAACGATGTGGATATGGTGTGGCAGCCATTGTACATGGTTCACCATCATCCATCAAGCTGTTTTAACTCGACTGTACTTTGTCAAAACTGTCCCAAACTTGACATGCTTGATGACTGTCATGACTTTAGGACTTCTGCATGCCAATATTAACTCATAGTCATAGTGCCACCTACTGATAAGCACGGACGTAAGCAGGATTCTATAATTACAGCGGCCCAAATACTGAATTTATTAAAAGGGTTTGTGGGCACACCATGAGAAAAAGACTTCTCTGATCTAAAAATGTGTAAACTTGGAGAGCAAAAGTTAGATAACAGTGGATTCTCAAACCATGTCAGTGGGCATTAGTATAAATGATCTGTCCAGAGCTTCTACATGAGAATCAGGTTAAATGTTACAATGAATGCTTCACACTACAATCTGAAGTTACAGAAGAGCTTAAAATGAAAACAGTGTTAAGTTAAAGTGTTCAAGTAAAGGCAAATGACACTACTGTTTTGTTAACTTTCATGTAAGTCCAAATACAATCAGCAGGACACTGCAGGGAGTTGAACCCCATCCCAGTAAACCAGTGGCGGGCCGTCAGGTCCTGCAAAGCCTTCTATGCTGGCCTAAACAGAATCACAAAGTTATATCTATTTTATAATTTAATAATTTTTCTTAAATACACTACATGTATTATTTATAAAAATATGTTTCCCATTATCTTATTTTCTCATTGCACAGCTACTGTCTTCCTCAGTTGCTCTGCTTCCAGTGCAGCTTGTTTTAAGTAGAGCTTTTATCCAATCAGATTTCACCTCTGTGTCTCTAGGTAGAAGAGAGGCCCGAGGCCTGCAGACTCACAAGTGAATCCCTTTGCAGTTTAAGTAAATGGGGACGATATTGTTGATTGTCAGTGTTCAACTAATCAGATCTTTAGTTTGACATGTTGGGCGTATTCTTTGACGTGCCAGAGCCTTCTAGCTGGCCTAGCCATACGTGATTGGTCAGTGGGCTAGCGTGACATGTTGGGCGGTGACAATCCCAATATCTGCTGCCTCTGTTGAGCGGACATTTGTCTGCTCATTTGTCTGCTCATTTGTCTGCTGCTGCCTCTATCGAGGCAGCAGCAGACATTGTCAGCCCTCAAACGCATTAAAACGTAGTCAAGAAATACAATTCATTGCCAACTTGACGACTTTCTCGCTAAATCTGGCAACTTTCCGAACCCTCTTGGCGACTTTTTTTGTCAAAAGCTACTAGTGACAAATCTAGCGACTTTTTCTGGTGTTGTTGGAGACTTTTCTGGTGTTTTGACATGTAGCATTCTGCACTGTCATGAACGAGCAGCGGGTGCTGCCATGAGCCGCCCCAAAGCACTCACAGGTGGTCAGTCTCACAGCAGCCTCGCGCAGCAGTGAGAGAAGCGAGGAGACGCACTCTCGGCGTATTCATGTATCTGCACTCTGCAGTTAGTGTATTTATAGATATTGAGCTTCATTTTTACACGAAACAAATAATAACCATAGCTGTGTTTCAGCTGCAGGACAGCAGTGAAGGCCCAGGTATAAAATGCACGGTCTGCCACAGGTACCTACCTATACATAGCAGTTGTGTACACAACAGATGTACAGTTAACACTCCAAAAGACCGTGGGCGTCGGAGTGTTAACAGGTCATAAAAGCTAAAAGCTGGGTTGAAACGGTTTTGATAAAAACGGAAGTTTAGAAATGGGTCTAAAATTGCAAAGAACAGAGGGATCAAGATTAGGTGTATTTAAAAGAGTTTGGACCACAGCATTTTTAAGAGTCGATGAAACAATTCCTGTTGCTAATAAGCTATTAATAATCAATTAAATGTTAGGCCCAACTGTATTAATAACGTCTTTGACAAATTTAGTTGAATAAAATCAAGACTGCGCGTCATTGATTTCCTACAGGACATGATTTCAGCTAAAAATTACAGCGAAACCGGTTTAAAATTGCTAAAACAACTAGGAAGATCCCTCCTGACATGTAAAACTGGGGGGATAATTTGTTGCCTAATGTCCTCGACTCTGTAAAAAAGTTTAAAAACTGCTCACACATCTCTTGTGAGGCATCAGTAAAATGACAGGGGGAGGGGGTCACCACCGAGTTGATTATCTTAAATATAATTCTCGGATTTGAGTGATTTGCTAAGATTAAGTTGGCAAAGAAGGAAGTTCTTGCTTCTTTAACTGCTGTTTGATATGTCCTCATTGCATCTTTTCCAACTAATAAAATACATGTAAACCTGTTTTTTTCCATTTTCATTCCTTTCTCCTATAGTTCTTTAAATCCTTGGTGTATTCATTTAGCCGTATTCGATTTTACCTTTTGTCTTCCAGGGGGGCAACAGAGTCCAGGACAGTCTGACAGGTGTGATTAAAAAGGGAGACCAGCTCCTTAATTGAAGGCAGTAAAAAAAGCTGTGGTAAAATGCTCAGAAAACTTGCTAGCCGCGGAGGACATATGAATAACTAGTAGAGGATGGAATAAAACCACATTGAATAAAACCGCTTTGTGATCAGACACACAGATATCTGTAGTCTCAAAGTTATCAGGGCTGAGACCACTGTAAATAACCAGGTCGAGGGTGTGACCCTTTGTGTGTGTAGGCTCCTGTATAGCCTGAGTGAGGTTAAAAGATTCCAGGGTATCCATAAAATCAGTGACAAAAGTATTTGAAGGGCAGCCCGACAGCCGGGGTTGATGAGATGGGTAAAATCTAGGGGGGTTGCTTCAATGAGAGAACTACAGTCTCCCTGCGACAACCATGTTATGATAAAAAAAAGGTCAAATTTATTAAAGTCATAAAATCCTGAGCTAAAATTACTTATTATTTAGAGATCTGATTTTTACAAGGCCAAAATGAACAGGCTTACAGTTAGGAGCAGGAGGTGGCAGAGGGTCATGAAATTGTTCTGGTTAGCACCAGAAGGGTTTGACATAGAGCGTGCTGCAGAGGGTCTGTGATAGGAATTTATTGGTCGTATTTTGTGGGAAAAAGGGACGAGGAAGAGATGCGCGTGGACTGGTTGGAGAGGACGGTGGATGTTGAGTTATCTTCGTCCACGCCGGCGAACAGGGTGAAGAATAGAGAAAACCAGGGCGAGGCCTCCCAAGCGTCTGATACAGCCTCCTTCATCTTCCTGGTGGCGGCGAGTCGTCCAATCAATGCTGGCCACAGGTGGGATAGACGCAGTGGTGGCGGGAATGGCCACAGCCGAATTGGAGTATGAGCTTGGTGAACAGGATCCTGTAGCGGTTGCAGATGATTAACGGAGGTTCCCTTGCATTGACTTAATAGTTATTAGTCACTGTGGGTGTGTCGCGCTCACTGACAAGCTAGAGAGATGGGAGAGGGATCCCTCCTCTGTTGCTCTCCCACTGGTCTCTTCCTCTTTTCTCCCCGTTAAAGTTTTTTTTTGGGGGAGTTTTTCCAGTTCCGATGTGAGGGTTCCGGTACAGAGGATGTCACATGTGTACAAATTGTAAAGCCCTGTGATGCAAATTTGTAATTTGTGATTTTGGGCTATACAAAAATAAATTGAATTGAATTGAAAGTAGTTGTGTAGATAAGTAACTATTTGCCTGCCTATTTTGACCTGATGCCATCCTTGCCCCTTTTAACTTGTGCTTTATAGTCCATTGCCTGCTACACTGAGCTCTTTTACTCCCACGGCAGCTAAGCCTGATCTGGGTCCGTCCATAGTGGGCTGGTCGCTGCTGGAGATCCTGCTGGAGTCTGAAGAGATTCTGGTAAACCTGCATGATTTCATCTGATTTTCGAGTGGAGCCCCAGCTAGGTGGCACCGATGACAAGCACTGATAATAACTATATAGAAATAGACTACACTTTGCTGTTGGTCGTGTAGAGGCATCAATATTAAATTAAGACTGTTTCACAACCAGTTTAAAGTTTCTCACAGTAACTTTAAATGAAGTAAATCCATAACAATCTATCTGATAATAATCACATTACTAATGAAAAGTAAACCACACTTTAAGATACTGCTTACCAGACTCGATGGCTAAAGGATACAAGAGTCATGTTGTGTAAATGTCAGCTACTACAAAATACAATACGCCTGGAAAAGTCTCCTTTGTGTAAGTGAGATGCGTAAACAACAGAACTCTTTATGGCCTCGCTTCCTACAGTACACAGACTTAGCACAGTTACTGGTATTACGTTTTTGTTGTACACTATCAATACATGTTTTGTCAGTAGTACTAAGTCTCATTATGTCCAATACACATGGTTCTGATAACTTTTTGGAACACTGTCACTCTCCTCTATCCAATCATATGAAGATATTACATTTGTCCAAAACCTTTTACATACAGTTAAAAGCAAACAAATTCACTTTAAAAGAATAAGATAAAAACTGTTCAAGAACATGTGGCATTACTCGGTACCATTCGGCTCTGTGAAGAAATATTTAGGCCAGTCAAGCGTTGAATAGTAGGCTGTTGAAAGTTGTTGAGCTTGTAGATACATGTATTCACTTATTGAAGCACATCTGGATACTGTCCAGGCAGTAGGTGCATTTTTTTTCATTTTTGTTATACACGCTCTTCCTCTTCTGCAGTCTTTAATGTTGCAGTGAAGTGTCCCAGGCTGTGTGCGTACACCATTAATGCATTCATTTTTTAATTCTGTGCCTAAGGCATAGTAGGCTACAGTAAACTGAGGCTTTATGCATCAGTTCTGCTTAATGGTTGTGTAAGCACCTGCTTTCATCAGCACACTCAGCCACTCTTTTTAAATGAGTTTCTTTTGTTAAACATGTTTTCACACTGCTTGCATTGGTGATACATGCTGACAGCTTGTCTAAGTTATGAATTCAAATAAAACTTTAAAAGCATGGGGGCATACATCTGAAGGAAATGTAAATGTAGCATATCACTGCTTTGTCATTCCATTAAAAACAACTTTATACTAACATGACAAGGGAAAAAAGGAGTAATTGATACAAACTGATTTCACACCTACCAAATGTGCACACACCCCTCAAACACAAACACATGGGACTTCCACAATGATGTCAGACATACAACATTGAAGACACTGTATAATATGTGTGTATTATAGTACATTTAGATTTGCAATGTTAGAGTAAGATGAAAAACTGAGCATTGTCCAGAAAATGTCATGATTACAGCTTTTATTTATCTTCACAACATCAAGTATGTACACATCCTCTCTTCCTTCATCTGATTTTGAAGCCTTCCAAGTCCCTGATGTTCTTCAGGCATTAAATAGGATTGACCCCCAAAAGAACCCCTACCTTTTAAAGGCTATTGCATTGGTTATTGCTGATCCCCTCACCCACATCTTTAATATGTCTATTGGTCAGTATCAGTTTCCAGTTACCTGGAAGCAAACTTATGTCTCACCCCTATTTAAAGCTGGCAACGGATCTGAATAATTACAGGCCAATTTCTAATCTATCTTTCCTCTCAAAAATATTGGAATCATTAGTCGCTACCCAACTGAAATTACATTTGGAGTTATACAATATTTTAAACGCAATCTGGTTCCCGATCAATGCATAGCACTGTCGCCGCCATTTTGAAAGTCATGGATGACATAAAAGAGGTTATGGATAACAAATTTACATGTGTGTTGCTGTTTGTAGATCTTGCAAAGGCTTTTGATACTGGACCACTCATCAACACCTTGCGGAGTGCCGGTATTGCATACAAAGTGGTTCCACAGCTATCGACTAGTCGTTCTCAGATTCTTAAACATAGTAAAGTCATGTCAGTCACTATTAAGAAAGGCATTACGCAAGGATCGGTTTTGGGACCCTTGCTTTATCTAGTTTGATTCTGCAAGTACCATCTGTATGCAAATTACACAGTCATATACACCTGTGCCCTCACCGCAGAGATGGCCTTTTATAATCTGCAGACGGATTTTAGTGCCCTGCAGCATGCCCTGTTGGAATTAAAATTACTTTTAAACTCAACCGAAACTAAAACTATGATTTTCTCTCCTGGACGAACAAAGGTTCCTACCCTTTGCTTCAATACTCTTGATGTTTTTTCTATTCAGTTCGTTGATGTTAAATACTTGGGAATCTGTATGGATAAGTCTACATTTTGAAAACATATTGATTATCTCTTAAAGAAATTTAAATTTCACATTGGGTTTTCTGTACAAGTCCTGTTTTTTTATGACATCAAGAAAACACTTAGTTGCTGGCCTTTCTTATGACTCAGATTGATTATGGTGATACTATTTACAGGTTTGCCGCACCATCCACCTTGTGCAAACTTGACCCCCTCTATTAGGTAGGTTACAACTTTGCTACATTTTAGATTATAAAATAATTTCAGGCAAACTTCATACTTACTTAAGCCAGAAGTTTTTATTTTTGAAAAACAGTCATAATTTTAGGTCACACAAATGAAACTCTAGCGTAAATTCAGTCAGGAAGACTATCCTAGCATGCTTAGGCTGTAGTCCTCTCTCAATACGACTCCCTCACTAGCAGCATATACTCAACTCCGGCTGTCACTGTCAGAGGCGTTCATGCATTCATGCTATCAGCTGTTTAACAGCTGGGCGCACCCAGCCAATAGCGCAGCGTCACTCCCTCTTCGTTAGCCTTTCAGCCTCCTGCTGTCTCCTTTTAAATGTGCTGTATCCCTGCCTCCAGTTGTCCAGCTGTAGTTTCATGCGACTCATGGCAAAGTCTTGTTTCGTTCGGTTGCTAATCATCGGGCTGATATCTTCCCTCACGATGGCAGACTCAGACACAGAGCTGGTCGATGCTGACTTAAATGATTCCGCAACTCGGCACAGTGCTCGGATCGCCAACCGACAAGAGGAAACGGGTCCCGAAATACAGGAGATACTAAATGCTCAAGGCATCATTCCGGCTCCGTGCTTAGACCTCTCGCAACCTAGCAAATGAAGTGGGCCATGCATCACCAGCCCAGGACGAGCCCCCCACCGCAGCAAACCATCATGCAGCTCCTCAAGCTAAACGCAAGGCCATCGCCACCAGCTCTGCTCATCCTGACCAGCCTCCGGCCTTCTCAGCAACTCTCCAGCTGCTGGTAAATTACATTCAGGCTATAGATGCCCGCCTCCAGTCTATAGAGGACAACCAAGCGTCATCTTCCTCGGCAATGCAGAGCACACAAAACCCGCAGTTCGATGCACTGGCACCGGCATCCGCACCCCAGCAAGCAATCTTCCTCGCATATGACCTAATCCTACCTCAGCATTCCCTGGCCTCTGCCCTCCCCACTCCCTTGCCAGGTAGGCCGTATATCCCCTTCGGATCTAACATTTTGTCATGCTTAAGATCAAAAATCCTGCAGGGAAAAGATATAAACCTCATCAGCCTCATCTCCTGAGTGCAAAAGTAAAATCACCACCGGCGAAAATTTCACAGCGCTCATTAAATCTGCCGACCCAAGATTGTCAAGAGACATGACAATCGGTGAATTCATTGTCGCTTTTGCCATTTTTCGCGACGTCATATGCTCCGTCTTCCCTGAACGCAGACAAGAACTGGACTCTTTTTTAGCGCTGATTTTTTTTCCAATACCACAAAGGGTTCTCCAGCAAAGCCGCAGTGTATATCTCCCAATCTAACATCCGCCTGAAATTGTCTGTTTTGGACACTGAACTGTTAGTCATGCTAGTGGGTGGCTCGCAGGCAGTGACTTGCCTAACTTGCAGAACCGGGTCACTCAGCCCCAAGGAGCACGGTGCTCAGGCCGTAACCAAACTTGAACGCAGTGAAACCAAATAGGATCCATGTCCCTCCGAGTAAATAGACAGCCGCGGCCGCAAGGTGCACATTTTCAACAACCAGCCTATATGCAATAATTTTAACGAAAATGTGTGCGCTTACCATCCATCCATTTTCTTCCGCTTATCCGGGGTCGGGTCGCAGTGGCAGCAGGCCAAGCAGGCTGACCCAGACTTCCCTCTCCCCCGCAACATTTTCCAGCTCATTCTGGGGGATCCCGAGGCGTTCCCAGGTCAGCTGGGAGATGTAATCCCTCCAGCATGTTCTGGGTTTTCCCCGGGGTCTCCTACCAGTTGGGCGTGGCCGGAAAACCTCCAATGGGAGGCGCCCAGGAGGCATCCTAATTAAATGCCCGAACCACCTCAGCTGACTCCTTTCGACTTGAAAGAGTAGCGCCTCAACTCCAAGTTCCCTCCTGATGTCCACGCTCCTTACCCTATCTCTAAGGCTGAGCCCGGCCACCTTACAGAGGGAACTAATTTCGTCCGCTTGTAGCTGTGAGTTCATTCTTTTGGTCACGACCTAGAGTTCGTGACCATAGGTGAGGGTCGGAACGTAGACCAACCGGTAAATCTTCACCAAGACGGTTCGGTGCAGTACCTGCTTTACTGCTGCAGCCGCACCGATCTGCCTGTCGATCTCCCACTCCATATTACCCTCACTTGTGAACAAGACCCCGATATACTTGAACTCCTTTGCTTGCGGTAGGCACTCCGTGCCCCACCGGTTTCTCCAGGGATCTTGTTGGTTGGGTTTAGGAGTTCTTCAAAGTGCTCTTTCCACTGCCAGACGATATCCCCCCCCCCGGTCCCCCCCCCCGAGCCACCTTATGGTGTTCGTTATGGCCAAACCATGGCTAGCACAGAAGTCTAACAGGCAGAAACTAAAATCTGCAAAGCCTGTGGTCAACACTGTGAGGAGATGGACCAATGAGGCAAAGCAGGAGTTACAGTCCTGCTTTGTCTGCACTGATTGGAGGGTTTTTGAGGCTGCTGTTATAGACCTGGATGAGATCACTGACACTGTGACATCATATATCAGTTTTTGTGAGGACGTGTGTGCCGACTAAAACCCTCTGCACATACAACAACAAACCCTGGTTTACTGCAAGACTCAGCTTCGTCAGGCTAAAGAGGCCTACAGTGGGCCTACAAGTGGGGACAGGATCTTATAGAACCAGACCAGAAATACACTGACGAAGGAGATCAAGGTAGCAAAGAAGAGCTACACTGAAAACGACCCTACGAAAGTGTGGAGAGGCCTGCAGGTACTCACCAACTACAGGAGACCATCCCCCCACACTGAGGGGAATCAGCAACTGGCTGACAACCTGAATGTGTTCTACTGCAGGTTTGATAAGTCCACTTTCACACACCCCAACTGCCCTGACATCAAACAACCACCTACACCCACTTCCACCTCCTCACCTCTCCCAACCAACCCCCTACCGGCACTGAGGATCAGCAAAGAGGGTGTGAGTTGGCTCTTCCACAGACAGAAGATCAGGAAGGCACCAGGCCCAGACGGAAAGTCTGTGCTGACCAGCTGGCCCCCATCTTCACGCAGATCTTCAACCGATCACTGGAGCTGTGTGAAGTCCCCTCCTGCTTCAAATGCTCCACAATCATCCCTGGATCCCCCAAGAAATCTTCCATCACATGATTAAATGACTACAGGCCCATCGCCCTGAGGTCATGAAATCCTTTGAGAGACTGGTGTTGACCCACCTGAAAAACATCACAGGGCCCTGCTGGACCCCCTGCAGTTTGCTTACCGGGCAAACAGGTCGGTGGATGATGCAGTAAACATGGGACTGCACTACATGCTGCAACACCTCGACTCCCCAGGGACCCAAGGGTTCTGTTTGTGGACTTCAGCTCAGCGTTCAACACCATCATCCCGGAAATACTTCAACCCAAACTCTCCCAGCTCAGTGTACTTCCTGACAGACAGGACACAGCAGGTGAGGCTGGGAAAAATCACATCCAGCACCCGGACTATCAGCACCGGTGCCCCCTCAGGAGCTGCTGATTCTGTTCTACTCCACCATCATCCAGTCTGTTCTCTGTTCTTCCATCACTGTGTGGTTTGGATCCGCCACCAAACAGGACAGGAACAGACTACAATGGACTGTCAGGTCTGCAGAGAGAATCATTGGTGCCAGCCTGCCTTCCATCCTGGACTTGTACACCTCCAAAGTCAGGAAATGGGCAGGAAAGATCACTGCAGACCCTTCACACCCTTGACACAATCTGTTCCAACTCCTCCCCTCTGGTAGGCGCTACAGAGCACTGTATGCCAAAACCACCAGACAGGAACAGCTTATTTCCGCTGGCCATCACTCTCATGAACAGTTAATCAAACAAACTGCACCTGCACTGTGAAAACAGGAGTCAAATTCCAGGTATGCGTATGCATACATGGCCAATAAAGCTGATTCTGATATAGAAGATTTTTTACATAAAATGATCTTGTATAACCTTACTAAAACAGTAATCTTTTGCAATTTTAAGTCAGATTATTTGTATTGTATTAGTGTTCAACCATATTTATAGTTAACTTAATGTTTTTACAGGTGTAGATTCCTTCATCAAAAGTGAAAAAGCCAAACAAATAAATATATGTATCTTGCAAAATTCAAGGTAATTTATAGCACCCCAGGTGCCGTAACATTACAGTCTAAAATAAATTACTTAAATTACTTTATTTTGCTCCATCTTGTCTATTTGTCTTTTTCAAAATGCTTTAGCTTGCTTTGTGGGAATGCATGTTTAACAAAATGCAATATCCATCCAAAACCAACAGTATGGTTCAGTATTGAATATATATTTAGGGAGATATACACAAAGACCGTCACAAACCACAATCTCAGACAGCTTTTCCACATGTAAACAAAGGTCACAGGATTTGGGTTGGCCCACTTTAAAATAAGATTACAGATGACAAAGGAGACAGTTAAGGGAATTGTAATTAACTCCCTATCCTCCAAAACATGCAGGCTGGAGTGGAGGAGAAATATTGATCCATCTCACTGCAATATAAAAAAAGTAAAACATCTTGTGTTGTTTTTCTTTTTTTCTCCATTTTTGGTCCTCTTTTCTCTGTGGTGGTGAAAAGCCCAGTTAAGGCAGAGCTAAATGTAAAGGTGATGATGGCAGGGACACTGTGTAATGGGGAGATCAGTGAATGACAGCTTTTGTTCTCTTCCCAGCAACTAGAAGAGGGTGTCCGCTGAGGGGAAGGTTTCATCACTAAAAAGGACAAGACAGTGAAAAAAAAGACGAAAGGCTTTACATCACACATACTGGCTATATTTAAATGTGTGAAATGTGATCATGTAAGGATTATAAAAAGAAAAAAAAGAACATAAAACTACAAGACAAATAGCTCTCATCATACAATTGACAGGGATTAAATGACACATTCAAGGTACTCTGTAAATCAGCTTTTGAGATTTACGTGCAAACATTTTGTTTTGGTTATTTTCAAATGATCACTAATATAACACATATAACACATTTATATCTCTGCTTCATTTTCATGTGTGATCACCTCCAGCATGCAGACATCTCAGCGGAGGACACATGGCTTCCAGCATTGGACACTGCGATTGGCTCATCCACCCGTGGGGAACAACACTTTCTGATTGGCCGGTCGAGCCAAGGGTCAACAGTTGCAAAATCCAAGGTCAGCCTCAGCTCGGCACTCAAAGTCTTTATTTTTTTTCTTTTCCTTGGAGCTGATCATGCTTTAGGAATATTCATTGACTGCAGCAAACACATTCTTTAAAGCCTGTGCCATCTCGAGCAGCAGATCTAATTGAAATGCTAATTAGGCAGGATTTAGTTGCTGGACGTCCTTGCTTTTCTCCACAAGAAATTCTTTTTTGAAGATTTATTTTTCTTCCCTCAGGAGCGAGTGTCAGATAGGTGCATTAAGCAGACTTAAGATGAACCTGCGTTGCTCACATTGAAATGCGTAAAATCAGTGTTAGTGATGTCTTACATGGCCCTTTTTAGAGTCAAGTAGCGCTGAATTGTCCGTACCAATATTTTTAACAAGCTCAGACAATGTCATTACAGTATCATTAGATCCATGAGTTTTAGGGTGTTTAAACAGAATATGTCTATCTGTAGTCTAACTGTTTAGCTTAGTTTGTTATTGAAAACTCCTCTTCTGGCTGAGACAAAGCAGCCAGTAGGACAGAGGGCAGGAGGAATGACACATTCATCTTCTTTTTCACTCAGGAATGTTATTTAATTTATTGTGTAGTATATCCCTCCGAAAGATGGTCCGACACTTGATTGATGATTGTACAATTCGTTTATAAATCCCACAAACAACGTAAGAGCTGTGTACAAAGCACAAAGCAACAAATATGTGTTAGCATTTCCTTCCCGTTAGCATTACCGTAGCTTACACACAGAGCCGTTACTTATGCTAGTTAATTATGATACTTAAAAACACACAGTTGTTACAGTTATTAGTTATTCAAACATTAACCAACCTTGTGCCTCTTCGGGGGAGTACTAATACCGTAACCGTTAAAATATGTTCACAACCGTTAGATTCTCCGTACTTTACTCTCTCTCCTCGCGCGCACAGTTCTACTTCCGTTTTAACCCGGAGAGCCGCCTTCAGAATAAAAGCATTTCATCTTACAACAGGAAAGACATAACAAATTCAGGAAACAGGCAAAAACATGTACCGGTAACAAAGGCAACAGATTGATTGCCAAACACGAATTGGGTTACTTACATATTGACTTTTTAGATTTGTTTGCAGTGAGATATTAATGACTTTATATAGTGACTTTGCTGTTGTAACCATTACTGTTGCTGCTCTCAAAACAATATTTGCTTATATTAAAAATATAAATGTTATTATCCTGTTCTGAATTATTATTTTATTATTTACAGAAGAACATATTATTATTTAAAGTTGTATACTAGTTAGGTTATCAGTTATACATTTGTTTTTTTCAGAGTCAGTGATACCATGTTACATTACCGCCATAAACTAGAAAGCACTGGGGCTTCCCTTTACTTGTGTATTGTGTGTGAGACACAACACCTGGTAAAATAGTCTCAAAAGGATCCACACAAATCCGTTAAACACATTTCCATTTTATAAGGCTAAGTTGACAATTCTCAAATGAATATGAGGATTGTGATTGTTAATGAGCAATGCAAAAGGGGATGTTTAAGTGAAAATATAACAATGCATTTGCCCAACTGTTTGTGTTTGAATTTAAATATAGTTTCAATAATGTTTTAAATTAGAGGCACAGATACAAATTTACAGACACAAATTGTGACGAGGCAAGAATCTAAATAATTTGTTCCTCTTTAAACTACAACAGTGAAATCTCCAAGTTATTCAAGCACACTAACTCTTGGAACTTTGTCCTGACGAAGTAAAGCGAAGATGACAGAACTACAGCTAATAATTGTAAAGTGGGACTGTAAGGGGGCCCTGTTGTGGGGTTTTGAGCCATAAGCATTGTCGGGGGGGTCAGTGTGTGTGTCTGTAAAAAGTACTTGAATATCGTTGAATTTAAGATTGTAATGTCACACTGTAGTGTCTGTTAAACATTGGAAGAAGTTAATAGATGAAAAAAAGCAACAATAAGAGTCTACAGCCATGCTAGCAGCTCTGATGTAGTATTGGTTTGAGCTGATGCTAACATTTCCAAATGTTCACAATTACAATGCTAATATGATGTTAAGCACGTTTACCATGTTTGCTATCTCCATTTTGCTTGTTTGCTTGCTAACATTTGCCAATAAGCACTAAATTAAAAAAATTATTGAGATCGAGATCGATATAATTAGTTTGTAGATATTTTGTAATAGTATTCGGCATATATAAATTTGACCTACTGGTGATAGGTGAAAAGTTGAGGGAACATCAAGGTTATTTTGAAGCATCCTCTGGGTACTTCAGATATCTGCACCAGTTTTTTGAAGTCCTAACATATAAATTACTAAAACACCAAGCTCATTTTGGCGCTAGATGAAAAGTCAAGGTATCACCAAAGTAAGTAGGGTTCATCCCCTAGGGCAGGGGTGGCCAACCAGTCAGAGACTAAGAGCCACATTTTTTACTGTGTTACCACAAAGAGCCACATCATACACACATGAACATCACCCCATCCCTTCCTCACACACACACACAGACCTCTGCTCAGCCAGATTTATTGTAAATGTCACACACCAACATGATAATGACAGAAATTTACTCCTACAGTACTAAGACCACAGGCCAGTCATTTTCAACAATGAACATTGTGTGCACTGTCTCACACACACAAACTCTCAGTTCAACCAAGTCCACAAACAAAAATATAATAATTTACAATAGCGTTTTTCTTTTACTATGCATGTTGCTTAGTGGGACTTCTGGCATTCCTTGCCTTGAACAATCCTCTTCAAATCTGGCTTGTATTCCGTTGTTGCCACTCGAAGCAATTCTTTCACATGGGTGTCAGTCAGAACAGATCGATGCTTTGATTTCACGTGTTTCAGGGTAGAAAACACAGACTCGCAGACGTATGTTGACCCAAACATTCACAGTATCTTAAGCGCAGCCCGTTTGACATTGGGTTATTTTTCCATTGGCACACTTTTCCAGAACTCAATGGTCCCTTCCCTTAAAGCAGGTTTCAGTTGGTCCTCCTCACAAAGATCGATCATCTCCAACTCAGCCGCGGCCTCATCTGTGACTAGCGGGGCTTTCAAACAGTCCGTCTCCGCATTAAATGGGTCGACGAGGAACGTAATCTGTGGCCTTTTCAGTTGTAGATCACGGAACCGTGTCACAAAGCTTTCGTGCAGGTTTTCAATCAGTGTTGCATATCTGTCTCTTTGCTTATTCATGGTGGCGCTGGTGACTTGCCCGCTGGCTTTTAGCAGAGTGGGAAAATGCGTTAAATCTCCCTTTTGAATATGCGCCTTGAACAGCTTCAGTTTGTTGACAAACGCAAACACACTTTGCACCAGGTCAGGCAGCATTTTTAACTTACCCTGCAGGGTCAGGTTCAGTCTGTCCAAGTGACACAGCATGTCGACCAAAAAGGCCAGATCCATAATCCACTCGAGGTCCGAGGGCTCGGGTTGAACGCCATTACGTTCAACAAAAAAATATAAACTCTCCCACTCTGTTAAAAACGTCCTGTGTTAATCTTCATATTTTCGTTTTGCTGTGCATTTTTTCCTGCCATTTTGAGAGCGAAAACAAATTGTTTACTCAAATGATCTTGCCCCTACTGGGAAACTTTGCAGTATTTTCATCTCACGCACATGCGCGTTTGACGAAAATACCGTATTGAACTCAAGCGAAGCGAACACGCACATTAAAAAAAACACAAACACAAACTTCGATATGAACGTAAGAACCGCATGAAACCAGGCAAAGAGCCGCATGCGGCTCGGGAGCCGCGGGTTGGCCATGCCTGCCCTAGGGACTATGCATATCTAGGGAGAATATCATATGAATTGATTCATTAGATACCAGTGGCGGGCCGTGCATTTTATACCCAGGCCTTCACTGCTGTCATGCAGCTGAAATACCACCTTATAACCACATGATGGCGCCACAGCTATTATTCGTTTCTAAGGCTGTAACTATGTACGTATTCGTATTAAACCGTTCGGTACGAGGCTTACAATACGTTTGAATAATGCTAGAGCATTTGGAAAATGCAGAAGCTTAAATTCAGTAAAATATAATGTTTTCTGTGCTCATGTAGGACAGTGGTTCTCAGCTGGTCTGGCTGTGGGACCCACCCTCATCCCTTAATGACAAGCCGCGGCCCATTCGTCTCTTTAGGAGACCGTCGTTAAGTTTCGTTTCACGCTAGCTCCTTCATTAGCTCGATCGTGTAGCGTGTAGCTTGTTAGCTCGTCTCCCTGGGGATGAATAAAGTATCTTTCTATCTTGTGTGTGTGTGTGGAGGAAGAAAGGACAAAGGGAGTGAGAACTTTACTTAGTAATGACTGTTCAATATTTGTTTTTACAGAGAGGATTCACAGCTGCCAGGGTGCAGTGCACTAAGTAAAGTGACAGTCCCTCTACTGGTGAGAGTAAATGACACCTACTCAAAAAACGATATGACAAAATTTGGTTTTAGACATTTATTATACATCTATCTACTATTTTATTCATATATTCCACTACTTGTGTGAACCTAAGACTTTGGTAAACCAATTTCAAGCACCAAAACACTTCGTCCACATGAGTAAAGTAGAGATTTGAAGAATTTAAAAGAAATTGGACTTCCAACTTTTCAGCTTTAGGGCCAAATTGCACAGTGCACAGTGCCTTAGGACAATTGGTGCTTCATTATAGATAGCTGAGATTGTTCTGCACATTTTGATATAAGACAGGGGTATGTAGCATATATGAAAGTGCCTTAAAAGGTGAGTTTAAGAAAACATTTAAAAATCGAGAAAATGGCCTAGACCCCAGAGAGTTTTAAGCAATCAGCTTCCTAGATCCACACAAGGTCCACACGATGCACTACTGATATTTAGGGCCCTATTGAAACTGTAGGAATTATTAGGGCCCGAGCACCGACAACGTCGGGCCGCGGGGGTCCCTATTGAAACTGTTATTATTATTATTATTATTCTCTCGAATGAAACGCCTTTTTGGGGGCTTTATCATGTCCCCAACCTCCCCATATTTGGCGAGCATATCAGGACTGCGGGAAAATTTGATATTTTATGGGTCCCATGCTCGAGCATGACAAAATTGCTCGCTAGCGCCCCCTAGCAGTTGGAAAGGCAAGCCCCAACAGCCTGTATGTCCAAATTACTTAACATTTTACGGACATGAGCAACTGAATGAGTTCTACAAAAAATCCTCTTGGGACCCTAAGCTCCGCCTACCAAAATGTTCCGCCATTTTGAATTTTGTAAAAAAAAAAAGAAATTCACTTCTCCTAGACCGTGGGTCTGATTGGTACCAAATTTGCTGTGAATCATTATTGGATATATATCATCAAAAGTTATGAAAAGTTTGTTCATATCTTATTGCATTAAGAATATATGGACCACTGAATTTCATAGGGACGTGGCCTTCTACAGCAATATATATAACTTCAAAACCATGTGGCTTATCATCACGAAATCTGTAGCATATGTTTACATTGTGTCCTGTAACATACCCTCAACTTTTTATTCCATACAACCACTAGGGGGTGATGCAGTAATACTCCCATTTCTTTGCATTTTTAGGCATTTTTCATAGTTTTCAGGCATTGTATTAACGAACTCCTCCCACAGAATTTATACGATCAACTTCAAATTTGGTCAAGATGATCTAAAGACATTAATGATGAAAAGTTGCTAAAACGGTCTACTGACATTTGTTAACGACCTTTGTTTTATGTGGCGCCCATGTCACGCACATTTCGTGCCGTTCGCCATAAAAGAGGAAGTTGTTGTAACTACAAGGTACTTTATTCAATCTGCCCCAAACGTGTTATGCATGATGCTGGTCCAGGCCTGAGCACATTTATATGCCAACATTTTCACAAAGTCATAGCGCCACCTACTGGCAAAAGGAAATTACAAGTTTTATACTTTGATGTACTCCGACTACGAAGTTGCCCAGATCAGTCACAAATTTGGTAAGGTAAGCCGTAAGACATTGATGATGCTTCATCATGAATATTGTGAGTTGTCGTTAAACGCTGTTGCCGTGGCAACGCGTCATTCGCCATGAAAAATGAAGCTTATTTTTCTGTGGCTTAGGATGCTCAACAAGCCTTGGGACTTTGCACAGGTGTCATAGGTGATGGAAATAAATATTTCATATGGCTTTTTGGCTTGACCCTTTCAAATTGCCTCGATAGCGCCCCCTACAAATATAAAAAAACGCAGCTCCAGCGCTACGTTTGACCTACATGTATGAAATTTGGTAGGCATATGTATCACATGGAGACTTAAAAAAAAGTCGTAGGGAACCATGCTCTAAAATTAACGGAAAGTTGGCCATTTTGATTTTTGTGTGAATTTTCCGATGATTTCTAGTCGCTATACTTTAACAAACTCCTCCTAGGGACTTAGTCAGATCCACTTCAAATTTGGTCAGTATAATCTAAAGACCTTTGCTATTAAATGTTACTCAAAGCTTTACATTTAATGGAATGGCGTAGCCGTGGCGGCCATTGTACATGATTCGCCATTAAACAACAAGCTGATGTAACTCCACTGGACTTGCTCAAATCGGTCCCAAACTTGGCATACTTGATAACAGTCCTGAGAATGTCTACAAGCCAATTTTCACTCAAAGTCATAGTGCCACCTACTGGCAACAGGAAGACAGCGTTATGTGACAAACGGAATCCGATTTACATAACATTTACATGATGTGGTCTATACTTGATATAGAGCAACATAATGCTTGTTTGCGCATGTTCTCTAGCGCCACATAGTGGATACAGGAACTGGTGGAATATTTGCACTACATAATTCCCAGCGTCACACAGTCCACGCATTAAAAATACGTCTAACTTGTGGGCACGCTGTCTGATGGTCGCAGATATTTATGGCCGCGTCTGCCGGCATCCCGCCAGTACCCCCGAGACGCAGGAAGGTGCGAGGGCCCGTACATCGCTGCTTGCAGCTTTAATTGGGAAGTGAGTTTGTTGGCTCCTCTGCCTAGCCCGTGGGACCACGAAATTTCAAAAAATGAAAATATTTGCTTGTCTACATGCAAAGCCGCCCAATACAAGTTTTAAGTTGAAATTTCCTACCACACCAAAAGTCAACAGTATGTACAATACAGTATGTGTGGTGTATTCTCACCAAGTTGAAGAATTGATAGCACAACTCTTGGTGTTGTTAATTGGTACACTAATTGGACCAATTCATTAGTTTAGAATGCATGGAGGGAAACCACAGCCGGGTCTTGGAACACTCACTCACTGAAGGCTCCCCACTAAATATATTCTCCCCCATCTCCAGTCTACCATATTTATTGTGACACTAGCACTTTATCGCAGATATAAATAAAATGGCCCATGGGAATAATGCTGCAGCTTCTATGCATAAAAGTCTGTTACCGCAGATATAATACGAGAAAGACTCAGCAAAATAAGAGAGCAGGCTTTGTTTTCTTTAAGCAGTGCATAAAGTAGGTCATGAATTTCAGAAGTGCAGATTACTATTTCCCATTAATCAACGCTTCCGCCATCGAGTCCCACCAGAGAAAACAATGAATGTTACTTTGCAATTAATCTATTAATCAAATGGCACATGAAGAAGTACCTCCGACACAGCATGGGTGGTGGGACAGCATCCAGGGGGTTGTGGTAGTGAGCAAAATGCGTCCACACCCCCTTATCTGGGAAACACTGGCAAGTTGGGCTGTGCTTTAGATGAGTGGATGTTTTATTAAGGTGAAGGATTAAGAATATACTGACTTAAAATAAGAGATTCATGATCACACTATACAAAGTGAATAAAGAAAAAAAGGTAGGGGTGATGCGTGGAACTGTTGATTTCAGGGTGTCATTATGAAGCATGTAGTTCCCACGTGCCCCCCTGACTGATTGAGAAAATATATTTTTTCATAAGTTGATTAAAGAATGGCTGATAAGTTATTGTTTGCATCACATCACAGTTTTTTCCTCATGTAAAAAATGACCACACAAGTCAGTGCTAAATTAAATGACTCATAATTATGACCATTCTGACTATGGGTCATGCTAATGTTGCCTTTGTCCCTGTCCTTGTTGTCATGGGAAATTCAAGCAACAGACAAATACTCACATGACAAAGAAGATAGGTGGAAAGGAACAGGCTGGCAATGGGAAGGGAGTCACAAGTGGACCAATCCAAGATGGCTCGACTACGTAGCAGGCATAGACTGTATATAAGAAGTGGACGTAGTCATCGTGACGTCACCCATTGGCTTGTGGGCTGCTGTTATGAAGCCTCGAGTTTGACGATTTCGCTGTAGCCATCTTGGAATATGGCCGTCGCCTTTTTGGCTTTTTTGTATCCAATGAACGGAAGTGACCATATTTGGAATGCGGAGGAGTGACGTAGAGACGCTGTATACAGCTCTAGTAGTGGCAGCGACCTGTCAATCACAGTAAGCCCGCCCTAAAGCATACCCTGCTTTATGGTCTGTTTGACTCTAAATGGACCATCATTTACTAAATGAACATCATGCTGTATTGAAGAAGACTTGAAACTAGAGATTGAGACCATAAACTCATGTTTACAATGTTTACTGAGGTAATAAATCAAGAGAGAAGTAGAGTCATTTTCTCATAGACTTCTATACAACCAGAGGAGTAGCCCCCGATGGACAGTAGAGAGAATGCAAGTTTTATGACACTTCCACATTGGCTTCACTTGGCATAACCGGAGGTTGCCGTCTGGTAGCTCGAAATAACACCCAGCGGTGCTCAATGTGAAAGTGAAGGCATGCATATTGTATAAAACAGTCATATGCTAATGTGGCAATGATCTGTCCATTTAAGGACACCACACATACACCTTTTAAAATTCACTCAAGGTCTTATAGAGAGTTTTAAAACTAATGCAGAGTTTTGAGAGTCAAAATGACTTTCTTTCATCAGCTTCTCCCCAGTCTCTGCTCTGACAGTGAGAAATTATTTTAGAGGTAGAGAAAGACAGAGACATCAGAGGCAGAGTTAATGATGACCATGTTGGAGCTTCTAATTATAGGCTTCTGTAACTTCAGAGCTGCCTGCTGTAGGAAGAAGATGCTTTGCTCACCCTAAACCCTCATTAAACCCTCAGAAAATATGATTATATCATGCAGAGACAGAGAGAGGGAGCAAGCAGGGATTTATTTTGAAAAGGTCAGTAGGTTTGTCTGGGCTGCATGTTTTGTACAGTTTCAGTAAAAGGGATTGTATAAGGCCTGTGCTGTTACACATAGTTTGCAGTAAAACTGTTAAAGGTAGGGTTGGTAATCTTCAACAAAAAGCATGTATGTGGAAATTCTCATTACACAGTACATCAATCAATGAATAAAAAAAAAAGCTTTTGCAGGACTGTAATAAGCTCTAATTTAATTGAGGCCAAACAAAATTATTGGACAGGCTACCTGCCTGCTTGCTCATATTCTGCCTGTGCACTCATTGCTCTTCACCGGAGTATTTCTGCTAGGTTAACAATAGCCATGTTCGTTGTTTATGTTCAATATGATACGTTTTGGGGAGTAGCTCTGGGGGGAGGCCGTTTGCCGACGTGGCAACTTTCTTGCAACTTTGGAGCTAATGCCGCTAGCTGCTCTTATTGGAAAACAGTTGGCAACACTGGGCTGAGTTTTTAGGTTGGATGATTTAGATTTTTTAATTCTATAGTACTCCTGCTAATAAAAGAGTAATCATAACTGGCTTAGTTATTTATTAAAACGCAGTTCCGTTTAAAGAATCGTGTTTGAGACTGAATGCTTTCGCTGTCACGTGATAAGAACTGAACCAACTCCATGATTGAGCAAACTTAATCCACTGAGAAAGGCCACAAAGATGTGGTTGACAGCTTCAGAGAAATCAAAAATTAAGATTTTCTGTGATAAAAATGATTTGTCAAAATGCTATTAAGGTAAAGAATGATCTTTCAAGCTCTACTCTACCACTTTAATAATAATAATAATTATTATTATTATTGTTGTTTACTAATCTAAGCATTGATCTATGCTTCGGGATGAGTTTTGAGAACTTTTGTGCAGGAGCTGGCTGTTAGTTTCCCATTCAAAACTGAAAATAAACATTGACATTTTATCACTAGTCACGTGACTCGTTTGTCACTCGCTAGTCACGTAAGTCGTATAGTAGGTAGTAACATGAGTTATTAGTTAGTCAAATTAACCAAGCTCTTTTCCTAAATGTAACCAAGTGGTTCTATGGCTTATTTATTTCATTTATTTATTTATTTACCAGGGACAGTGCACATTAATCAACATTTCAGTTTCCACCTCAATGTACATGTACCGGAGTTAGCTAGAGAGCTAATTTTTCATCTGTAGTCCTTCGGCAGGTTATTACAATTTAGTGGCCTCATAGCAGTACAATTCAACAGCAAACACTAAAGTACATCACTGTACAGCACAATACAACACAATACGATACAAATCAATAAAATACATGAATATATTACAATTACATTACATTAGCAGACCAGGTGCACCCTGGGTCGGGATGGCAAGTTAAAGGTTAAAATGCTAATGGTGGATTCTTCTTATTTCTGCACTCACTTGGAAACTTCTACCTTCAGAGAAGTGTGTAAGGCATTTAGCTGCTGTGGAATTTATATATTTATATATATTGTTGATACGTCTCAATGTTGTCTGCTTTGGAGATGTTTTATCCTACAGTTGATACTATAAGAAGTGTCATGTTATTTAATTTATTTGGCTTGATAATGCTTGTTGCACTCGCCATGGGTACATTTTGTATTTCATAATTTTTGTGTGATTGTTTGAGTTGTGTCCACTTTATTGGTTAATTCTAGTAATACTTAGGAAAGCGGTTGAATATTTATAATTGTATGATACAATCAGTTGAACATGTTTAAAGTGCCGTCTATATAAATTGCTGTTTCACGATTGTATAAAGTGTATCCTAAAGGTGTTGTTTATTTTAACATTAGTATCACATATCATCATTTTACCTCTTTTTTTTTCTACCACAAGAAAGAGTAACATTTCTCAAAGTAACGGTACCCTTTAACTTTAGCCTTATATTCTAGTCCTGAGCCCATAATGGCACGATGACATTATTTGTCAGTGACTTCCAAAAAGCGTATGACCATACTGACAAGACACAAACAATACGTTGATCAGAGTTAGGGAACGGTCATGGCTTGGGTTAAAATAAACCAACGTCAACTTTTGGTTGGAGACAGGGATGCAAACGGCGGTCTCCAACATTCGGCACTTTGATGACCCGGACATCCATCCCAAACTCTTTCTTAAAGGGAAGATTTGCCACCTTTTATTTGGATGTCCAATCAGTGCTGATGTTAAATGTAGTCCACTGAAGAAATATATTTCCCAGTACTTGCTAAATTGACCGAGAAAGCTGCGGAGCCATGCTGGCTCTGCCTACGAGTTGTAACAATTCACCTTATTAAATAAACCTAAAAAGGGAAAAGTACATAAGCTAAAATTAAAGGGCACAGGCAGATCTGAATTGGTAGATATACAGACACTCCATCTGACTGCATAACATAGTTGAAGGTACAAAAACACGCTGAAAGGTCTTCTCTATTATTCCCTATAATGACAGACCACATCAGACACAAAATAAACCACACAGTCAGTTAAATATAACTCCATATATTAATATAAAGCAAATTCATACGTCATACAGGTTGCAGCACACAAAACAAAAACCGTGAGGCTCCCGCTGTACTCCGGCACAATAAACTAAACATTTACAAACTATCACTCAAACCCCAAGTCCCATCAGTTCCAAAGTTCCTTAAAGTAACGCAAAACAGTCCGATGACAACAAACAAATCCCCAGCACAAAGTCAACAACAGGTGGAAGCGTGGCGAGACGCCGCGGTTCCTTTGTTCACAGAACTCACGCAACCTCACCACCGCCCGTTTAGCTGGTGGTGCTCTGTGCCGTTTTCCATTGAAGTCTCAAGCTTAGTAATCAATGAAACGCTTGCTTCGGATCCTTTTTGCAGAGCAATCACCGGCAAATCGTGCTCTCGGAGTCCACTAAACATTGCTTGCTTCCCTCTGTCTGCGTGCACAATCTCCTCTCGCGTCACTTCCCCCCGTCATAATTTATACAAGCCAGGTAAACATAAAATAATAACAATAACAGACCCTATTCCTATCCTGTGTAATAATTACAGGCAACTAATAACATTCATAAGTACAGCACTATTATATAGGTGAAGGAAAATAATAACCCATAGGTTCCCCATTCACAATTGCTGTACACACAGGCAGACTTCGGCGATCGTTACAGAGTACCAGCATGCATTGCGCATGATCAGGGAGTTAGCCACGTCTGATAAATAAACTAAATAAATTCACAAAATGTCAAGAAAGTAATTATTTCAGAGGCAGACCATTAAATTAGAAAAGTACAATGACAACAATTGGCCAAAATCGCGCTTCTGGTCTTGGTCTTCTTTTCCAGTTGATCTTCAGGATCCTGAAGATCTTCAGCACACCTTTGTCCCAGTGAGGAGGAAAACTTTCATAACACACACACATGGCTCGCTCTCTGGGTTGTCATCAGCGACAGCATCAAACAAAAACTGCCCACGCTAACATTAAATACAGCAGAATATTATGTTTCTGTTGGCCCGACCGAAGACCATTGGGGTTCCATCGAAAAAGTGTAGCGTACAAGTGTCATACAATGCACTTATCAGGAACTAATATAATGATGTTATACTTCAGATTAAACAACAGAGTCTGGGCTACAAAATCATGTAAGCCGTTTTTACATACTCCAAACACAACTAAACAACCAACCATAAGCATGACCAAAATATCATATTCATATTTCGCCATGAGTGAGCAGAGTCCGCACATGTTAGGAGCTAGCGAGCAAAAGCTAAGTGCTAACCGAGATACCAGAAAGCAAGCCAATTCCACACAGATTCCGGAGATATCTTCAATATTTCTCTACGTGAAACCATTGCCGACATATGAGCCATCAAACACCAGAAACACAAACCGCTTTATCACTTATTATCCGAAAATGCAATATTCCGTATTATTTTCAGACGTGTATCTGTTCACCGGACATCTTGTGTCTAACTCAAGTCTTTATGTGGCGTCAGGGAGTGTATTCTTTGCAGGGGAATGTTACAGTACAAATTCTGCGTATCAGATCCTACGCTTCAAGATAGACGTCGCCTTGTTGATTCTCATTGCCTAACAGTTCTGTCAATCACACCCTCGTGGTTAAAGCTCAATTATATTGGCTCTAACGAATCAAAAGAGGTGTCATTCTTTGAAATTGACCAATCCCTCGCAGAGATACAACCCTGCGTATTCATAACCAGCCAGTTTACAGAAAATCGCCATTACGCACGAGAGCGCAGAGACGACAGCAGCAGTTTGCTTTAGCGTCGTGTGTGTAACTTTTACGGTTATTTTTCACTACTTTGTTGGAATTTATTTTGAGAAAGATGTCGAGACAAGGACCGAAGAAATATTTCTCTGCGGAGGAAGTCCTGAAAATGCTGGAAGAGGATAGGATGCTGGAAGCCTCGTTTGTCCTCATGATTCATCGTCAGAGGAAGAAGGTTTCGTTTATACACAGGACACCAGTGACTCTGACTGTCTTCCATCATCGGAAAGGTATGGATTGTCTTAAATGTATCTATTTATTGATTTATTAGTGTAACATTTTCTATCTATCTAGAGCTAGCAGCTCTAAGTAAGGTGGCGGGGGAAGGTAGGGAATGAGAATAAGGACTGAGCAGTTAGCACAGGCAAAAGGATGGGGGGTTGGGTGTGTGTGTGTGGGGGGGGTTACCAAGTTTATTGTTTACATGTATTACAATATCAGAACCAGACCACTGAATGCATATATTTATTTTTCTTCCACATTTGGGTTTACAGTGATGAGGATTACGAGCCACCTCTTTCCAGTGTCCCAGGTCCTTCAACTGCCCCACTGCCAACACGTCGAAAAGCAATTCGACAATCGTCTCCAGGCCCAGCAGCACCTCCCCTGACCACTCAGCGGAAGAGAGGACGCGCCTCTCTGGGTACTTCTGCTCCAGCTACCAAGCATGGAAAGAGTAGGTTGGCATCTCCAGAGAGTGAGGAGGACGACAGGTGGCATGACAGAGAGGAGTGCATCAAACCTGACCCTCTCAGGTTCATGCCGGCCAGGACCCACATGCGACACCACCATAGCATGGTCTCCCATCAGCCTCTTCCAGCTGCCAAAAGAAAGCTAGCTGAGATGCAATTCAAATGGGAAGTGCTCACGGTGGAGGATTTTTACATATTCCTAGCCATGATAATTTTCACTGGCCTTGTGGCAGTCCACCACAAGTCTGATTACTGGAGGAAGAAATGGCCGTACAACTTCCAGTTCCCCGGTCACCTCAGTGACCCATAAGAGGACGAGGAAAACGACAAAAAAAAAGAAAACTGCTGAGTATGACAGACTGTTCAAGATAAAACCGCTCTAAACAGATATGGTGAACGCCTGCAAAGCCCATTTCCAGCCGTATCGGAATGTGCCCATTGATGAGCGGATGGCCGCAAACAAAGTCCGCATCAGCATGAAACAGTACATGAAGGACAAGCCCACAAAGTGGGGTTACAAACTGTTTGTGCTGGCAGATTCATCGATAGGCTATACCTGGAATTTCTTTGTTTACACAGGCAAAAGTGAGTCCGCCACGGAGTTACTCATCAGTGATGGACCTTTTGCCTTTTCCTCTCCTCGGTAGCGGCTACTTGTTGTACACAGACAATTTCTACACAAGCCCTGTGCTCTTTACCGATCTGTACAAAAAGAACATTGGCTGTTGTGGGACCATCAGAAAAAATCGAATTGGCTTCCCTAAGACCCAGACCAACGACCTGCCAAAAAAGACATGCGTTGGATCCAGAGTGGCAAACTCCTCTTCGTGAAGTGGATGGACACGAGAGAGGTAACGATGTGTTCCACAGTGCATCAGGCCTACAGTGGACAGATGGTGAGGAGAAAGGTGAAGGCGGCTGGGGTGTGGCAAAACAAGCCCATACCAGTTCCAGACAGCATCGTGGACTACAATCGTAGCATGGGTGGTGTGGATTTGTCCGATGCACTGATCGGATCTTACAGCGTCCGCCACAAGACGATTAAGTGGTACAATACTTTTTTTTTACCACTTTATGGACATCGCTGTTGTGAACAGTTATCTTTTGCACAAGGAGCTGTTGAGGCATGACCCCACCCAGACAAAGCCCTTCACCCACAAGGCCTTCAGGGAGCACCTAGGGCCACAAAACTGCTGAAAACAGTGTCTGAGCCAATCAGTGTTTGGCTTGTTGGTCATCTTGGCTCCTCCCCTAATCGATTTGTGGCAAGGCTCCTTCTGTGCCTCATGGCCGAATTCTCATCCCCCTCTTTATGTCCTGCTGCATTCTCCTTTGATGTCTCACTGGCTCCAACTCCGCTCCATGCCTCACTCCAGATGTCCCTATGTCTGACTTATTCTCTAGTGTTTAATACCTACAGTGACTATGCTTTTATGGCTTAATACATTATATGTGTCAATATACTGTAACATATAAATCCTCTATCAGTAACCCTCCTGTAAACATAGAATACATTCCATAAATAACTATTGTGAATCTTTAACCTATTTTGTGACATTCTTATTATTGTGACACTGCTATTCACCACTAGAGGTGCTAATAATCATACTAATACTATTTGTAATACTTAAATTCTTCACATCAGGATGAATAATAGTAACCACAAGAAATGTGTATGTTATGTGTTAGACACTGTCAGCAAGCGAGAGTGGCTCCTTCAGCCGTTCTGATCATGAACATCAGGACGTTCTTCAAAGACAGCTTCTGAAGCTGAGCAGGTATAGGTCAAAGGAAGCTATTGACAGGCTCCACCGCCCCATGGTTACCGCTGAGAGTTTGAGTTGGAGGTGATGCAGTTGACCCCCCGCCGGGAGTGCTAGCTTGCATGCTAATGAGGAACCAAACACAGTGTTTCCATGGGCAATCAAACTCCTGTTTCATCTGCCGCCAGATAGCATTGATCAGTACGTGTGTGGCGGCAATGTTTTTAACCGACTCTGAGAGAAAAGCAGACAGTCTGCTAAGAAAATGCTGACGGAAAATAAGAACCAAGTGGCCTTGCATACCACTAAATGTACCTAAAGTAAAACAATGCTTTAGTTGAACTGGACAAATCAGAGGAGACAAAACAAACCAATTCAAAAAGAAACGCTGTACATATTTACACTGTATCAGTGGCAAATTGCCAGCAAGGTGTGTAACCACTTCAACCTCAGTTTCTCCTTTTCGCGTAATTAGGACCCGAGCACCGACGTAGTCGGAGCAGAGGACCTATTGTTCTTCTAATGTTTATTATTAGGGCCCGAGCACCGACGTAGTTGGAGCGGAGGACCTATTGTTATTCTAATGTTTATTACCGTATTATAAGGGCCCGAGCACCGACATAGTCGGTAGCGTAGGACCTATTGAAATTCAAATGTTTATTATTATTATTATTAGGGCCCGAGCACCGACGTAGTCGGTAGCGTAGGACCTATTGAAATTAAAATGTTTATTATTCGGGCCCGAGCACCGACGTAGTCAGGTTTTGCGAAAATTGCAGTCTGATTGGGGTGTCCAGCTGCGGTATGAAATATTGGCTCGTTAGCGCCCCCTATTGAGTAGCCCCAACATTGGGTTTCACCTAGCTGTATGAAAATTGGTACGTATGTGTAACGTGATGGGACGTACAAAAAATCCTCTTGGAGTTATTCACTAAACCAAACAAGAAGTCGGCCATCTTTAATTTCATGACATTTTTTGATCGTTTCAAGGCGCCATACTTTAACGAACTCCTCCTAGAGATTTAACCTGATTGCCTTCAGATTTGGTCAGTATGCTCTTGAGACCTTGGCAGTGAAAAGTTACTCAAAGATCGCACAGGAAGTTAAAGTCTCTATACTATGGCTTGTTTCTCTTAGTAGGTAAATCAGATCAACATCAAATTAGTTCCACAGAAATGTAAGAAGTTCATAATGCCAGTTCATGAAGCTTTTGATGTTTCGCTGAACGCCGTTGCCATGGCAACGCAGTCTTCGCCATTAAAAACGAAGGTGCTTTTGAGAGGCTACAATTGGTCGAAACATAAGCAAACTTGGAAGACTGAGTTAAAGCCCAAAATGTAGTTACATATTATGGTTTTAATACATCAGAGTGGCAAGTCGGCTCGATAGCGCCCCCTTTCAACAATTTCAACAAAGCATCCCTTGCAGTACGTTTGACCTAGATGTATGAAATTTGGAAGGCACATGTATCACATTTGGACTTAAATAAAAGTATCTTGGGGCCATGCCCTAAACCCAGCCATTTTGAATTTTGTATGAATTTCTACTGTCGTTTTTTCTATTTCCAGGCACTGTACTTCAACGAACTCCTCCTAGGGAAATAATCGAATCAACTTCAAATTTGGTCGGTACAATCTAAAGACCTTTGTGATGAAAATTTTGTCAAAGCTTGTTGTTTCGTGAAAAGCCGTTGCTGTGGCAACGCATTCTTCGCCATGAAAAATTAAGGTATTTTTGAAGGGCTAAAAATGCTCAAAACATAACCAAACTTGTCACACACATTTAAGATCCTGAATGTAGTTATGTAATGTGATTGTAATGCTTCAGAGTGGCAAGTCGGCTAGATAGTGCCCCCTACAATATTTCGACGATGCAGCCCTCGCAATACGTTTCACCTAAATGTATAAAATTTGGTAAGCATATGTATCACATGTAGACTTAAAAAAAAGTCTTAGGGGTCTATGCTCTAAACCCAACCGTAAGTCAGCCATTTTGAATTTTGTATGAATATCTAGTGTCGTTTTTGCAATTTCCAGGCGCTGTACTTTAACGAACTCCTCCTAGGGAATTAATCAGATCAACATAGAATTTGGTCAGAACAATCTAAAGACCTTTGTGAATAAAAGTTACTAAAAGCTTTAGGTTTCATCAAACGACGTGGATATGGTGTGGCAGCCATTTTACATGGTTCACCACCATCCATCGACTGTACTTTGTCAAAACTGTCCCAAACTTGACATGCTTGATGACTGTCATGACTTTAGGACTTCTGCATGCCAATATTAACTCATAGTCATAGCGCCACCAACTGATAAGCACGGACGTAAGCAGGATTCTATAATTACAGCGGCCCAAACACTGAATTTATTACCCTTCTGGGCCTGAGCGAGGACCAATTGGTCCTCTAGTGGGCCGAGCAGAACCGAGCCGGTTCCGAAGAATGCCATTTTCGGTAGCAAATATAATATTTCCACAACCATGTAGCATACCGTTTGAACGAAGAATTTCTCATGAACCGAAGCATGTGTAACACTTTACAGACTCAAAACACAATAAAACACGATCTTCGACAACATTCCTAGCCTCGTGCTAAATATCGTCACTTTTTCGCGTTCATTTGGCCGAGACACGCATCAGAAATAGTCCCTCAAAAGACGTTTCTCAACCGTCCAGGCTAAAGCTACATACTTAGCAACAATAGCAGTCAACCACGCTTCGAACGTATATTTCGGATTTCCTCTCCGGTAAACACTTCAAAAGTTACCCGGGGGACAGCACCCCCGAGCAACAATCACACTGCCGAAGAATTCTGGGTTGGTACTCATAATTTTGAAGCAAAATCATCAAACGGTATCCTTAAACTCCTTTTAGACGGCTGATTCAGCTCCTACTATCCATTTCCTGTCTAACAAACAAAAGGCACAATACACAACCGCTATGGCGCACTTCTCCCGTAGCTCGCCGGTCTGGAGAGGCTTTGGAGACGGTTCCAGCTCTCCAAAATGATTTCTAACTGCTGTATGTGATAGATTGTGCATGTAGAAGGATAAAGGAAGTTAAATATATCGTTATTTAGGTTGTAAAAGTACAATGGAACAGCTGGAGAGGCTGTTTCTCACATGACGACCTCTCGTGACCTCTCGTAACGTTTATGTCTCTAACTCTGGCCTACTTCAGTCTATTCACTCCAATTATTTTGTGGGTGACTACTGCTGTCGTTTGCTATGATTGTGGGTGGTTTATAGGCTTTACTGAGCCTCATTTGACATTTTTGACAAGTGGAGCTGTGTTCCATCTTCATCAGCTATTAACCAGTAAGATATACACAATATGTACACAATCTATATGAGCAAACCCTTCTCAGTGTTATAAATCCATTGAAATTTTTCAAATAGACCTTGTAGTTAGAGAGTAAGGCCCCTTTGAGTATGGGTATAGTATTTTCGAGAATTAGCCAAAAAAAAGTCCTAGGTAGGATAGGGTCCAGTTAAGGGTTTGTGGGCACACCATGAGAAAAATACTTCTCTGATCTAAATATGTGCAAACTAAGATGCTTGGAGAGCAAAAGTTAGATAACAGTGTATTCTCAAACCATGTCAGTCGGCATTAGTATAAATGATCTGTCCAGAGCTTCTACATGATAATCAGGTTAAATGTTACAATGAATGCTTCACACTACAATCTATAGTTACAGAATAGCTTAAAATGAAAACAGTGTTAAATGAAAGTGTTCAAGTAAAAGCAAATGACACTACTGTTTTGTTAACTTTCATGTAAGTCCAAATACAATCAGCAGGACACTGCAGGGAGTTGAACCCCATCCCAGTAAACTGACAATCTGTTATGTTACAAACACTGAAGCGCATTCACACACATTCATTTTCTTAATGATCTTAACAGGCTTACATTTATGATTGTATTGGAGGTACACTCAAAACATTTGAGGCTTAAGACCTGGCAACACGATCTTGCTACGCTGCTGGTCGACGCAGGAAACATCATCTAACTCGTGCATTCAGTGTATGATGGTCACAGAAATGCATGGCTGCATCGACCAGAGTTCTGCCAGTACAGTCAATGCTATTTGCAGCTTTAATTTCAGAGTCGTAAGTGTGATTGATTTATGCACAGGGTGACTGTTTCACACAATGCAGCAGCCACAAGCTTTTATGTCTGAAGTGAAGATGAGTTCTTATCAGTGGGTCTGAGCAGCTCGCAGGAGGTGTGAGACTGTCTTTGAGTCGGTGTTGACAAGCAAGTGACAGGTGACCGATGGCCTGGCGTTCTGTCATTTCTGAAGATCTTCCTCCTCCCACAAGGTCTGAGGGCCCTCAAATATGCTTTTTGAGGTTTGTTTTTTTCCAGCTAAATTTAATTTGCAGCTACAGTGTGTACAAGATGTAAGACGGGTAGCAGCAGTGTTGTGTTACTTGGAAATTCACTGGAAGATTGGACTAGATCGTGACCTCTTTCTCAAGTGAAGCGCAGAGTAGAGGGCAGATCTCTTGGGGTGGGGTGCGACGTGTGTTTTTGCGACAGAATTAGATGACAGTTGTATAAATAAGTCTCTCCAGAGGGACTGGATAAAAACTCACTTTGCTCATTTCTGTGAGGAATTGTTCTCTGATGCGTCCTTCGAGTGTGTATTCTCTGACATCAAATGTGGCTCTGCAAATGTCAAATAAGGGAAAGCAGGATATTTTGGGGACATTAGCGTGACATTAACACTAATGATGTTGGAATGTGGATACAAGCTGACATCTAGCTCTCTTACCAAATGCCTCAATGTTCTGCTGTTTCCACGAGCGGGAATGGCACAAACATTTGTCATTTGCACATTTATTTTTGTAACACTTTAATGGATAGTCCGCCTGCCAACAGTTTTGCCTTTATGGAGTATTTGAAACATTTCAACAACGTATTATTATTACTTCAGATTCAACAAACACAAAACTGTGTCACTTTGTCTGTAAATGGTAAACAGATTATCTATAGTGTATATGTGAAATTTCATGAACATACCTACATATTCTAAGATTAATTTAGTTGAACTTGAGCTATTCACTCAATTTACTTTAATTCATAAAAAATGTCAACAGTCTATATACAAATATTTAACAACCAATAAGAAAACCATTTCATGAACCTATGTTGAACATTCTAATACTCAACTAATGTTCAACAGGGTATAAACAAATGTTCAACAATATATAGTTAAATATTCAATGTTTTACCATGTGTATGTTATTTTTTTAAATAGAAAAGTCATGTTCATACACTGGTTACCATGCAGTTGAAATGCCATAGGTTTTCAGACAGTACCCTGTCTTAGAGCTGCTATGTGACAACCTCATTTGTATAGATTACAGCATTATCTGACTGCATGTATCTATGGGGTCAGATCAGTCTCAATAATTGCAAATGCACACAGAAAGACTCACAAATGCGCACAGAACAATTCACAAATATATTCGATTTACAAATGCACACAGAAGGATTTACAAATATATTTGACTCACAAATGCATGCAGAACGATTCACAAATAAATTCCAATGCACCCATAAATAAATTACGATTTATATAAATGTAAAAAAATATGTATTTCTGCATTTGTATGTGGATTTTTCTATTTGTTTGTGGATTTGTATGTATTTGTTTGTGGATCGCACTGCATTTGTTTGTGGATCGCTCCACATTTGTGTGTGGGTTTTTTGAGACTCCCCTGACGTGGCTGGATTCGCAAATGCGTTTTTTTCAACATGGACCTATCTGTAGCCAATCAGATGTCAGCCTCATTTTCAACCAATCACATGAGCGCTGCTCCCCCCTCCCCTCCCCACGAGGCTGTGTGCATTTGTAAATCGAATATATTTGTGAATTGTTCTGTGCGCATTTGTGAATCTTTCTGTTTGCATTTGTGAGTCTTTCTGTGTGCATTTGCAATTATTGAGACTGATCTAACCCCATATGTATCAATTGATGAAAAAGTAGCCATGTGCAGTAATATAGAAAACTGAGGATGCGATACATTGATACGCATCGAGACTGAAGGTTGAAATGGTAAAACATGTGTGTAATATTTGTCTATAGTGGAACATTTGTATATACACTATAGAATATAAGTTGAGCATGAGAATGTTCAAAGATGATAAATAAAATAATTTTATAATTGATTGTTGAATATTTGTATATACACTGTTGAACATTTATATAGAATAAATTAAGTGAATAGTTCCAGTTCAAATTAATTATTCTGAGAATATGTAGGTATGTTCATGAAATGTCACATATACACTATAGTGCAGTGGTTCTCAACTGGTCTGGCTGCGGGACCCACCATCACCCCTTAATGACAAGCCGCTACCCAAATTGAGGAAAATGTTCAACTTCTCAAATTTATTTCATGAAAAGATGGAGCAGTTTGAACCTGAGCTGAAAATGTCCTCTGCAGTCGTAGTATAGGAGCTCTCTTGTGCAGAGAAATTGTTCCTGTCAGTCCCCGTCGAACACATGTTTCACATAAACGAGTAAAACTGTTTTGTTTGTTATATCTGTAGATTCATCCATTTGTAATGCAAAATCACCACTTGCCTTAATTCGACCTGTGGTCTGTTTGATGTCATCCGACATGTCTTCAATTCGTCTACTTATAGTGTCATTTGACAGAGGTATAGTTTTCAGTTTATCCTCTGCTGATATTAGCATTACAAGGCATTAACGCCAACTATTGTTAAGGAGTGTGAATAGACGGCACTCTGCTGCATAAAAAATCACCTTCAAAATAAAAGCACAGGATTTTTTTTTGACCCACTGAAAACGGGTCCGCGACCCACCAGTTGAGAATCACTGCTATAGATAATCTGTTTAACATCTACAGACAAAGCTAAATTGTTGAATCTCAACTAACTTGTTGAAATGTTACAAATACTCTATTAACTGCACACATTTCTTTTTTTAACACAGTAGTGAATGTTCAGGCCTGCATGTGCAAATAGGAACCACCACACACATTGCCTTCCCACACACACAGACTTCAGAGCCCTATAAACATTTCTTGGTTGTTGGTTAGTATCTGATTGCCATTCAATCCAAATGTGTGTCTGGTTACCTCTGGGATGAGCTATCTACCTGAACACCTGTTAAGTGAAGATTTAGCTTTCCTGAAAACAACAGGAAGGTGAATCCTCCATTCCTTCTGCTCATGCTTATTTACGCTTCACAGGCTGCATGCTGTACATACAGCTGAATCTGGGAGTAAAATATATATATATTTGTAAAAATATATATCCTGCATACGATATTTACAGCCAATTATGGGCTAGAAAAGCTCCGCTCCATCATGTCTGCCTTTCTGCATCACAAACTGCCACTGGTTGTGATTGAGTGCTCAGGGGACTGAGTGATTATGCTAATCATTAGCTGCTTCTTGCTTGGACCGGTGTTTGATCATGGCAAAGACAAAGGAAAAGAGCTGTTTCAGCCTCCATTTTACCCTCCACATTGCAGCACAAGCAGAAACGAGACATCCAGCTATTTTATAGGCCAAATGGACACCATTGTTTTGGAAAAATGCTTGCATATGAATTTGGACCTGGTTTCTATAGCCCCTTTAAAGACATGGAATCTAGCACTAATGGATTCATTTATTCAAGTAATGGCTGACAGCTTTCTGTTACATGTTCTGTAACGGCTCTGTTCAGACATAAGAGGACAGTTTGGAATACAGCTTGCGTGATATTTGGCGCCTGAGAGAATGGTTAGTTGGACAATAACGATGAAAAAGAAGAAGAGTGCCAAATGTTACTTTATTTATGGATTGTAAAACATTTATTTTTACTGTAGGCCTCTCATTCAAACACACACACACACACACACACACACACACACACACACACACACTGAAGGCAGCGAGCTACCGTTCAAGGTTCAGGTCCGACCATCGGGAGCAATTTTGTCTGTTACAGCAGGAACAGCAACCTTGTGATTAGTGGACACCTTGCTCTAACCGGCCCAAGTAGTTTTGTTGCAGTTTCTCAAGCCAATCCTAAACCTAACTGAGTTGTTAGAAAACGAATGAAATGCTAATGTTTTGTAGATACTTTCAATATAAACATTTCTTCGTCATTTTGGAAAATATTCTTGCAGCATTAGTATTTCTATAAGAATGCAATTTTTAGGAGACCTTTGCTGAAGAGTAGATCCTTTAAGTATTATAATAATGGGTAATTCCTGAATCTGTTAATAACTTTAAGAGAGGTAAACAGAGCAGAGCGTTCAGCCTGGAACATACATATTTGACATACTGAAAGCATGGAAATATTTCTCTTTCAGTGCTATATATTGAATGAGTGTGAAAGTTTAAATATGTGAAAGAAATGTTAAATCTTTTTTCTTTTTTTCAAGAAAAATGCTTCATGTCACTTTTCACTTTCAGATGAGAAACTCTGCAGACGAGGTTGTTTTGGTCTTTGAGTAAAACACAGAGCTGCTCTGACACACAGGCCCATAAAGGAGAGGCATCCATTTGGTGTGTGTTCATAATCACTGTCAGACGGCTGTGACCAGATGGCAGAGATGCTACTTTGGACAAACTCCAGAGCCACGTCTGTTCTCTGAGGAGATTTCTCTGTGAAATCTAACCTTGAATCTGCCAAAGAATTTTCCCAATATCTGCATATGCCCACAAAAAGTTGCTGCTGGCTTTGTTGTTGTGCTTTCAGGATCAGATTATATTCAAGTGAAAAACATTCACCTTCAGTGATCAGCTTGAATGCCTGCCATCAACTCACCGCAGGGCCTGGAATAGAGTCCAGAGATCATGCATTTCCCACTACATATGAAGCAGAAACGAAATAAGGAGGAATACGTTAAGCTGGAGACTGCTGACTTTCAGAGAGCAGGGTTTTTCTGCTAAACATCATCCATTTGTCATATTCATAAGTGATGTATCTTAAAATTGCTCCAATATCCCAACCAACACTCCAACAGAATGTGGTCTGCTCTAAATAGGGCTGGAAAAATTCTTCAAATCAAAGAGGCTTTTCTCACAGGCCAGTAAAGTCAAGGTTGTTTGGGATGACTTTTTGATAACGCTGAGCACTCTAAGTGACGTCGTGACGGGGTTTCATGTCTGTCCTACAGAGTCCTTGATTAAAGGTTCCGGGAGAAAGCAATAACAGCAAAGCTGTGCTCCAGCATTAACCCCTCTGAATTAGAGAGGAGCAGACAGAGACAGAGGAGACAGAAGGCTTATTGTCACATGCAGCCATGTTTAGCATTCAAACGGCCTCAACCCTCAGCCTGCCCAAACGTTTTGGCTCCGTCAACCATACATTTGTTTTGCAAAAATATAGAAATAAAAGAATGTGATATTTTCCACCAGCAGTGTGGGGGTTCACTTCATAATTTGTTTGGTTAGTTTTTTCATCACTCAATCAGACATGCATTTTAAAATCTGTCTCATAGACATAGCATTTATATACAGTTCAATACAGGTTTTGCCGTATACACTTATCAGGAAACATGCTACGACAGCTCAAGACTGGACAAACATCTCATCCAAGGCCACCCGGAGCTCAACAAAGATGACCTGGAGTTGAAGCAGAATGCTGCAAGACATCAAGCAACGGTAAGGCTTCTTGCTAAACTGAGAGCATCCAACCCAGCCATCCTGATGACGACAATGCTGGACCTCGAGCCACAAGACGACGAGGAAGCTTGTGGCAGGCAAAAATGCTTGGACACCTGTGAGGAGAACAGGCGGCTGAAGCAGAGGCTCACCAAAATCGAGTTGGAACTGACTAAAGCCCTCAGATTCAACCAGAAATTGATTAAACAATCACGGCGTAAACCCTCAGCAAACACTGAGTGCGGCTGGCTGGAAGGTGAGAAGCATCATACTGGTTGTCAAAATAACAATAGTAATTATACCCTCTGTATTTCTGTTTTTCTTCTTTCTCAGCAGAACCCAGTTGTAGCTGAAGCCGGGCCAGTTCCAGGGGAGGAGGTGCAGGGGGAGGAGGTGCAGGATGAGCAGGTGCAGGAGGGCAACATAGAGGCCGTGCCCAGCAGGCAGCCACCACCTTTAGAGACGGACGACCGGGAGCCCCAACCTGGGACCAGTGGTTTCAAAAAGAATGCCTTCAGGGGCAGCGGGAGAGGCCACGGAATGAGGCACCTATCCCTCCCCAAGACGATTGGTAAGAAGGAAAAGTACATTCTGTGTGTGTGTGTGTGGTTTAAGATTATATTTCAATGTTAAATTAAAAACAAATCATTTTGAATTTCTCATCACAGATACCTACCTGGAGGCCTATAGGAAATTCCATGAAGGCAGTGCACCCACGACCAATAAAAAGGAAAATGCACTTTCAAAATGCAGCAGAGTTAGGTCATTCCTCTACTTCCTCTCCGAGGGGAAGAGCGATGTCAGCACCTGGAGGTTCCTGGATAACGCTGACGGGATAAGGAGGTAAGCCTTGTTTTCCCATGCAAATGGAGCGCTTATGACACAAGACTGATGTGAACAGCGAATAAATCTGTGTTTCTTTCTGCAGCTATGCCGCCCACCTACAGTCCAAGGGGAAGAAAATTACCACGGCGAACTTTTATCTGGCTAACATCTATCAATTCTGCCAATATTTCGCTGAGACCCCGGCCCCTTCTGCAGACTGTCTAAGGTCCAGATTACGGGCGTGGTGAGGACAGTTAAGTCCACCCTGTCTGGCCTCACAAACGCCGTGGTGCTGCACCAGCTAAGGGTCAAAGCCACGAAAATGCGGCGCATTATTCCCAGGGCCAGCCTCCGCAGGTGCCAGGAGTTGGCCAAAAAGATACTGGGTAAGACAGTTGGCATATCTGAACGCGCATTACAAAAATAGAGATGGAAATAAACCTGTCTCTCTCCAAGGCGCGGAAGGTGCTTTTGTTGTCTTCTCTCTTTTGCCCTGTCCTCTTTCAGAGCAAATGGAAATTTAACAAAATCCCGCCCTAAGGTACACCTTTTATGGGTATTTTTCTGCACTGGTCTGCTCACTCTACGGCCATCGGCCAGGAGTACTGACAAACATGACAGTGAAGGAGATCATGCAGGCCAAGGAGAATGGCGATGCAGTCGAAGGCGACTGCTACGTGATTTGTGTATGTACCAGGTTCTACACTCAAGTGCCTCATCAACTGTGTGTTTTATTTTAAATGTTTGATGTTGTTTTCTGTGTATTGCAGGTGGATGAACACAAGACCAGCAGGGTTTTCGGGGCGGCCCAGATATTCCTTACGGGGGAGGAGTTTTCTTGGTTGGAGAAGTGGCTCCAGCTGCGGGCTCTTTGCCAGCCAGCCAGCCAACCAACCAACGTGTATTCATCACGGCCGGCCACGGGCCGGTGAAAAACCTTGTCCGTTACATGCAGACAGTGTGGGTGGAGATGGGCCTGCCTGGGAGGCCCACCTTCACCGACTTGCAGACTGCTGTCTCTGGACATATAAGTTTCTTTTTTCAGTCACTCTCCCCATGGTGCTTTATTACAACAACACTTGGCTGGCTTTAATAACAAGTAAAACCATTTTGTTTCCAGGCCAAGAACTACCACAAGTCGGATGTTCGCAACAACCTGGCCAAGTTAATGTGCCACTCTACGGCAACTGCCGATACATTCTATGCCCTCAATCTGGATAGAAACAATGTCAGAGAATTGAGGACCATGTTCGAGGCGGTCCTTGCACCATCCCCCACCACGCCTGACCCAAACTCAGAGGTCGACCTCAACCTCCGTCAACCCCCCGGAATCCGCCTCCGCCTCATCTGGTGTGAAAAGGAAAGCAGAGACCCTGGACGAACCGGACAACGACACAAACGACGACGACAATGAGGTGCAGTACCAGGAGTCGGGCAGCTCCGGATTGGAGGAAGAGATGGCCGACCTCATTGAGGAGGAGGCATTTACAAAAATGGTGGAAAGTGTAAGTAAAGATAGGTTGTTTAAAGTACATGACAAACCAAACCTCTAATAATCAATGTGTTTTTGTTTGTGCTTCCTCAACAGACTCCAGACAAGAAGGTGGCCCCAAGGAAAATGGCGGTCATGGTGACACTTAGCCCGCTCCAGCAGTCCGCCAAGGAAGCTACTTTGAGGGCAAGGGAGCGAGTGACGAGGGTGCGAGTGGCGAGTGCAGCGATGGCTCACCTTCGGAAAACAGACCAAAACTGAAGAGGACACACACCCACACAAACAAACATATACACACACACACTCACACAAACATGTTTTTGATTGTTCAGTTCTTTTACTCTACACACACACTCACACACGTTTTTGATTGTTGTTCTTTTACTCTACACACACCACACACTTTTTTGATTGTTCTGTTATTTTTCATGCTGTTTCATGTTTGAATGTTTGTTGATGGTTTTGTTAAATATGTGTGAAATAAATGACTTTATTTTGCTACCATCAATCACTGCTTATTGACACAAATAAGGTATTTGGACAATTCCTTATGAATTGCTTGATTGGCAGAATTTCCAAACTGACATTTGGTTTGGGATTATTGGACAAAATGGTTGGCCCATACAAATTTTGTTGAAATGGCATTTTTTTTCGAGTTATAAGGGAACTGCCATACCCCTTACAAATCTATATAGCACCTGGAGTCGGAATGACACTTTTTGAGTTATAAGGATAAATTCCCTTATAACTCAAAAAGTGTAATTTCGACGACAGTTAATGGGGCTCTAATTTGACCCAAAAATACCCGCCCAAATGGCAGAAATTAACCCAAAATGTTTGGGAAACCGAGACAATTACTGCCATTCGGGTTGGGATGGTGTTGTTTTTGGTCAAATGAGAGCCCCGTCAAATGTAGTCGGAATGACACTTTTTTAATTATAAGGATAAGTTCCCTTAGGCAACCCGCGGCTTTAACAAACAAATACGATCTCCGTTCACACGGCGTTTCAGCATCGTTTTCGAGATAATCTCCATCCAGACTAAAACGCCTGAAAATGAATATCACGTGACTATTCACGTACACTGGGCATGCCGATGTTAACAGGAAGTAGATTGGTTGCTTAGTTAAATAGTAGTAATAAAGTAGTCTTTAACAATGAAAGGTCATGTTTGATACTTAAGATCTCTAAAATCTTCCTCTATAAACTCAGACACATTTCAGACTTAGTTACAATCAGAATCAGAATCAGCTTTATTGGCCATGTATGCGTACGCATACATGGAATTTGACTCCGGTTTCCACTTTGCTCTCGCTGTACATACACGAATTTACAACAAACAAGAAAAAAAATATATATATAAAAGGGGGGCAGCAGAAAAAACAACAGATGTAGTATAAATATTTAACAATATGTACAATATGAATATAAACATATATACGAAAAAAAGTATATATGTATATGTATATATATATGAACATAAACCTATAAACAACAGTGGCAATGGAATGAGGTAGTAGTGCAAGTAGTGGTAATAGTGCAGTATGGCTTATTTATTGTTCATGAGAGTGACGGCCAGTGGAAAGAAGCTGTTCCTGTGTCTGGTGGTTTTGGCGTAGAGCCCTGTAGCTCCTACCAGAGGGGAGGAGTTGGAACAGCTTGTGTCCAGGGTGTGAAGGGTCTGCAGTGATCTTTCCAGCCCTCCTGACTCTGGAGGTGAACAAGTCCAGGATGGAGGGCAGGCTGGAACCAATGATCCTCTCTGCAGACCTGACAATCCGACAATGCTGCGGGTCTTGCTCTATCTCTGTGAGGATTTATGTCTAACCCTGGTGTGTTTCCTTCAGTAGTGTCCTTCTCCGTGTCCCGCCTCTCTCCTTAGGCACAGCTGTGCCTCATCTCCCGTGATCATCTCCAGCCGACATAAATACTCCGGTCATTCTCGTCCCAGCTGTCAGTCCGTCCGTTTACCTACCTGGTATTCCGACCCATGAGTAGTCCGTCTTTCACCTTCTGAGTTTCCGGTTCTAACTACCCGTTTGTTTTCGACTTACCTGCCATCCAGTGTCGAGACTCGGGTTTCACCTGTGCGAAGAAGCTTCCCAGTTCGTTCCTCGGAGATCAGCTGTGAAGTCTTGTCGATCCTGTGTCGAGCCTCGAGTTGTCACACAGTGGATACAGCCTGCCTTCCTGCCTTCCAGCCGCGGACACAGCGGAGCCTCTTTCCGGCTCGGATCCTAGCGGAGCACGTGGACGCGCCTCCGCTTTGACGTGACTGTTTTGCTGCCGGCTTCATCTGCCGCTTCGAGGGATAGCGGAGCTCTCGCCCGGATTCGGAGGAGAGAGAAGTGACTTTACGCACCTGTGGGTGCCTGGCTACTTCAGAACTTGGACTTTGTTGTTTCCTGTTTTTCCCCTGCCTGTGAATAAATCCTGGTTTCAGAAAGAACTCTGCTGTCCTGTATCTGCATTTGGGTCCATGAACACACCACATCATAACAATCTCTCTCTCTCTCACACATCAAATCTACTTTAAAATCAACACTTACACAATGGTTTACTAGATTATGGGTAGTGGTGTCACGGATCGATCCGTGATCGGTTCGGATCACTCCTCACCGTTCGGCACACTTGTGAACCGCGGATCAATTGAGTATTTTTATTTTTTTTTACAGTTTAATCATCAGTGTAATAAAGTTTTACTGCTGCTGTTCTTTTTCAAGTAACAAGTCCCCGAATATCAATCCAGAGTGTCAGTGAACAGATATAAAGCAGTAGTGTGTTCACGTGAACAGAGCAGGTTAGAAGCATTTAATGGTGAAAGTCATGGCGAGCGGAGGAGCTTCAGAAGCCACCGTCATTTAAGTCGTAAGTTTGGGAGCATTTTGTCTTCCCTGTAACTTATGACGGGATGAGGGTGGTGGACAAAACCGTTACGGTATGTAGGCGTTGTTTAGAGAGACATATGACAACGGCGAAACATCGGACATGTCCACACATATGAAGAGCCACCACCCCGGTCTGTCAGCAATGGGGGACACTCCCTTGTGGAAAACAAAGGATTTCAAAATCTGGTTAAAGTGCTTGAGCCACGCTACGAAATCCCCTCACGCACCCACTTCAGTATGAAGATCGTTCCTGTATGAAAAGGAAAAGACTGACTGCTCACTTCATCACGGTGGAGTGGAGATTCATAGTCCGGTGCTGCAGACACGCCTCTGTGAGAGTCACACACACACCTGGTGCAGGTGCTGACAGAAGCAGTAGAGTGGAAGCTAGACAGGCCCAGTAGTAATATCCCAGTCACCACAGAAAGGTCTACCCTCTCCCCAGACAATGGACATATTCTCATCTTTTTGAAAAACCTTTTAAAGTTGTAAACCATTTCATAGTAATGGTGAACATTATTGTGTATTTGAATGACATAACCTGACAGGAAGTAAACATAGACTTGTTGCTGCCGAGCAGTTCAGTTCAGCTGAAACAGTGGAAGCTAGCTCACTGGCTGTTTCTTTCTTTCAATATTGATCAAAGGATGAGGGTATCAACATACCTCATGTTGCACTTAAACTTAAGATAATTGAGTATTCTTGAATGTTTTATTTTTATTTATTTCAAATTGGACATTTCACTATTTTTGTTTTCATGTAAGACTATAGGCCAAAGTTCTTTGCTTTAAGTGTTTTTGAAGTTCTTTAATTAATAAATGGAAAGCAAAGTTATATTTGTCTACCTCCCCTTTTCTTTGCTGATCCGAAAAATGATCCAAACCGTGATCCGAACCGTGACCCAAGAACCGTGATCCGTTGGGTCATAAATGTGGTCAACACACGTCTCTCACTCATTTCTTCGGTTTCATTGTGTTTCTCGTAGCTCTGCTGGTGTCTGAAGAATCTGTCCTACTGGAGAGCAATCAATGTTTTGTTCCTTTACATTTTATCTGCAGACTTCACAATAGTTGTGCAGAACAAAATAAGCATTAATAAGAAAAGGAAAGTCTTCCGTTTTGTGTCCATCACCCTCCCTAAAGCCGCTAACCGTGACTTCAGACGTCTGCTCCGTAGGTCTGATAACCCCGCTGGACACGCCGCTCACTAATCGCTCCAATAACAGCTGCTTCCCCGCAAAAATGCAGACTTTAACTGGACAACAGCTGCTAGTAAAGACAACAAGGTCAGCAACACCTGTAATCGGTTGTCCATGTTGAATTAACCTGGCAGTCGATTGGTAATCAAGGCTGTTGTTTGTGAATTCCCGGGTAAGGGTCACGCGATAGGGGTGTGACGAATCAGGGAAGGACACGTCATGACTGCTAAGAACCAATCAAGTAGTGAACACGTGATCGTTTCCAAATGTATGCGTTTACGCCGTCCACACAACAAAGCAACCCTGTAGTTTTCAAACGTATCCGTCCTCGGGAGCGTTTTCAAACTCCTCCGTTTTCGGTGCTTTGAAAACTGAGGCGTAGTGTGGACGCTCAGTGTAAACGTAGCAAAACATATGCGTTTTCAAATGGAAATGTAGTAGTGTGGACATGGCCTCAGGCTTTGACAAAAAATAACATGGAAATAAATAACGGTTATTTTTATTTTATTGTTTGCACAGTGGACAATCTCTCAAAGGGAAAACCTCTTGTCTTGTAGTTTGTGGTGATACTGTTACTGAAAATAGCAATAAAATGTCAAGATTTGTCTTTATTCTTGTTCTATAATTTCATAAATACAACAAACTATAGTTTTTGTATATATATTATAACAATATATAAAACTTTATAAGCTGTGATATCAAATAGCTTTTACGGCTCCAGACAAATTGTATTTGGTGGAAAATAGGGCAAAATGGCTCTTTGGATAGTAAAGGTTGCTGACCCCTGACGTAACGTAATCAGCTCATCACATAGGCACGTCTGTTCATTTAAACTGTATGGTATTGTTATATTAGCTTTTTGCAAAGACTTGCATTGATATGTTAACATATGTGAGGCACATGCGAACCCACAGTTGCACACCCAAAGCTTATTTTAAGTGTTTATCCTGGATGTCATCAAACTTTCCAGAAGTTCAGTTTTTTTATTTTCTTTGTTTTACAGTCACTCGTCATGTTATGTTCAAAAGTTTCTCAAACAGAGGAGAAGAAGCCCACAGAGGAGAAGAAGCAGCCTCCCCCCTTGCTCTCTTTCTTCCATCAGCAAGTAGGGCCGAATCAACTGGTTTGAGTTCAAATCAAAAGGAATTTAATATACTAATGAAAGCAAATGCAGTTACAAACTGAATCACACTATGAATTACAAAATGCATATATATACTGTATATCATGAAAGTGAGACCCCATCCGGGCCACACGACCCCATAGTCAGGAGGAGATCTGATTATCTCCGGGGATTCACAGCTCTTCTTTAATGTTCAAGCTGCCACATTTATGGCACATGAAGTCTTCAGTTGGTGTGTGTCAAAGTCTCAAAGTCTCTGCCCCGTCTTTCAGAAAGAAAAATGATCCCCTCTCAACAACTTTTAGAGTGTTGTTTCTCCGAGCTCAGGACACGGTCGCCACTGCTACTGGTCTGCTCGAGTCACCCATCACTTCGTTCCCGGAACGAACCGACCCGGTCGGATTAAAAAAAATTAAATCAAAACTCTGTTTAACGCGCCGTGAACGCGGTGCGTTCTTGAACGTACCAAACACGGTTGGTCTGAAAATAAACAAAATGTGACAACAAACAAACCACTGCGCAGTCAAATCACAAACAAATATTTGCATTCAGTTTGTAAATGTGCCTCATACAGTATGTCAGCTGTTTCAAATTTCAGGTCAGTAGTACTTTACCAGCCTGCTGCGGTCTCTCCCTCGTGGTCAGCCTTCAGAAGACGTCGATCGTCGGACACTTTTGCCTAAGCTTCCTATTTCTACCGATGCAGATTTTTATTAAAACAGCTCTGCTCAACCTTTGTTCGTGCGCACTCCGAAAGTGTCCATCGAACCACGTCCCTTCAGCCTTCTCCGAGTCCAGTTGAGAAATCGTGTCGGGGTCACCAATTAGTTATGTTCAAAAGTTTCTCAAACAGAGGAGAAGAAGCCCACAGAGGAGAAGAAGTAGCCCCCCCATTGCTCTCTTTCTTCCATCATCAAGCAGGGTTGAGCTGGTTGAAGTTTAAATCAAAAGATATTTAATAACTACAGAAGCTAAACAGTTGCAAACTGAATCACACTATGAATTACAAAACAAACATATTTCATGAAATAGAGGCCCAATCCGGGCCACATGACAGACAGTTGTGTCTGCCCCATGGTCAGGAGGAGGCCTGATTATGTCCTGCAATTCGAAGATCCTTTGTCCCTCCAAAGTTACATTTCTCAGCTGATCGATCAGCTGAAGTCCAACAAGCCCCTCCTTGGCTCCTGACCTGTTGACACCTCACCCAGCCACTTCTTCCAACCCTCGCTCCAGCACATTCCTCAAACCCCCTCTGTTACAGGCACTCAAACACACTTCTACAAGTAAATACACTGTATCACATAATATCCATAATTTGGAGCACTTTAAAACTTAAATTCCTCACAGTCATCAGAGATTAAGGATACCAGCCAGATGCTGCAGTCAAGTCTATAAGTATAAGACTTGTTAACAAGCTAGACTGTGATGCAGTTCTATTACACTGTTCTTGGTACTAATTCAACGTTTCACCCTTAATGCTATTTTAATTTAATATTACACTGTTGATGCTAATGAGTTCAGTTAAGCTGGTCATTAACGATTTTATTAGTTTATTAGTTTTCTTCTAAACATGTAGTACATTGTGAGTTGTGTGATGTAATACAGATCTCCTTTTGTTGTTTGTCTTGAGAACATGTAAAACTGCAACAATTATGTATTGAATGTCTATTGTGATTCTTTCATTTCTTGGGAATTAAATGCAAAAGCATTGGGTTGTAACCTTTGTAAATAAACGTTCTGGCATATACCGTAAAATCACGGTAAAACCCAGTTAGCCTACTATCGCATAACATTATACAGTAAGATACCGTAAAATTACATTACGTTAGCTGCACCGTAAATTACTGGCGTCCCTGCTGCCAGTAAGTTACCGTTAATTTACGGTGAAATTGTTGAGTGTACTTATATATATATACATACGTTGTTTTTTATTTTCTCTCTTATTATTATTTTTGTGTACACACCCATTTATATATATACACAGTAGTGTGGTCCTTTGTGAGGGGTAAATTTTCGAATTCATTTATTTTAAGCTCCAACCCCCGGAATTCGTTGTAATAGTCGAGAAAACTCTCCTGGTGAATTTCTTTCAAATTCCAACAACATTTACCCCTCCCTCATCGACCTTGAAGTTTAGCCTCAGTTTCTCGGGGCGGCTGACATTAGAACGACGACGTATCGGCCTGTGCTAAACTTCTAAACACTCCTGTAATGTCCAATCGTCTCTTTTGATGTGATACGTCGATCTGTGGTTTTTTTCCAGGTTGAGTCATCACTCATCAGTCTATCATGGCAGCAGTGAACTGTCGCTATTTGATTGCTCCGTTGTAAAACATTGCCGGGTCTCAACTTCCCTCGGAAGAAGAAGTGCTGGGACTGTTGAAATACCGAATCGAGGTCGAGAAGAAGTCTGTGCGCGAGGCGGCCAACGATGTCATGAAAATTGTCATTGAGCTCTGGTTGAAGACCAGGATCCCATTCCAGCGAAAGGATACCATCCTGGCAAAGATTGAAAAACTCCATAAGGAGTTTGGAAACGTCAAGCGGAACAAGGGGCGAGCTGGCTCTCAAGCGGTGCGTGAGGAAGCTTTCAAGAAGCGGATGAAGAATCTCTTCGATGTCGCCGCCACCAATGCCCTGGACGTCCTCACGAATGAGGAGGATAAGGCATTTCTGGTAGCACAGCGCGAACCCGGTTGCCGTGGAGAGCTGGGATCGGTCAACACGCGGTTAGCTGCCGTGGAGGCCCGCGCAGCTCAACGCTGTCAGCTGCAGGAGCGACATAGGCAGCGCGCGGAGGATGAAGCTAGCACGTCCATGACCACAGTGGAATTGGAATCGTCGGAGTTGCCCTCATCCAGGAGTACAAACGAAGGCTAACTCAGGATGAGGAGCAACTGCAATTTCTCCTCCAAGTTGTCTCTCGTCATCGCGCGGAGTTCCCAGACTCCAGAAAGAAGACCGTGGCTGCTGGTGTGGCGGCCCAGCAGGAGCACTAAGTCGGACGGGCCTAGGACTCCCTAGGAGCCTTGTGGATCCTTGAGGGGCGCAGAATCGTGGAGTATGTTAGAGTCTTCTAAAGAGACTCAGATTGTGTTCATGGAACCAAAATGATACTTAAAATATACTGCAGTTACACTTGATTTACGTTGGGCTACAGCCGCTACAAACTATGTATTTGAGGTAGAAAGACATTTTGCTTAAGATTTTTGTTATAGTTTAATACATTTAACTGTGTAATGAGGTAACCATTTATAATAAATTTGTTTTCAAGGATTGTTTTTATTCATTTTTATTTTTATTCTCATTTTAATCCTTATACGCTCTATTTATTCCCAGATAAAAAGTGTCTCTCGGGCATCCTCAGGGTGAAACTTCAAGGTTGATGAGGGAGGGGTAAATGTTGTCGGATTGAGAAAAAAATTCACCAGGAGAGTTTTCGCGACTATTCCAATGAATTCCAGGGGTTGGAGCTTAAACTTTCAGACTTTCAATTTTAAGGACCACCCTAATACACAGTACATATATATACACACACATATACATATGTACACAAAAAACAATATTGAGAGAGAAAAGAAAAAGGGAATAATATGAAAAAGAAAAGTATATGTTAATAAATAAATAAATTTAAATTTATTTAAGTAAAATAAAATGAAAATTACTTTTGCAAAAGGGTAGCATTTGCATCAGAGCAGGGCTAGTTACAGATGAGCATAGCATGGTAGTCCTGGAAGTACATCAACCCATCTCAATTGTTTAAACACCTAGTTACAATGTAACACAGGTCGACCTTCGTAAAAAAAAATAAAGGGTCATTCTCTCCATTGTATGAACCTGTTTCAGTCTCTGCAACCACTGAGTTACAGTTGGTGGTTTTGCATCCTTTCAGTTCACAGTTATCATTTTCATGGCAATCATTATAACCCTGTTGGTTTTTAGCTCATAATTAATCTATAAAGCATTAGTAAATGATTAATTAACTATTTATACAGCTATTGGTTACAACTTAGAAACTCTTATCAGGTAGCGGCACCAACACACACAAAATAAGCATATGTTCATGTAAATAACATTGAGTAGAACCATCTAATATGCGGCATGTAACCCTGCCGGCTGCTTTCAGTTTTCAGTGAAAACATATCGGTGTCATCATTTGTTCCCCTTTCATATGCATGACAGCTTACACAGCATGTGTTCATTTCACTGTGGCTTTTGTGTGTGTCTGTGACCAGTCAGCATTTTGCCAGCACATCCGTCTTCATCTCCAGCAGCAGTAAAATATGTCTCTTTCCTGTCCTCACTATATGAGACAGGAATTTACTTGCCAGAAGTCATCATCAGCAACATGAAAAGGACAGAGCCGTATGGCATATTCTATGACATTGTGTGATATCTTATTAGATAGGGTATATAGATATTTGTGTTGGAGTAGAAATATAGAAATATCTGGCCCTTGTGTTATCATTGTCACCAGCCCCTTTAGAATAAATGTATGAGCTCTGTGCCGTTGCCTCCATTGTGAGGCACTTTAAAAGCCTCTGTTGTGATCTTTTATATTTTATTGGCCCTGTGATGAATAGGTTGGAAATGGGCGGGTGAGAGAAACATCCGTTTATCATAATCACTCTAAAAAAATAAAAAATACAGGAGATCCATAAGAATGTCAGCCGCATCTGCAAATTCAGACCCAGAAATTGAAGTGAGGTGTCATGCTGAGACAAGGATTGTGTCTGTGCGTAATTAAATTCACACAAACAAAGAAAAAAATGTACTCAGCTTTCAGAGATGCAGATGAATCATTTTAAAACACAGTAGCTAAACAGCCAAAGAGCAAATTCTGTGTGATCTATCATCTGTGTGTCTTTCTAACTTCACACAAGTAAAAGCTTTTGTCCATTTGTGTGTACCACGGGCATCTCTGTAGCTTATTTCAGAGACACATTCTTGAGTGGATAACCTGCTAGCAAACTAATGGTAATTAAAGCTTTAAGCAGCGATGTACGGGCCCTCACACCTTCCCGCGACTCGGGGGTACTGGCGGGACGCCGGCAGAAGGGGCCATAAATATCTGCGACCATCAGACAGCGCTCCCACAAGTTAGACTTATTTTTAATGCTTGGACTGTGTGATGCTGGAAATTATGTAGTGCAAATATTCCACCAGTTCCTGTATCTACTATGTGGCGCTATAAAACACGCGCAAACATGCATTATGTTGCTCTATATCAAGTATAGACCACATCATGGAAATATGGAAATCGGATTCAGTTTGTCACAGAACGCTGTCTTCCTGTTGCCAGTAGGTGGCACTATGAGTGAAAATTGGCTTGTAGACATTCTCATGCCATGACTGTTATCAAGTTTGGGACAGATTTGAGCAAGTCCAGTGGAGTTATATCAGCTTGTTGTTTAATGGCGAATCAAGTACAATGGCCGCCACGGCTACGCCATTCCATCAAACATAAAGCTTTGATTATCTTTTAATTGCAAAGGTCTTTAGATTATACTGACCAAATTTGAAGTGGATCTGACAAAGTCCCTAGGAGGAGTTCGTTAAAGTATAGCGACTAAAAATCAAGGGGAAATTCAAACATGAATCTATATGGCCGACTTCCGGTTGGTTTTAGAGCATGGTCCCAAGATACTTTTTTTTAAGTCTCCATGTGAAACATGTCCCTACCAAATATCACACATGTACGTCAAACATAGCGCTGGGGCTGCGTTTTTTAATATTTGTAGGGGGTACTATCGAGGCAATTTTCAACGGTCAAGCCAGAAAGCCATATGAAATATTTATTTCCATTACCTATGACACCTGTGCAAAGTTCCAAGGCTTGTTGAGCATCCTAAACCACAGAAAAATAAGCTTCATTTTTAATGGCAGATGACGTGTTGCCACGGCAACAGCGTTTAACGACAACTCACAATATTCATGATGAAGCATCATCAATGTCTTACGGCTTACCTTACCAAATTTGAGACTGATCTGGGCAACTTCGTAGTAGGAGTACATCAAAGTATAAAACTTGTCATTTCCTTTTGCCAGTAGATGGCGCTATGAATTTTTGTAAATGTTGGCATAGAAATGTGCTCAGGCCTGGACCACCATCATGCATAACAAGTTTGGGGCAGATTGAATAAAGTACCTTGGAGTTACAACAACTTCCTCTTTCACGGCGAACGGCACAAAATGGGCGTGAAATGGGTGCCACATAAAACAAAGGTTGTTCAATGTCAGTAGACCATTTTAGCAACTTTTCATCATTAAAGTCTTTAGATCATCTTGACCAAATTTGAAGTTGATCGCATAAATTCTGTGGGAGGAGTTTGTTAAAGTACAACTCCTAAAAACAATGAAAAATGCAAAAAAATGGGTGTATTACTGTATCGTCCCCTAGTGGTTGTATGGAATAAAAATGTGAGGGTATGTTACAGGACACAATGTGGACATATGCTACAGATTTTGTAGCGACCAAGCCAGAAATCCACATGAGATCTGTAATTTCATCACTTACGACATATGTAGAAAGTTCCATGAGTCTTTAAGTATCCCAAGTCACAGAAAATCAGCTTGCTTTTTCATGGCGAACAAAGCGTTGCCACGGCAACAGTTATCCAAAAACTCACAATATTCATTATGAACTATTATCAATGTCTTATGGCTTTCTTTCTAAAATGTGAGGTTGATCTGGTGAAATGGCTAGGAGGAGTAAATCAAAGTGTAAAACTTGTAATTTCCCTTTGCCAGTAGGTGGCGCTATGACTGTCAAAATGTAGGTGGCCATGGTTGTTCCATGAAAACTCATGATTTTGATAACTTTTCATTATAAAAGTCTTAAGATCGTGCTGACCAAGTTTGAAGCCGATCGCATGAATACTGTAAGAGGAGTTCGTGAAAATACAAAGACTGAAAACGGGAAAAATGGCCAAAAAGAGCTAACTACTGTAGCGTCCCCTAGTGGCTGACGGAAATGAAAATGTGGGGGTATGTTACAGGCTTCAATGTGGACATTTGTCTCAAATTTTGTGATGATAAGCACAATGGTTTCAAAGTTGGGTTGATTGATGTACAGAGCCACGCCCCTTATACATTCATTCGTCCATATCTTCTTAACGCGATAAGTTATCAACATGTTTTTAGGGGGCTTTTGATGACATCGATTCAATCATGATCCACATCAAATTTGGTAGCAAAAAAAAAGCTATGATTTCAGCAAGTCCAGTGGAGTTACTTGAACTATTTTAGCGCATGTCGAAGGTCTGAATCTGTGAATTGGACAACGTGTCCCTGAGTTAGACATATTTTTCAGAGTGAGTGACGCTGGACATTATGTTTTGCAAATAGTCCAACACTTCTTGCATCCACTATGTGGCGCAAGTAAACATTAGTGCTGCAACGGATCATAAAAGTCATGGTTTGGATCGATCACGGATTAGATCAGCACAAAAGAAAAAAGTGGGTTAAATATAACTGTTAGAGATCCCTGATCAAGTTTGTTTTTGCTGCCGATACTAATTGATGATCATTGATGATTGATATTGTTAGATACAGAGCCCTTTGTTGTTTGATTATAGCAGCTGGTATGCTAGGCTCCAGACTTTGTTTTTGTAACGTCATAAAAATCATTTCAACCGCTCTGAAATTAGTAAACCGTCAGAAATTGAAATGTTATGCTTTTAGTTTTAGTTATAGTCATCTATAGTATTTTTTTCTCATAAAACACACAATACAAATGACTATGAAATAAAAGATTCTATTTTTATGGATTACCACAAATGATGTTGTAGTGGGGAACACTCCTCAGAGAAAGTGTAGGGTTGTGAACGCAGCCCTCAGGCTAGGCTCCTCCCCCCCAATTAGTGCCAGCATTTAAAAGGCACCTGTGGTCCTGGCCTCAGTCCTTTCTGGCCCCTGCCCTGGTGTTGTGGTGAGTTTCAGACGTATTCCTCCTCTTGTTGCCGTCTGACTACTTACCCCTTGTTTGAGGTGGTAAGTAGTCACAATCTTAATTTGTATTATTTTGCAGCATGGTGTGCCCTTTTAATCTCTGTTTATCATTTGTAGGTTCACCTGCTGCTGTTTTGCTGCCTTATTTTTTTTGTTTTTGCCTCCATTCTACTTGTTTTGCTTTTGTTGTGCATGTTTTAGCTGTTCATTTGTTCTGCATGGTTTGGTAGTTTTGATGATTTTCCTTTAATCCTTTAATAAATATTATGTTAATTTTACAAAATGCGTCTCTGTCAAATATCAGTAATGAATCTGTGTATCCTTAATAAATTCAAAACTATATATATTTGGGTCGTTAAGTTTATATTTCCTGGGGTGTAAGTCTCCAGGTGGCGTTGTTTGTTCCCTTTCATTTCCCCCCCCCCCCCCCCCTAAGGCCACGCTACATTCTGGCCTTGTTGGCAGGGTTACTGTGAAGGCAGAGACGTGTAGTTATAGATTTTTTTTACATATCCCAGTGGGTTTATTGCGTGTGCGTGTGCGCGTGCGTGCGTGCGTGCGTGCGTGCGTGCGTGTAACGGCAGCAGGCCCTGGTCGGATCCCGAAAGACAAGCCACTACTCTTCTCCTCTGCACTGCTTCCTCGTGGAGGAGGAACTCGCTCAGTTAAGAGACTTGGTCACACAGCTGCAAGCTGAGAATCGATGGATGCGTCAGGAAAAGGAAGTCAACCAGCCTGGGGCCAGCGACTCATCAAGTTCTTCTAGACATGGGCACCCTTCGGTCCATGCTCCATTAACAGAGAGACTGATATATCTTCCCAGAGACAGGAAGTGCCCCATGTTTAGGGGTAGGATGGGTCTAAGCATTGTTGAGTGGATCGAAGAGGTCCAGTCTTGTATACGTGCTCGGCATCTGTCCCCAGCTGAACAAGCACTTTTCATATATGATCATTTAGAGGGAGAGGCAAGGGAAGAGGTTAAGTACCGGTCTCAGGAGGAAAGGGAAGATCCTGACCAGATTCTGGCTATACTGCAGGAATTGTATGGGTGTACGAGGTCATATGTGTCTTTGCAGGAAGATTTCTTTTCCAGAAAGCAACAAGAGGGAAACGCTACAAGAATTTTCTTATGCACTCATGTGTCTCATGGATAAGGTTGTAAAAAGGGCCTCGCATGGGTTACTGAACAAGGACGTGTTACTCGGAGATCAGTTTGTCGAACATGTGTCTGATTGTTACCTACGCAGAGAACTCAAGCAGTTTGTCAGGGGTCACCCCACTGCCATCTTGATAGATGTCTGTGGTGAGGCCATTAGGTGGGAACAAGAAGGGATGCCAGGGGGTGGGAGGAGCAGAAGCAACTCTCTCCCTGCAGCATTTGGTTTTCAGCATTCTGTTCAGGGAGGCCATCCCGGTTATGGCAAGGCAGGTAACTCCTCTGTTACCTCTGAGCTAGGTGAACTAAAGGAAATTGAGGGATCAGTTGAATCGGCTTACCAGAAGCCTTACAGCACTTAACAATGTCCCTAGAACTCAGTCAAAGCCTCGCATGAAAACTGTAATTTGTAGGAGGTGCCAACAGCCTGGTCACTTTGCAAGAGCGTGTAAAGGAGAATATGTTGCTGCTTTGCCCCAGCCAGCCACTGTAGCAGTACACACCAACTCTAATGATCAGCACTCTACTCAGAACCAGGGAAACTTTCGCCCTCTGAACTGTTGAGCCAAAGTTCAGGTGGGGGCTCCCCCGGCTCAGAGTCTGCAGTAGATGACCCTCACAATCTGGTGTCTGCTTGCCCAACCATTACGGTGTTGATGGGTGGGGTTTGGGTTCCATGCCTCGTTGACACCGGGTCAATGGTCTCAACCATAACGGTTTCTTTGTACAGCATTTTGTACCTTGGGGCACAGAAAAGCTTCACTCTTGCAACTGGTTGAGGCTAAGTGCTGCTAATGGGCTGGCAATACCGTATGTAGGCTACTTTGAGTTGGATGTGCAGCTTTGTGATAAAGTTATTGCAAAGCGGAGAGTGTTGGTGGTTAGGGATCCCTCACACAATATGCCTGCAGTTCCTGGTGTACTAGGAATGAATATCATCAAGGAATGTTACTGGGAGTTGTTTGTACAGCATGGTCCGGCTCTTTTTAACTTGCCCTCTGTGTTGCAGGCTCCAACCCCAATTCAGCAAGCTCTCCAGCAGTGTCACCAGGTCCAGTCTAATGCCCCTCCTGATCGCTCAGGTCGTGTAAAAGTGAAGGGAGGGAGGGTCTGCAGAGTTCCAGGGGGTGCAATGAAATTGGTGGCAGCCACATGCTCCCAACATCACCTGGCAGATGATGTTTTGTTTGAGCCCCTTACCAACGGCTTACCTGCAGGGTTACTAGCATCCCCAGTGCTAGTCCGTGTGATAAGAGGTACTGTTTATATCCCCATTGTAAATGTAGGGGCCGAAGATGTTTTACTGTACCCTCGCACTGTTTTGGGCACCTTGAGTCATGCCCACCTGGTGAGTTTACCCGCAGGTCTTGAAGAGGGAGAGATATCAGCCACAGTTTCCTCCCAGACTGTAACCAGTACGGTGCAGGACAAAATTGCGGCAGCTGATTTAACGGCACTCAACGAGCCAGAGCAATGTCGGGTCAGGTCCTTACTGCAGAAGTACAGTGGTGTCTTTTCTGCCCATGAAGGAGATATAGGTTGCACTAATCTTATTTCCCATGAAATTCCTTTAGTGGATGAGGTACCTGTACGTCAGAGATATCGGCGCATTCGTCCGTCAGAGTATGAGGCAGCAAAGACTCTCATCCACCAGCTTCTTGAGGCACAGGTTATCAGAGAAAGTAGTAGCCCCTTTGCCTCTCCCATTGTGCTGGTAAAGAAGAAGGATGGCAGCCTTCGTCTGTGTGTGGACTATCGGCTCCTGAACAGCAAGACCCGCAAAGACTCATTCCCATTGCCCCGTATTGAAGAGTCCCTTGACACCTTGTCAGGGGCCCGCTGGTTCTCGACTCTGGATCTGGCTGCTTGGTACAACCAAGTACCAGTCCTAGAAAAGGACAAAATGAAGACTGCATTCTGCACCCCCTTTGGGCTGTTCGAGTGGAACCGGATGCCATTTGGGTTGTGCAATGCCCCACTGTAGCACAGCATGTGGAGCGACTGGATGCCGTACTGGGCCGATTGCAGCAGGAGGGCCTCAAAGCTAAGTGGGAAAAGTGCTCCTTCTTCAGACCAGAGATGAAATACTTGGGCCACATCATATCCAGGGATGGTGTGTCCACAGACCCTGGCAAAATAGAAGTGGTCTCAAAGTGGCAGCGACCTAACCATGGGTCTGAGTTGCGTTCCTTCCTAGGATTTGCAAGCTACTACCGCCGTTTTGTTGAGGGGTTTGCCAAGCTTGCTGCCCCACTGCATCGCCTGGTTGCTGAACTGACTGGCTCAAAATCACGGAAAGCAGGAAAAATTCTACCTGCTGCATGGACGGAGGAGTGTGAGCAGAGCTTTGAGGGCCTTAAGGGTAGGTTGATGGCTTCTCCAGTCTTAGCCTATGCTAACTTCACCTTACATCCTAGAGGTTGACGCCAGCTACAGTGGACTGGGTGCTGTGCTCTCACAAGAACAGGATGGTAAGGTAAGACCCATAGCTTATGCGAGCCGTGGCCTTAAGCCTACAGAGCGTAACATGAGCAACTACAGCTCTATGAAATTGGAGTTTCTGGCCCTCAAATGGGCCATGACTGAAAAATTCAGAGATTACCTCTTGGGACAGAAATGTGTGGTGTATACGGACAATAACCCACTAAGTCATCTATCCACAGCCAAGCTGGGTGCCACGGAACAGCGTTGGGCTGCACAACTTGCCGGCTTTGATTTCACGATCAAGTATAGGCCTGGTCGCAGTAATCAGAATGCAGATGCCCTTTCCCGCCAGCACCCATTCAGCGCATCGGATTATGCAGCTTCTGGCATCAAAGTTCCAGACTCGCTCCAGCAGGCTATGGGAACCAATCAAGCTACACAGGCCACCATCTCAGTTTTCCCTTGCCACACTCCGTCTGACCTACGTGTTTTACAGGAAGCAGACCCTATCATCAAGGAATTCCTGGGGTTTTGGACCAAAAGGAAGGGCCCTGATGCAGCTGAACGACGCCAGGCCTCCAAGGAAGCTCTTGTGCTGGTCAGACAGTGGGACCGGATAGTGGAACAAGATGGAGTGCTTTATTGCCGAATCTGCCGCCCCAAGGGAGAAGAGGTTCTCCAGCTGGTGCTACCCATGTCGCTTAAGAGCCAGGTCCTGTATCAGCTACATCATGAACATGGACATCAAGGCATACAACTGATTTGGTCCATCAGCGGTGCTACTGGCCCGGAATGCACCATGGCATTAAGAAATGGTGTCTGGAGTGTGAACGTTGTCAGCTAGCTAAAAACACTCAACCGGCTACCTGCGCCTACATGGGCCATTTGTTAGCATCTCGCCCAAATCAAATACTTGCGGTGGACTACTATGCTAGAGCCGTCGAAAAATGGGATGGAGAATGTCCTGGTCATGACTGATGTCTTTTCAAAGTACACTCAGGCAGTTCCAACACACGACCAACGGGCCTCAACGGTGGCCAAGGTGCTGGTCAATGAGTGGTTCTGCAAGTTTGGCGTTCCCAGTCGTATCCACTCTGACCAAGGCAGGAATTTTGAGAGCCATCTTATCAAACAGCTTTGCAGTATATACAGCATTGAGAAAAGCCACACCACTCCCTACCATCCAGCTGGAGGTGGCCAATGTGAGCGGTTCAACCGCACCTTACATAACCTCCTAGGCACCCTGCCAGTCACCAAGAAGAGGGATTGGTCGTGCTACCTGCCACAAGTGACTTTCTCCTACAACACCACGGCGCACCAATCCACTGGTGAGTCTCCATTTTTCTTGATGTTTGGGCAAGACCCTCAGTTACCTGTCGATTTCCTTTTGGGCAGAGTTCAGGAACCTGTGGCTGGTAGCGCCCATGACTGGATTGTGGAACACCAAACACGACTACGACATGCTTTTGAGGGCGCTACCAAACACCTCGAGGCTACAGCTGCTCAGCGTAAGAAGCACTATGATAAACGGGTGCGAGATGTCCCCCTGCAAGAAGGTCAGTTGGTCTACCTCCGGGATGTTGGAGTCGGAGGCCGTCATAAGATCCAAGACATCTGGAGCTCGGTAGAGTACAAAGTGCTAAGGGCTCCAGCAGTTGGAGGATCGGTGTATACTATTGCCCCGATGAACGACCCTCACAAGGTAAAACATGTCCATCGTTCACTAATAAAAAGTAAATTGGCTTGTGTGATCAACAGTCCTAGTGAGCCAACCCAAGAGACGGAACCCCCTCCCATAGATGAGTCATCGCTGGATGGTGAATGGTTCATGCTGGTTCCTGGATGTACAAATGCACCAGTCGATTGCCAACCAAATCTGTATGCTCATGCCTCAAATCAGCCAGAGGCAATGGTGCCACCTTCTTCCAGCCGGCACCAGGCAAATCAACTACCAGGTACAGTCACGGTTCTCCCAGGCAACAGGGAGGCATCCACAAGAAGGACCACACAAACTAATGCTGGGAGGCATCCTAACCTCCATCACCTACCCCAGACAGCCGAGAGTAGGTCAATGGGGGCTACGAACTCTCAGGTACCTGTGCCTAGCGTTTCTGCCATATTCAGGCCGTGGCAGTAGGTCCCAATCGTCGGGACGACGATTTAAAAACTAGGGGGTAGATTGTAGTGGGGAACACTCCTCAGAGAAAGTGTAGGGTTGTGAATGCACCCCTCAGGCTAGGCTGAGGGGTGATATGAAAAACGTCTTCAAACTACTGGATTTATTAAATTGTATCACCAACACTATATTTTACGAGATTACATGTGAACACATCATGGTAACGTTTACCTTCGCCTAATACTCATTTTCACTGAGCCTGAGCCTGAACACTGAGCCTGAATGTGTCAAATGTAAACAAACGGAACCTTTGTTCGTTGCTGTTATCGGTAACTAGCTCTCCTCCTGTTGATTTCTACACGGATTAATTGTTTACAATGTAACGTTATAAGAGATTGGCGACTAGAAAAGCATAAATGGTGATGTCCTGATCGCATATTTGACATAAGTATCGTAAGTAAAAGTTTATTTCATAATGTGATGGTTAACATTTTAACTGCGTAATTAATCCGCAGTTGACATGAGTGTCGAACCGTGCGGGGGGGGATCCGTACGGACCGACAGTGGTCCGTTACACCAGTACTTTTAACTGTTAGCTAGCATAAAACTGTTTACAGATATTACCACTAACGATAGCCGCGAGGCTATCGTTGCTTGGAAACAATGTCCGCAGTGGTCCTGCTCGAAAAGTATGACGTTTTCATAAATGGAGCTATCTACACTTTAACTCCTAAATATGAAACTTGGTTGAAACTAACTGGGCAGCCCCAGTGACTCTGGGAGCAGTTTGTGAAGTTGAAGACTGGATTTGTAAACCCCTCTCATGGTATCGACCAAAGTACGTTCTATTATGGTTTTATTTTAATTATTGTTCAGAACAAAAAAATTGACTTTTGTGATGAGAAATTTTAGTATGCTAGTACATTTATACTGTGATTTAGTTTATGTGCCTTACTCATTAACAAAACTATCTGACATATGATTGTGTATTGGGGAGAGTGGTAACAGGACCATATGGATTATGTCTGCCTTTGCGTTGATAAGGGGAAGTAACCAAATAGGGGTTGCAGGTTAATGTTTAGGTGTGAAGATCCTAATTTAATCAAAGGTAACAGACGCATGTCTTTGTGTGACAAGGCTCAGAAGAGGAAGGGGCTGACGGAAGGTGTCAATGGGGAGCTTGAAACTGCTGACCAATTGTTAAAATGTAAATATCTGATGTCCCCCCACCCTGCTGTGTGCTGAGATGTTTAAGAGCAAGAGAGACACTGGATTCTTGGCTCATCCTCTGCAGACTGCGTTGCAGTCAGTATGACGGTGAAGCCTTCTCTGCACAGAGAATAAATACTTTAAAGACAAACTTCTTTCCTCAATGTTTCTTGTTTCAGTATTATAGGACTCACTCTGTACTAATGAATAGTTTTTTCCACTGCAAGCAACGTTGAAGTTGCAGCTGAGCTTCACGATAACAGTTATGTCAGTGTTGAATGTCCTGCAAGATCTGTCAGGGGATCTTTTCATCAAGGAGACCCTTGATTTGAGCATGGAGGACGTCAGTGCATGGCAATAAGTTTGGCCAGCATAGCAAAAAACTCAACTGACCGCGTGTTCTCATGGCAGTCCGACGATCTGGATAAGGTTGTAGTTGCAGGCGACAACTTGTATTCTTCTTTGCGTGACAGCAACTCCATCAGTGGCGGGTCCGAACTGCTATGTGTTCCAGATCTGCCCAAAGAGGCTGTAATTGATGGACACAAATATGAGTTTTCATATGGTGACCATGTTGCTGGAGATGTTGATGTGGTTGAGGGAGAGTTTATTGATGCAGGTGCGCACACCACTCTAAAAAAGGGATTAGAAAAGATGTTCATGGAATATTACACATGCTTTCTGACATTGAATGGCAGTACATGTGCCATCATTGGTCAACAGGGACAATACGCAGTGGTTGACTATCATGCACGTAATGCACTTGGGATGGTAGATGAGGGAGGACAAAGTGTTGTGTATTTTAGTTGCCTCGAACATGTGTTTAATCACATATGCAAATTCGCAACAATATATAAGGAATCTCAAAAGCAGTTTGAGATTGCTGGAGTTCGCATCATTCACAAAGACCCAGCTGAAAACAGTAATTTGTCCTTTGCTCAGAAAGTCGCTGTTGTAACAGAGACTGAGTTGGGTTGTAGTTTGCCTCAAAAGACTGTTCAGACAACACTTGGCTGCTCCAACAGTCGGAGAGGGGAAAAGCATAAGGTTTCAACGGGAGCTTGTAAATTAAAGAAGGTAAAAACGAGTGTTACTGCAGTTGATTCAGACGTCATATTTGTCAGTGATGTCAGAAGTAAAACATTGCACTTTGATCCCCTTTGTAAGGATGTTGCACACGTTCTGTGCACACTGTTGAATGTAGAGTCGGAGAAAGTAGATTCAGTATCTACAAATGTTGGTGTGTTAGGGGCACCATGTATGAAGGAGAAGATTGTTGGTGATGGAAACTGTTTCTTTAGAGCAGTCAGTCATGCTGTGTGTGTGGTACACAGAAATATCACAGAAAAATTAGACTTGCTGTGGTTAAGTAATTAGAAAGCAATGCTCAGTCATATAAGACTTTTTTGAAGATTTGGAATGGGCAGACAGATGTGACCTGTTGCGCCGCAATCCTGTCACTGCAGCAAGGATGTTTGATTTTAGATGGCATTGTTTTTTGAGAGAAGTACTTGTCTCCATCACAACCAATTGGTAAGATAGTTCAGTGTGGCTTTGTGGCACAAAGGCAGTAAAACTGCCTGTGCCAAAGCACACTGACTGTAATCCTGCGGGACTATTATTGTTGGAATGCTTTTAAGCATTCCAAGTATTGTTATCCTATTCTTTATTGTTGGAATGCTTTTGAGCATTCCAAGTATTGTTATCCTGTTTCTCTTTATTGTTGGAATGCTTTTAAGCATTCCAAGTATTGTTATCCTCTTCTTTATTCATCTTTTTATATTTCTTCCGTACATTTTTTAAAAAGCTTCTGCTCCTTCATATTTTGAGTTACAGAAACCGTTCAACTATCAAAATGTTCAGCTCATGAGTGCTATGTCTCTTCATATTTATAATCTTTAAACTTTTTGAATTATTAAGCTTTTTGCAACTTTTTTTTTAATGGGTTTCTATGGAGAACACTTTCAAATCCTTCAACTTCCTCATACTTTCATCTACAGACACCATTTCAACTTTCAAATGTTGAGAACATCCTTAACTATTGCTGAATGATTCAGCTTGTTGGTATCTTTTAAACATTTTGAACTGTAGCATTTTTACTTTAATGATTTTTCACTCCTTATCTGACTTCATAATGGGTGTGTATTGCGCAGCTTAGAGTGCGTGATGTCACCGTTAGAGTGAAGAGCAGCTTCAGAATCTTGTGAAAAAAAGATTTGTCTTTTGCCACTGTCTCCACAATTTTCACTCTTCATGCATAATTTCTGGATGGAAAAGTAGCTAATCTTGTCCTTGTTGTAAAAAACTGACTGTGGAATCCCACAGACTTACACATTTGGCACAGTAGCCTTTAATTGAGAGGAAAACCAACTTTCTGCTCCATAGAGACCAATGTTAAATCTTGCTTGAAAAACATCTTCGACAGAACACGGTACCCCATTTCTAAATCGCCTGTTCAGCCACATTATTTACACTAGAGACACACTTTTCACATGATCTGTTCTTCAACTCATCCTTCCTTCATTTATTAATATCGGAGCAATAGGAGCTACGGTTATGGGGGTTTTGAGGATTTGTTTGAGATTTGTTTCCCTGCTTTTTCTCCATGAACAGGCTGCAGGCACACAGGTGATTCTGATTGAGCTGTTGATGTTGATAAACACACAGACTCACAGACACACCCACACACATGACTTAGAGATATAGTGATGCAGCTCAGCCAATCAAATGTGGGTATTCTGACAAGTTTCCTGATTGGAGTGACATGTACACACACCATGACACAAGAGGGCGAGACGAGGAAAGACATCGCAGAGCAGGACAATAGTTAGGTAAGCTGTAAATGTTAAAACATAGGACAATCTCCAAATGAGAAAGATTGCCAGAGAGATCAGAGTCTTGAACCAAGAATGGTTAGACTCGTATAGGCACATTTCTCTCACGGACAGGTGTTTGTGATTGAGCTAATTAGTGAACACAGACACACATGAGTTAGAGATATTCAGGGAAAGATCGTTAGACCTCCTGTCTGTCTGCCTGTCTCACTCACTCTGTCTCTCTCTCCCCTCTCTCTTTGTGTCTGTCTCTCTCTCTCTCTCTATCATGCAGTCATTCAGGTCTTAGATATTTTTAGAGAACCCCCCTCCCATTTCAAAATAAAAGCTCCACAGAGTGAATTCTAACTGGAATGCTTGTGATGAAGCCTGTCATTTAATAACCTCTGTTTTTGTGTGTCAAACATTATGAATATGTATCCTCTCCCCCTCTCTCAACCACCCAGTCCCACCCTTTCAAAATAAAAGCCCCATAGAGTAACTATCTTAACATGAAGCACAGAATACAAGATTCAATCCAAGAGTATGAATCTAAAATGCAGAAAAGAGAGCAGCGCTATCTCAATCGAACCTGAACGACACTAACGGTAACATCGGAGTGTATATATATTGCGACGTCTTCGGGCAGTAGAAGCCACACTGTCAAAATTTCTTTAGGGATTTTCTAGTTTACTATTTTTATCGTGTAGAATTTCAACAGCGCGGTTCCCCCATGTGCATTGTCTATTCTGGATTGAGAATGCACCTCAACTTGATAAACACACAGATGAAGAGGTAACTGAATTTATTGATATATATGTGACATGTGAATTACCATCAGACGATGACCCCTTAAGGAACATTGTCACATCTGTGCAACAACATTCTAAAAGACATTCAAAAACATGTAAGAAAAAAAAACAGTTTGTCGGTTTAACTTTCCTCGGCCAGCATCCACTCGCACATTTATATGTCGTAGCACTGATGAGGACTGTGAAAAAAAATGTAGATGATAAAAGTAATTTGACACCGTGTGGATGTGAAAGCAAGAACTGAGTTTAGCTGATTAAGTGAAGAAGAAGGAACGGGCAAGAAAGATTATGCATGCTATTAAATTGGCTCTGTCAGATGAGACTGCTAGTTTTGGTAGTGTGGAGCAATTGTTTGATAGTTTAGGGATAGATCAAACTCTCTTTGAGGCTGCATACAGATGTATTTGCAGAAATACACATTGTATTAAGAAGAGATATTGAGGAAGTATGGATTAATCAGTATAGCAGGCCATTGTTAAAATGCTGGAATGCCAACATGGACATTCAGTATGTTAATGCATATGCTTGCGTTGTGTATATTATTTCATAGGCAGAAAAGGAGATGGGATTATTGTTAGGGAACGCACATAGAGAAGCATCCAAACAGGGGAATGTTGATGCAAAGGATGCATTGAAAAAATTGGGGAGTGTTTACTTGCACAACAGAGATGTTTGTGCTCAAGAGGCTGTGTATAGATTGACAAATATGCGCCTAAAGGAATGTTCGCGGAAGGTTCAGTTTGAGCCAACAGGGGACAGTGCAGTAAAAATAAGTTTGCCATTAAGTGTGTTAAAGCAAAAGGCAAACTCCAAAAGTCTTACCACAGAGGACATATGGATGACTAGTTTGGTCGACCGTTATAGCAGTCGGCCAAATTACGCTGTTTTTAATGATGTGTTTGGCAACGTTTGCGTCACAATATAGAGTTTTGTCTAAAAGCCAAAAGTCAAAGAATAGCATTGAGCTACAGAATAGTTTAGGTTTTGTAGTTAAAAGAACGCGAACACAACCTGCAGTTGTGCGTTATGCTCGCTTTTTTAAGACTAAATGTCCAGAACATTGTTATCATAGTATTTTGCAGTTTTTGCCGTATCGTGTTGACGAGCAGTTGAAACCAGCAACTTGTGTATCATTTGTAGAGTTTTACATGACTGGTCATGTTAGATTTAATGATGGCTCGAGACAATCAGTGAAATCAGTAGTTGACAAAAACAGAAGTTTGTTTGAAGTTGATGCAGAGGAATTGGATAGTGTACAGGAGTCTATTGATAACAATGGGGTTTTAGAAGATGCGTGGTGTGAGCTGTGCCCAGAACAAGAATTGGAGCATCTAGAACAGGGGTCACTAATAGGCGGACCGCGGTCCGGATCCGGACCCAGACGCCGTTGTATCCGGACCCAGGACCTAAAACCGATTTTATTTTGAAGGAGTGCTTTTATTTTAACCGGCGCACCTTTTTCAGCCTTTACGGCACTTCTTCAGTGGTGCAAGAAACATGCCGACCAATGCGTTGTAAATCACATCATGTGATGCAGCTCAGCCAATCAAATATGGGAAATATTTCCTGACTGAGTGAGATGTTCACACACCGTGACACACGGGGGAGAGACGAGGAAAGAGAAGGAAGACTACGTGAGTCACAGTACCGTATTTTCCGCACTATAGGGCGCACTGGATTATAAGGCGCACTGTCAATGAATGGTCTATTTTCGATCTTTTTTCATATACAAAGCGCACCAGACTATAAGGCGCGGGCGCTCTGAAGAAATCTGTAGATTCTCCACTTCCGTGTCCGTATTCTCACGATATAGTACGAGACTCACACAGCGAGATGTGATGCATATGACGAGTTTATGACGAGTTTACAGTTCATCAGGTGACGATCTGGGGGACGGACTGTTTACATCGTGTAGTGTAGCTTGTTAGCTCGTTAGTTAGCACGTCTGCTAACGGCAGCGTTCTGAGACAGCTGTAGCTTTATGATTACAGACATGTAAACACACAGAATAAATAATGGCCATCAGTGAGAAACTGAGTTGTGTTGTGAGAACAAGTGAACAGCTGGGCAGGTGTCTTGAGAGATAGAGGCAGATTACCCCTAGCTTGTTAGCTCGTTAGTTAGCACGTCTGCTAACGGCAGCGTTCTGAGACAGCTGTAGCTTTATGATTACAGACATGTAAACACACAGTTAGTGGAGTCTGCGTGACTCACACAGCGAGCTATGATACTTATGCATGCTTATGCTTACACCTCGTCCAGAACTACCGGTGAGACTCTGACTACGGTAGCCGTAATGCTGCAAGCGGTGCGGCTTTGTAGTTTACCAAAGTCGTACTAAAACATTTTGACAGAGCGCCGTGTACCACACAAAATCGCTTCGAGGTCAGTAAACACAACCAGAATTAATCCATATATAAGGCGCTCCGGATTATAAGGCGCACTGTCGTTTTTTGAGAAAATTAAAGGCTTTTAAGTGCGCCTTATAGTGCGGAAAATACGGTAGTTATTTCACATGACGTTCTCCAAATAGAGAAAAGTGGTCAGCGAGACCAGAGTCTTTAACCAACAATAGATACTCTTATAAATACATTTTTCCCACGGCAGTTTAAAACCAGTGTGTCTCACATGTTCAGAGACCTCAACGATTATTCAAAGCGGTAATGTGAAGCCATACTACGAGACAAAGCACAACTCTTTTGAGCAAACGTACCCACTCACATCTGAAATGAAGTCACAGAAAATAAATCTAAGAGCCCAATATGATCAGAATCCTAACACATGAATTCACTGTTCAATGATGTTAACAGAGAGAATAGAGCTGAAACATGTGGTTTAATAACCACAGATAAAGTCCCTGCACACTCATGTCTCTTGTTAGAAGATGAGAAAAATATAATATTGATTTTTGATTGACATCACTTCACACCTGAATGAACTGAATTTAAAGCTGCAGGACAATTCAGTGAAATTCATTTTTCTAAAATGAATTACTTTATTTTAAGATGCACATTTTTCAAAAGCTTTCTGTTATGTCAGTTATTCTTTAATCCAGGCATTATTTTACTTGAAATTAGAAGAACATTTATTTATGTATTTCTATGTATTATTTATAATCCATCCAGTTAAATTTGAAAACACAATAATTGTTCAAATATAATTGATGTGTACTTTCTTTATTTGATTTGTTATTTGACGTTGTTACTACTACTAGGCTTCTTGAATATATATATGGCACTAAATAGCGCAAGTTAGATATTATTGTAATGTTCCGAACCTTTGCCTGAGGAGATTTTCTCAATTTGGACCTTTTGGAATTTTAATTGAATAGAAAATGAAAAGGAGATGAGGAGCACATAGAAAGTATTCCTGATCTTTCAGTTAGTCATCAACAAGTTGCACATTTGGAGAAGACTAATAACATGTGCAGAGGTGAAGGGTTAAAATTAATTAGGTCACTCAATGAAACCCAAATGTCTATATTTTATGAGATAAGACCAATGGTGTCTAAACAAGATAAGAGGAAAAAATCCGGATCTATTTCATGTTTTTAAAATGGGTGGTGCAGGCACAGGAAAGAGTCATTTAATTTGAGCGCTACAATATGAAGCAACAAGGTTACTGTCAACATTGTGTCACCCTGAAGAAAAAAAAATGTATTGTTACCTGCTCCGACTGGCATTACAGCATACAATTTACATTGTTCAACAATCCATACAACATTTAGTATTGGCACAGATATAAAATTACCATACACACCTTCAGGTGAGGAAAAAAGTAATAGTCTGCATGCCCAATATAGTAATCTGCAAATTTTAATAGGGGTTTGTCGGTGCTCGGGCCCTAAATATATGCAGGCTGATCCTCAGGGGAAGTGTCAAAGACAGCAGGCAGGCAGGGAGTTTATGAATCCCAAAAAGCCCATGTGATAGAAATGGTCTTACTCTATAGTTCTACATTAAATCAAGAAAGAGCATTGAGTGAAAAAGGAGGCTGGGAATACTCCGCTCTAATATTTATGAATCATTATTTTGTTGTGGCAGAGCTGGTAGACAGGCAGGAATGCAGCATCTGTCCCTGGAGCTGCAAGGTATTTGAATGTTGAAAAATGCATGAGCGTTTTTATTGATAGAAACACAGATCGCCCTTTGATGGATGGCGTCTCATACCTCAACACAAACAGGAGGGTGTTAGGAGGCTCCTGCTTATGTGCTTACTATCTTTATTTATAATGCTGTGACTGAGTGCGTGGGCTGTCTGTCTGTCTGTCTGCTAGCAGGTCATCTACAACAACATGAACGTGAGTAGAAAACATTATACAGAAGAAGAAATTCTTCAAAACAAAATCATTTGTGAAATATTTTGACAATGTAAATAAAAAAACAGCCCTGCAGTCTCAGTCACAGAAATACTCACTTAATGTCACAGCTCTGCCACTTCTATCCTGTCACTCTCTCTCACTCACCTAATCAGCTCATTCAGTGCACCTGCTAGTCACACCCACCTCATCAGCTCATCTCTCTCACCTGCTAGCTCTGCTGCACCTACTATTTAGACCCCAGTCTCACACACACTCACTGCCAGATCATTCTCCGCATTCACGCCTGACCTTCCAGCGTTTACCCTCAAGACTGCTTTCCCGTTGTCGACCCTGCCTGTTTAAACTTCTCCGCCTTGCCTCTGCCCCGGTAAACGACTCAGCCTTCTGTCCCCGAGCACGAGATTCTGCCTCTGCTTCCTCTGGGTTCTGTCTGCCTTCTCCCTTGACGGCTTGGCGTTCCACCGATTCTACACGTGTGAATATCCAAGACTGTTACCTGGGTCCCGTTCCTCGTACCTGGCTAACTGAGTTAGCCGGATAATTTTCAGGATAAGATTACATGAATCAGGCTTTTCGGTTCCACGAAGCAAGTTTGGCAAAATCACCATAGCAACACATCCATAAACTTGAACCTGCTCCAGCGCAGGCTAACTTAAGTTAGCTGGATAAGCTTGCCACTCCCCCGGGAAAAATATGGCAGCTCCCTTCCTCAGAGATCCCATTGATGAAGGAGCGATATTAGTTAGATTAGCGGTTCATAGGGAGAAAGTTCTTCAACATTGCCAAGATCCGTTATCACATCATGATGACTTCCTATACGAGCTCTATCGATTCTGCCGACAAGGAATCATTTGTTTACAAGACCTTCTCGAGCCATACATTGCGAACACCACACGCCGCAGCCGAGCATTGACTGTCTCACAGACTGTATGCATAGCCTTGAGCTTTTTTGCGAGTGGTACATTCTTTTTGTACAGTGTCAGCGATTCGGAGAACATCGGTAAAGCCACTGCATGCCGTGCTGTTCGTAAAGTTTATTTGGCGCTTAAGAAACTTATGGATGCGTTCAATACATTACCATGGCACATATTGTATGGACTCACCATTCTGAATGTTTTTGTGCTTAGTTTTTACTTGCTCCCATGTCCTCTTGATGGCTGGGTTGCAACTACATGGGGGTTGAAAGCACTCATAATTATATGACAGTGTTATTAGTACACCATAGCATATCATTATTGTACTCATGATAAGAATAGAGAGAATCACACACAATTTCTTTTCACTGCTTCAATTGATTGAATTGGAAGCTAAAAACGTTAGCTGAATTTCAGGAGCAGGGCCACACCTCAGCCACTCCCCCACTTCCGGCCACATTCCTATATAGACCCACCCACACTAAACCTCGGCTTGCTCACGCTTCCACACTCTCAACCGGAACACCACGCAGAAACCTTACCTCGCCAACATGGGCCTGCCGTTCATCAGCCCATCCGACTGCCGCCCACGAGACGCCGCGAAACCGCCATCTAGAGGGTCCAGGCAGCTCAACGCAGCCAAACCCGCAGATCTCCACCACGCCGACCAGCTGCATCCACCCGCCAGAATCCAACAGTACGAAGATTCAGACCCACGGCCGTCCTCCAAGAACTCACATCTCGGTGGCAGAGGGAGACCCGCCACCTCCAGGCGTACGGAAACGTAAATCCAGCCTCTCCTTGTTCGCTCGCTCCAGACACAGCGCTCGGGAACGAACCTCCGACAACCAAGAATCTCCGACGACTCCAGCCCCCCAGTGCGCCTGCTAAGAACACTATAAGAGAAGGGGATTCCGCACCACCGCTCCGACAACAAAGCAAACATGCCAACTCCTCACAAACTTTCCAAAAGTCACGTCAGTCAAAGCCCGACCCGTGGGCTCTCGCACGCCCCCATCGAGGCAGAGGTACTGTTGCCTCCCCTCCGTGCTTTCCACTGCGGTTCACCGTCAGGTCAGCAAGACTAAATATGTTCTACACATACGTGAAACACATTACCTGTTCTATGGAGGAAAGGACACGTAATACAGGTGTCTACGAATATTACAGTGGTGACAAACAATGACAAAGCAAAAGGCAGGAGCTCAAGCCAGTTTGTGAGAGATTGCGCAACCTTGCGTGTCCTCTCTGTTTGAACAGGACATTTCGACTATAAAAATGCTTGAAATCATACAGAAATTACATGTATAGCACAGATCAGATTTATAGCACAGACCAGTAGAGAAATATTATTTATTTTTTCATTATTTGTTTTTTACTTTTATGACAGGTGAGGCTCTGCCTCCACGCACCCCCAAAGTTCCGGGTTGCCAGGTCTTCTCTCCACTGTCCCCTTCTCTAAGCGCACACCAAACTCCGTGCCATTGGCGCACTTGCTAAAGGGACAATCCACCTAAAATCCTCGAGCCCAAAGATAGCCGTGACGGGCCGACCGATTCTTTCACAGAATACGTGCTCTTGAGTCGATACATGCTAGCCAGGCAGCAACCTCCGGTTCTGAAAACGAAGCCATTACGGAAGTGCCTTAAACCAACCACAGTCGTAGTCGCAAAGGCCACAATTGCCCCAACAACCCCAGCTGCAGCCACAACAACCACACCTGCTCCGACAACAACTACAGCAGCCGCAACAACCCCAGCTGAAGCTACAACTACTACACCAACAGCAACAATGACCACAGCAGCTGCAACAACCCAAGCTGCAGCCACAATGACCACAGTTGCCCCAACAACTGCACAAGCAGCAACAACAACAACAACCACTGCTGCCCCAACAACCACAGCCGCAACATCCACAGTTGCCCCAACAACACTAGCAGCAACATCGACTACAGCAGCAGCAGCAGCAACAACAACCACAGCTGTAGTCGCAACAACCACAGCTGTAGTCGCAACAACCACAGGTACAACACCAACAACTACAATAGCAGAAAAGACAATAGCAGCTGCAACAACAGCAGCTGCAACAACAACTACATCATTCTCAACAACAACTACAGCAGCAGCTGCAACAACCACAGCTGCCCTAACAACGACCACAGTTGCCACAACTGCACCAGCTACAACAACTTCAGCAGCCGCATCAACCACAGGTGCCCCAACAAACCAGAGTAGTTGCAACAACCACAGATACAACACCAACAGCAGCCGCAACAACAACCACTGATGCCACAACAACCACAGCTGCCTCAACAACTGCACCAGCAGCTGCAACAACCACAGCTGCCCTAACAACGACCACAGTTGCCACAACTGCACCAGCTACAACAACCCCAGCTGCAGCTACAACAACCACACTTGCTCCTACAACACAGCAGCCACAACGACCACAGCTGCCTCAAGAACTACAGCAGCCGCAACAATGAACACAGTTGCCCCAACAACCACAGCAGCCGCAACAACGACCACAGCTGCCGCAACAACAACTGCACCAGCAGCTGCAACAAGAGAGAGAAAGAAGAGAAGGCGTTATACAACATCCAAACCAAAATGGAACCTTAATCTACCGTGCCGGTCGTCTCGACCTGACTCGAATCCAATCCTCCGCTCATCCAATTCGTGGCTTCGCTGCTACATAACGCATACACGCATAAATATAACCTACGCAGCGTGGCTATGTAAACCGATACAGAAACACACGGCGCCCGCAGCAATTCGTGGTCATCCCCGGACACCTGGCACCGGGATGCCAGTGCCCACCGCCTGCTACCTACAGCAACCACAGCAAGTCGACTTAGCCAAAGAACCCGGCAGTGATGCCAGTACACCCCCCGCCGTTTACCTTCAGCGACCACAGCAAGTTGCCTAGCCAGGGCACCCGGCACCAGGATGCCAGTGCCCCCCGCCACCTAACTCCAGCAAGAAAAAAGACAAGAGAAGAGAGAAAGGAAAAAGAAGAGTAGAGACAGAAAGGGAAAGCAATAATAGAGAAGAGAGAGGAAAAAGCGACCACAGCAAGTTGCCTAGCCAGTGCCCCCCGCCACCTACCTCCAGCAAACGCAGCAAGTCGCCTTAGCCAAGGAGCCCGGCAGTGATGCCAGTGCCCCACGCCGTCTACTTCCAGCGACGGACCCACACAACTGGTCCACACAACGATGCCGCTCCCTGCCGTTTTTGGGGGTTTCCACGACGGAAGACGTCTTGCCATAGATCAGCCCTCGCAAGCAATGCAAGTTGCTTTTTCCCATGCTACCAAACCTGACCAATAGTAGCCGCAGCCATCACGTGGGGCCGCGATCGGGCCAGTGAGTCCATATCTTAACTCCTGACAACCTAGCAGTCGTTTACCCAATCACCAAAGGACGCTGGGACACCCATCCGACGAGGGTGCGTTCTCGATGCAGCCCACGTCCGGTCCACAACAATGCCATGGCTTTCTCACTTCCCATCCCAGAAGTTCAGAAGCTCCGCCTTCCTGCAGACACCCGTCCAACATCGAGAGAAGAGATAGAAAGAAGAAGCGTTCCCTTCCTTCGACGCGGCCTCCCCATGCAGCTTCACCCACCATGCCCACTTGACTATCCGCACCAAGATATCCAATATCAAGGGTTACCTCAGCGGCATCAACTTCTTCGCGAAACTACTCACCGTCTCCCCCTGCTCCCCCACAACGTTCTCCCAGTCGTCTTTGCTCTTCAAAGGCCTCCAGCGCCAAACGCCTCCGCCGACTCCTCGCGGTCTTCCGCTAACCTCCTATCTCGTTCCTCGCTGCGTCGTCACCCTCCGCTCCAATCGCCTTCCCGTCCACCCGGCACGCACCCTAGAATCCATGTTCCACCTGCTTCTTCGGCTTCCTGCGATGCTAAGAATTCACGTCTCATTCAGTCAGTCTAACCCTAGTCTCCACCACGCCTACCAAATCTACACTCGCCACAGCTCCAACAACCTGCGCACGGGCAGGCAGCCTTGCTTCCTCGGGAGGGCTTCTTGGGGGTCTGCAAGGCCCGGGAGCCGCAGTGGACCCTCAACCTAGCCTTTCCCCAAACCGCTTCATCCAGGCTAATCTCCACCAACCATTCCCCAACGCCGAGACAAGACCGCCGCTGAGGCGGGGCCCTAGCTAGTTAATTTCTGATTATGAATAATATACATACTGATCCGCCCATAAACACAGATTCACACACATATTCAAACTCCTAGTTCTATATGGTAATCTACACATACATGTATATTCACATGTATATAGTACATGATACATAAGCGCATACAGTACATATATCCTCATAAGTATCTATTAATTCATATCAATTAGATAATCTTTGGGCTTGTTTATCTACTTATTCTGAAAGAGTTGAGATAATTATTTTCGCTAGCAAGATCTCATTCGATGATGCATTCCATTAAACCTACTGCCAGCAGGCACATTTAAAGAAATATAATCTGATTGATTGGGGTGATGAGGCACTTAAAATTAGCCTACACATTTCCCAACACTTACGCATTTAACTTGTCTGCGATATTTTGCCATGCTTCTTGTCTTGCCCTCGCAGCGGTGGCGGTGTTAGATTTTACCATGATTATGGTCTTGAATTCCTCATATGTGTTCATGATCATCTCCTGCTCATCAGCGGAGAAAAAACAGGCTCTTTCTTTGAGTTTATTTGCCATTGTACTGTTAGAAAATCATGGTTTCGGTGATCGACGCTTCCCCTTTTGAAGTAGGACAGGCACGCGCAATTATCCTGATTACTGAAGTCTGGTTCGAATTAACGAGATTGTTTGAGCGCAGATCAGCCTTTGAGAAACCGAGATAGCCTGACTTCAATCATCGCGTTAATTTAAGCTGGCTAATAGGACATTTGATCGACTTAGTTGAACCACGTACGAGGAACAGGGCCTAGTTGTGTGTTCTATCGAGAATAAAGTTTTGATTCAAACTATTCCGTGTGTCTGTCGTACTGCTCCTGGGTCCTTACCACGCCCGTTACACTTAACTTGAATCATCTTTACACAGTTGACCAACCAATACAGTTCAATCACATCAAAATATGACACTTTCCAGGGATTCTGTGGCTGAAACTGCAGCTTTTAATGCTACAACTTCGAGACGTTTCCTCAAAATCCCCAGTAAGAACAAGACATGGAACGCCAAAACAATAGTAATGTCAAAAAGGAAAGATATAATATGATCTCATATTATATGGTGTAATGAGCAAACCATGTCATCTGTATGCAAATGAGGATGTAACCAACCTATAGTTTCTGACTGTGGAGAAAATAATTGTTTCAATATTGGTGAATAAACAAGATTCAGAAATGTGTGAGAATTTGTGATTAATTTACCCTTTCCTGCCCCTAGAATGCAGTCTGGCCAATCATAGCAAAGCATCAGTCAACTATCTGGCTCTGCTCCATAAACTGTCACACAATTGTTTCAGATATTCTTAATTTTCAGGCTGGTCTTGTGGAGCTAGACATGGTTCAATGTTGCATAATAGTGATACTAGCTACTCGGACAGATTGGAAGCAGATTTATCCTGAATATAGATGCTTGGTCGGTGGCCAATGTGTAAACAAAATGTAACTTAAGTATGTAACCAAGTATTAGCATCAAAATATACTTTAAGTACCAAAAGTATATTTACAATAATTATAATATATTTAAAAAAGGCTTATAACATTGGACTATGATTATTGATACATTAAATGTGTTAATCACTTACAATCTGCAGCTGGTAATGGTGTAGCTATCATTTATTATATACTACTTAATAATACATCATAGTGTATTTTTATTTTGCATTAAGACTCTGAATCTGCAAAATAGCCTTAATTGTGACTAGTATTGCCAAATAAATGTAGTGAAGTTAAAAATACAATATTTCCCTCTGAGATGTCGTGGAATAGAAGTATAAAGTCAAGTAAAAGTACCAAAGAATTGTACTGAAGTACAAAACTTGATTAGCCTAAATGCACTTAGTTACATTCCACTAATGCTAGAACATGAGTACAACAATTTTCATAGATCTAGCCCCTTAATCATGCTCTCAAATGTGGACCAGATTGATGCATTTTACTTAAATGTAAGAACTTTTCTTATGTATGCGTTATCTCTGAATAAAGCTGTACTGAAGTGGAGTTTTGTATTTTATATATATATATATATATATATATATATATATATATAAAATATATATAAAATACAAAACTCCACATTCCATACTGCATACTGTCTATGCCCTACGTAATCTCTAAGTGTTGCAAAGGGACATAGAGTTGTCAGTGTAGTGGCCTCAGGATTGGATCTCCACTTTTCTGCTACAGAAAACACTGGAATTCTATATCCCACTTAACCTGGGAGCACTTCCCCCAGAAAGAGCTGGAGAACATTGCTGGGAATAAGGATGTCTGAACTACCTTACTTAACCTCCTGCCTACACGACCCAGACCTGCATAAGTGGCAGTAAAAGGATGGACCCAATTGCCAGACAAGTTGATATTGAACAATCAACATTACAGTAACGTTTAATGACAACATTTCTTTAAAATCATTTCTTTCTACTATATCTGCATATGGCATTGTTAAGGTTAGGAAAATACCATTGTTATGGCAAATTAATTATGGTTATGGTTAGACACTTAAGATTGCCCTTTAAGTAAATTGTAAGGTCTTGAACACAATATGAACATAATTTGTATTGATATAGGCAGGGGTAAAGTAGATTTAAGTTCTTGCCAGTACTGCAACCCCAACCTTCATTGCTTCATGTTGTTTTTCTTCATGCATCCATGAACACACACTTGTATGGTGTAGAAATAAATCAGAAACACTTCATGTATAGTCAAGTATTCATTTAAATGGTATGAGTGCCACAGAATGATTTGTGAGTGATGACAAAACTTTCAAAATCATAAAAAAATGTTTTGCTTTAAATTATAAGAAAATTGCAACCAACAGCAGTTGAACAGTTTACAAGCAGTTTGTGTGTTTGGAAGTAATACTAGCAGAATTACAGAAGTTGCATAGATTGTTTAACATCACAACTTATTTTGTAATTTTACTTGGGGTATTTTTGCAAGAAATTACTTGTTTGTCAAACACACTAGATATTAGATAGTCGGCTGCACCAGAAGTTGACATTTGCCTGCAGTTGACTAACTAAACAGTTTTGGATAAACACCTGTAGGTCTGTACTAGTAACAAACACACATATTAATATATATCCAAAAAGTGTGTGTGTGTGTGTGTGTGTGTGTGTGTGTGTGTGTGTGTGTGTGTGTGTGTGTGTGTGTGTGTGTGTGTGTGTGTGTGTGTGTGTGTGTGTGTGTGTGTGTGTGTGTGTGTGTGTGTGTGTGTGTGTGTGTGTGTGTGTGTGTGTGTGTGTGTGTGTGTGTGTGTGTGTGTGTGTGTGTGTGTGTGTATGTATGTATGTATATGAACATAAACCTATACAATGACAATGGAATTGAGGTGATGGTGAAAAAGTGCAATGTAGGTAGTAGTGCAGTATGTCTGATTAATTGTTCATCAGAGGAAAGAAGCTGTTCCTGTCTGGTGGTTTTGGCGTACAGTGCTCTGTACCGCCTACCAGAGGGGAGGAGTTGGAACAGCTTGTCTCCAGGGTGTGATGGGTCTGCAGTTTCCTGCCCGTTTCCTGACTCTGGAGGTGAACAAGTCCAGGATGGAGGGCAAGGCTGGAACCAATTAATCTTGTTTAAACAACAATTTAGCTATTTTTGAGTTGTTCCAACTTTAGGGAGCATTCAAGTGAATTTGTTTTACTGTCAGGAACTCTTTTTTTGAGATAGCTATTTATTAATTGTTTAAATGCATATGAATAGATAGTGAAAACATGAATGAGAGAGATACAAAGCCTAAGAATAGGTAAGGCAGTTCATCAATCATATCTATAGACATTATTTACTGATAATTCCTGACTTCTTGAATAATTAGCAATTATTATTATGGTAACATAATGTTACAAATGTTAACTGACATGCAAGTTTGAATTTAAAAAATCTGCTTGCTTATCTGTTTGTATCCCCAGGCAAGCTGTTCATGAGCACATAACACTGACAAAATCAGCTTCTTTGAATTATTAATTTTCTGAGCCAGCTATGTCAGTTTAAATCATTATTTGTTGCTTTCATTAACTGTAAACTGAAATCAAAGCATGTACAATTTGTATTATTCATATGATCATCAAAAATGTGTTTATAACTGATACAACAGCTGCCATCGTGACAGTGTAGTGGGTAGAGATGTGTTTCTGGTCATAGATAACAAGGGGTGCATCATTTCACTTGCTAGTTTCCCTCAACATATACTGGCAGTGAAGTCACTTTGCATTTATTTCATGCATTTGTTTATTTCATGCATTTGTTTATTTGTTTTTGGACATGGTTTAATCACCATATGGTGATCACTCATGGTGGGAAACAAGTTATACCAACTGCTCCAAAATGCATTGATTGCTTTTTACTTCTTAAAGTTCTTCAGAATTTAAATCTTAAATTTGTTACTGAGATTATTCTGGAGCCGTTAGCTGCTGATGAAGTATGAAACAGCAGAGCCTTTAAACCCTCTGCAGCTCTGTTTACCTGCGGTGGAGTAAGTGGGAGTGCAGTGCATAGCAGAAAGTTTTGATGTGATATTTATTAGTGAAAGATGAGCTAGGCACTTTATTGATTAAGCTCAGTTTGATTGCAGGATACATACATTTTAATTAATCATTGGGGTAATGAAATTGGCAGCAATATTCCAGGCTCACAACAGACTTTTGGGACCAATCTGAAGTGCTATTGATTAACAACCTTTGCCTTTTTCCTCTAAAGAGCCACTCTTGCCGATGGAGGCTGAGGGATTGACCTTTCAGTCCAGCCCACAACCAAACAAATTATCTTTTTTCTTTTATCTGTGTACGGAAACTGACTCACTGTTCTAACCACACCCTCGACTTTGTTCTGGCATATGGCATTGAAATAGAAAATGTAATAGTCTTTCCACAGAACCCTCTTTTATCGGACCATTATCTAATAACTTTTGAATTCCTACTAACGGAGTGTTCGCCATAAGGCAAAGGTTGCTACACTAGATGTCTATCTGATAGTGCTGTAGCTAAATTTAAAGAAGCGATTCCATCTGTATTTAACTCAATACCATGTCTCAATATAACAGAGGACTCCTGTGCTAACTTTAGTCCGTCCCAGATTGATCATCTTGTCGATAGTGCTATAGGCTCACTGAGAATGACACAAGACTCTATTGGTCCTCTAAAAAAGAAGATAGTAAAACAAAGGAGGTTTGCTCCATGGTATAACCCTCTAACCCGCAAATTAGAGCAAACATCGCGAAAACTTGAAAGAACATGGCGTTCCACCAATTTGGAAGAATCTCGGTTAGTCTGGCAAGACAGTCTTAAGACATATAAGAAGGCCCTCCGTAATGCCAGAGCAGCCTATTACTCATCATTGATAGAGAAAAATAAGAACAACCCCAGGTTTCTCTTCAGCACTGTAGCCAGGCTGACAGAGAGTCACAGCTCTGTTGAGCCGTGTATTCCTATAGACCTCAGTAGTAATGACTTCATGAACTTCTTTAATGATGAGATTATAACTATTAGAGAGAACATTAATAATCTCCTGCCCTCAACCATTACCGATCTATCCTCAAATAGAGTAACCTTGGAAACAGCTGTAAACCCTGATATATATTTAGATGGCTTTACTCCCATCGACCTTGACAAATTGACTTCAATAATTTCTACGTCTAAACCTTCTACCTCTCTCTTAGACCTCTTAGAGGCTGCTTAAAGAAGTTCTACCTTTAATTAGCACCTCTTTACTAGATATTATCAATCTGTCTTTACTAACGGGCCATGTACCACATTCCTTCAAAGTAGCTGAAATTAAACCTCACTATTTGATGAGTTATTTGCATGTCTGTCACGGGAGTTCAGGATGAGGACCCAATAGCAGAACCACAGGAGACAGAGTCTGGTGAAACAGATTTTATTTCGCCCAGTTTAAAGGCGGGAATGTGTGGAGCCCGTGGTCCGACACAGGTGGGCAGGCAGATCACGATGCGAGTCCCGTGGCTCGACACCGGAGAGCAGGCAGATCACGATGTGAGTCCCGTGGCTCGACACCGGAGAGTAGGCTGGTCGGCGGTGTGATGTCCCGTGGCTCGACACCGCAGACTGGTGGCTCAGCAGGAATCCTGCACACGTAGCGGAGAGGAAATATGTTAGTCCAGAGAAAGTCAAGTCAAGACAACTTACTGAACGGTGGGAAGACTACCGAGGCAGAAGACGATACGGACTGACACCCCACGCCTGCAGGACCAGGGTTGATAAGGTGCCAGGTGGTGATCAGTGGGATCAGGATCAGGTGGTTACGAGCCAGATAGACTGCAGCTGTCCACCAATCAGGGGTGTGGCCAAGGGAATCGTCTGGAGGCAGGATCAGGAAAACAAACACCGAGCACATGGCAAACAACAACAAACAGGGGAATGACAGACACATGAGGAGAGGAGATTGGGGGGAAACAGAGGTTAACACACAATGGGTCAGACAGGGATCCTGACAGTACCCCCCCCTCAACGGGAGCCTCCAGGCGGTCTGCCAGTCTTGTCTGGATGCAGTCGGCGAAAATCCCGAATCAGAGTGGGGTCTAGGATCCTAGAGCGGGGGCACCCATGCGCGTTCCTCCGGACCATATCCCTCCCAATCAACAAGGTATTGGAAACCCCGACCCCGACGGCGAACATCCAACAGTCTGTTAACCGTATGCGCCAGGCCCCCGTCGATGAGCCGGGCGGGAGGTGGGGGTCTGGCCGGAGGGCATAGGGCACTGGTGGACACCGGTTTGATCAGTGACACGTGGAACGTCGGGTGGATCCTCATGGAGGAGGGAAGTTTCAGCCGAACCGCGGAAGGGTTGATAATGGCTTGGATCTCGAAAGGACCAATGAACCGGGGGGACATCTTCCGGGACTCGGTCCTTAATGGGATGTCCTTGGCGGAGAGCCACACCCTTTGACCGACTTGGTAAGGTGGAGCAGGGATGCGGCGGCGATCCGCCAATCGCTTATTTTGTTCCGCCGTTCGGAGAAGAGCGGCCCGGGTCTCCCTCCACACCTTCCTACAGCGACGAAGGTGAAGCTGAACCGAGGGAACGGCTATCTCCACCTCCTGGGCGGGGAACAGAGGTGGCTGGTAACCCAGGGAGGCCTCGAAAGGAGTGTGACCAGTCGCCGACGACGTATGGGAGTTGTGGGCATATTCCACCCAGGGCAGGTGAGTACTCCAGCTGGAGGGGTTAGATGCTGCCACGCAGCGGAGGGAGGCCTCAAGCTCCTGATTCAGTCTCTGTCTGACCGTTGGATTGAGGGTGGAACCCAGAGGACAGGCTGATGGTCGCGCCGAGAACCCGGCCAAAGGCTCTCCAGACTTGGGATATGAACTGTGGACCTCGGTCCGAAACAATGTCCACAGGGATGCCATGCAGACGGAACACCTGGCTGACCATAACGTCAGCCGTCTCCTGAGCTGAGGGAAGCTTGGGCAGAGCGAGGAAGTGAGCCGCCTTGGAGAAGCGGTCAACCACAGTAACAATGACCGTGTTCCCCTGCGAGGGTGGCAGACCTGTGACGAAGTCAAGGGCAATATGGGACCAGGGACGATGTGGCACCGGAAGGGGTTGCAGTAAGCCGGCGGGAGGTCGGTGTGATGACTTGTTGCGGGCACAGGTTGAGCAGGCGAGGACAAAAGCTCTAGTGTCTGCCTCCAGCGACGTCCACCAAAAGGTTCGCCGAAGCATGTCAATGGTGCGTCTGATGCCCGGGTGACAGGAGAACCGGGAGGTGTGCGCCCATTGGAGCACTTGGGAGCGTGCAGGCGGGGGAACAAACAGGCGGCCGGGAGGTCCACCTCCGGGGTCCGGCTGGTTACGGAGAGCGTCCTGCACCACTGATTCGATCTCCCAGGTGAGAGAGGCTGCCACACAGGTTGTCGGGAGGATGGTGCCAGGACTGGAGGAGTGACCCTCGGGGGAGAACTGGCGAGAGAGAGCGTCAGGCTTGGTATTCTTGTGGCCGGGGCGGTAGGAGATGGTAAAGTCAAAACGCCCGAAGAATAGCGACCACCGCGCCTGACGAGAGTTTAACCGCTTGGCCGTTCGAATGTACTCCAGGTTCTTGTGGTCCGTCCAGACCACGAACGGATGAACAGCCCCTTCTAGCCAGTGTCTCCACTCCTCGAGAGCCAGCTTGATTGCCAGCAGTTCCCGGTTTCCCACATCGTAATTTCTCTCTGCCGGGTTCAACCGGCGGGAATAGTAGGCGCAAGGGCGAAGCTTAGAGTCGGATTCCGAACGTTGTGACAGGATGGCCCCCACGCCTGTGTCAGAGGCGTCCACCTCAACGAAGAACTGACGGGTGTCGTCGGGCTGAATCAGAATGGGGGCAGAGGAAAACCGTTCCTTGAGGAGTTTGAATGCCAGACCGGCCTCCGGCGTCCATACGAACACGGTCTTGGAGGAGGTGAGCCCAGTGAGGGGGGCAGCTAGCTTGCTGTAGTTCCTGATGAATCGGCGGTAGAAGTTGGCAAACCCCAGGAATTGTTGGAGCTGTTTCCGAGAGGAGGGAGTCGGCCATTCAGTTACGGCTTTGACCTTTTCCGGATCCGCCCTCACTTGACCCTTCTCAATGATGAATCCCAGGAACTGAACTGTGGTCACATGGAACTCGCATTTCTCTGCCTTCACGAACAGCTTATTCTCCAGTAGGCGCTGGAGGACCATCTGGACGTGGCGCTGATGCTCCTGAAGATCCGCCGAATAGATGAGGATATCATCTATGTACACGAACACAAAACGATTCAGGAAGTCCCGGAGCACGTCATTTACCAACGCCTGGAAAACTGCAGGTGCATTTGTTAGTCCAAAAGGCATGACCAAGTACTCGAAGTGACCAAGGGGGGTGTTGAACCCTGTCTTCCACTCATCCCCTGCTCGGATCCGCACCAGGTGGTACGCATTGCGAAGGTCCAGCTTGGTGAAGATCGTGGCTCCAGACAGGGGTTCGAATGCAGAATTAATCAGTGGCAGAGGGTACTTGTTCCGGGTTGTGATGCTGTTCAAGCCCCGATAGTCGATGCAGGGCCGGAGGCTCTTATCCTTCTTGGCGACAAAGAAGAATCCGGCTCCGAGTGGTGATGAGGATGGACAAATGATTCCAGCCTTCAGAGATTGTGAGATGTAGTCCTCCATGGACGCCTTCTCAGGTCTAGACAGGTTATATAACCGACTGGAAGGGAGCGAAGCGCCCGGGTGGAGGTCAATAGCACAGTCGTAGGGACGGTGAGGTGGTAGGGAGAGAGCCCGAGCCTTGCTAAAAACCTCCCCAATGTCATGGTAGGCGGTGGGAACGGAAGCGAGATCTGGTGACGGCAAGGGGTAGCTCTGAGGATGTCCTTCCGGGGGTTGTGCAGATCTTAGGCAGTTAGCATGACAGTGGGGGCTCCATGCGGCAATCCTCCCGGCCGCCCAGTCAATCTGAGGGTTATGAGCGGTGAGCCAAGGGTGGCCCAGAACTAGGGGGTTTTGGGGAGAAGAAAAAACGTAAAACTGAAGTCTCTCCCTGTGATTGCCAGACAGAATGAGCCGAAGCGGCTGGGTTCGGTGAGTGACTCTGGCCAGGAAGCTGCCGTCTAGACCATTGACCACTAGTGGACACTCTAACGTCTCTAATGGAATCTGGGCCCGGGCTATAAATTCCGTGTCCATGAAATTTTGCTCCGCTCCAGAGTCCACTAGTGCCGAGAGAGAGAGAGAGCGGGAGTGCAGAGAAAGAGACGCAGGCAACAATAGTCTTGGTAGGGGGTTGAGAGAAGATTTGGGTCTGCTCACCAGTATCCCAACCATTACTGGCGAGCGCCCCCATTTGGCCGAACCGGACAGGAGGACACTGAATGTCCCAGGCGGCCACAGTACAGGCACTCACTCGCCCTAATCCGCCTCTCTCTCTCCTGAGGCGAAAGGTGAGCACGGCCGATCTGCATGGGCTCCACCTCCGAAGAGGGAGAGGAAGACGAGCTTGGGGCCTGAAGATTTATCCGCTCGCCCTGATAGGCTGACGCCAAAGCACGAGGGCAAAAGCTGGTCAGTCCGTTCTGTCACGGGAGTTCAGGATGAGGACCCAATAGCAGAACCACAGGAGACAGAGTCTGGTGAAACAGATTTTATTTCGCCCAGTTTAAAGGCGGGAATGTGTGGAGCCCGTGGTCCGACACAGGTGGGCAGGCAGATCACGATGCGAGTCCCGTGGCTCGACACCGGAGAGCAGGCAGATCACGATGTGAGTCCCGTGGCTCGACACCGGAGAGTAGGCTGGTCGGCGGTGTGATGTCCCGTGGCTCGACACCGCAGACTGGTGGCTCAGCAGGAATCCTGCACACGTAGCGGAGAGGAAATATGTTAGTCCAGAGAAAGTCAAGTCAAGACAACTTACTGAACGGTGGGAAGACTACCGAGGCAGAAGACGATACGGACTGACACCCCACGCCTGCAGGACCAGGGTTGATAAGGTGCCAGGTGGTGATCAGTGGGATCAGGATCAGGTGGTTACGAGCCAGATAGACTGCAGCTGTCCACCAATCAGGGGTGTGGCCAAGGGAATCGTCTGGAGGCAGGATCAGGAAAACAAACACCGAGCACATGGCAAACAACAACAAACAGGGGAATGACAGACACATGAGGAGAGGAGATTGGGGGGAAACAGAGGTTAACACACAATGGGTCAGACAGGGATCCTGACAATGTCGTAGAAATGAAGGACACCTGGGCCAATATCGGCCAATTTGGTCGGGATTATTGGCCTAAATGAAAGCCCAATCAAATGTAGTCAGAATGGCATTTTTTTAATTATAAGGGAACTGCGCTTTTCGCTGACAGAAAAGTAGATGAAATGGCCGTTTGTCCTACATTTGATTGGGCTCTCATTTCAGCCAAAAATCCCAACCCACCCAAGTGGCCCATTTGTTCTCATTCCTCCCATACAATATCTACAGTATGCTCTGGGCTAGGAGGCTGAAACTTATGAGGGGGCATACCTGGGAACAGCCCACCATATGCACAAAGTTTCAAGCAAATCGGATGACTTTGAATTTTCAGGCATATTAATGCATTGGACTTATTTGCCTGATAATTCAAATAAATGCACTTTCTCCAATCATTTTCATACCAGTGGATCAAGACTTTGAGATGGTAGTGTAGTCCAAATTTCAGCCTGCTAGCCCCTTGTTTTCTATGGGATAATAGGTGAAACAAAGTTGAAATGCCATACATTACTATGGGAAAAGTGTAAGGATTATCCACTTGATATGCACACCGTTTAATCGTTGGCCCAAGGTTGAATTACTGTGAAAATGTCAGCGTCATAGCCCCTTGTTTTCTATGGGATAATAGGCCAAACAAAGTCGAAATGCCATACATTACTATGGGAAAAGTGTAAGGAGTATCCACTTGATATTCACACGGTTTAATCGTTGGCCCAAGGTTGACTTACTGTAACAATTTCAGCTTCCTAGCTCATTGATTTCTGGGGTATTTAGGCCAAATAAAGTCAAAATACTATAAATTACTATGGGAAAGGTCTACGGAATTTCGAATTGATATTCATACCATTTAATCTATGGGAAAGGGTTGAATTACTGTGAAAATCTCAGCGTGCTAGCCCAAAGGGTTGTGGAGATATTCAACTTCCTAGCCCAAAGGGTTGTGGAGATATTCAACTTCCTAGCCCAAAGGGTTGTGGAGATATTTATCTTCCTGATAAGGCAAAAACGGCTAATTAGTTATGCAAAAAAAACCTCCCATCAGCACCTGAATACCCCAAGACATGCTAGTACCGTATTTTGAAATTTCAACTAATGAGAACAGGGCTTGAGTTGCCATACCTGCCTGCACCCCCGTTGTTTGTACACATTTCATCCTCTCCACTAATTGCATGTACATTTTATGAAATACTGTATCTAAATGGCTCTTTTTGTGCTTATTGTTTGTTAACTAACTTATTTGACTGGTTTAAGTCGAAGTTGTGAACTAATTAAGAGTTTAAAAAGTTTATAATACAGGACTCCATCTTGTTCCTCCATTTCTTCCATGTGCTGTGAGAGTGACTAAGTGCTGATTATCCAATAATTAACGGATTTGACTGGTTTAAGTGTGATATAAGTCGAAGTTATGAACTAATTAAGAGTTGTAAAAGTTAATTACTCAGATCTTCATAATGTTTAATGTAATTTAGGCCAATTATCCAAATGGCACTTCTGGTCCCTTCTTCCCCAAATAATATCTCCATCATGTGTCCCCCATTTTGTTCTTGTGACGGGGGAGGTCTTCCTTGCTAATACATTAAAACCCTTTGGGAACTAGGCCATTTTCTCGATTTTTAAATGTTTTCTTAAACTCACCTTTTAAGGCACTTTCATATATGCTACATACCCCTGTCTTATATCAAAATGTGCAAAACAATCTCAGCTATCTATATAATAAGGCACCAATTGTCCTAAGGCACTGTGCACTGTGCAATTTGGCCCTAAAAAAAAAAGTCGGAAGTCCAATTTTTGGAAAATTCTTCAAATCTCGACTTTACCCATGTGGACGAAGTGTTTTGGTGCTTGAAATTGGTTTACCAAAGCCTTAGGTTCACACAAGTAGTGGAATATATATGAATAAAATAGTAGATAGATGTATAATAAATGGCAAACCAAATTTTCTAATATCATTTTTTTAGTAGGTATCATTTACTCTCACCAGTAGAGGGACTGTCACTTTACCGTCACTTTACTCTCACCACTAGAGGAACTGTCACTTTACTTCAGAGGAACTGAGATGAAATGGGACTGAGTGATGACTTCATACTACAAGCTTCATGGGATGTGCAAATGAAAAATTAACATTACAACAGTTTTTGTTTTCAAACCAAACCAAATTTATTTACAAAATATAAAAACAAAAACACACTATTTACAAAATTGTTTCAGCTGCCAGTTTCTCAACTTGTGTGCCATGCTGCGAAACAGTTCCTGTCCAACTGCATGCAGAGGGGAACATCACACTCCTGGCATTTCCATGGAGTGTCCTTTCGCTGGCCGTGGCTGTGGCAATGTTCACACCTCTTGCGACCTGTGGCGGCTTTCAAGCTGGGGCCTGGGATTTCAGCAGCGATGGCCACAGGAAGATGACCTGCAGGTGCCCGGGCAGGAGCTGTGTGGAGAGGCATGCCCAAGAGCTCAGCAGTCAGCTCCTCCATGAAAAGTCTGTGTGACATGGGTTGTGTTTGCTGGGCCAGACAGAGTTCCTTGTGAATGATGTAGCTGTTGGTGGTGGCAATGTCCAGAAAATGGTAAAAAAGGTTCCTGTACCAGTGCATGGTTTTGTGTTGTGCAGAGTAGTATTGAATGAGCTGGTCTGATTGATCAACTCCACCCATGTGTTTGTTGTACTCTGTAACCGGTGTGGGACAGGGGACTGAAACCCTTGACCAGGAGCCATCTGTGCGTTTCACCTTCCTCAGCACAGTTTTCCCAGAGTATGCTGCGTGGATTGTGGAGCAGATCGATACTTCCCTCGTGTCCATCCATTTCACAAAGACGATGGGGTCATCGCGGATCCATCTCATGGAGCCTCTCTCCGACTTCTTTGTGAGGGCGTTGACATCTGTCCGAGGGCACTCCTTGCGGTACTCCCTGTAAGTCCCACAGGCAGCAAATCTACACGCATGGAGAGCCCTGAGGAGCTTGGGGCTTGTGTAGAAATTGTCCATGTAGATGTGGTAGCCTGTGCCAAGGTAGCCTGCCTTCACTAGGGACATCACAACGTCATAGGACAGGCCCTGTCCGGAGGGGATGGTGCTTTTGCCGGTGTAGATGGAAAAGTCCACTGTGTAGCCATTCCTCGAGTCAGCCAAGACAAACAGCTTGAAGCCCCACTTTGTGGGTTTGTCCTTCATGTATTGTCTCATTCCAGATTTGGCCTTGGAGGCGACCATTCTTTCATCCACAGACAGGTTGATGTGGGGATGATAAAAAGCCTTACAGGCAGTCTGGATGGTGTACATGAGGGGTTTCAGTCTGAAGAGTTTGTCATGGTCAGCTGTGCCCTTTTTGCTGTCATTATGGACATCCTCGTCAGGGTCACTGAGATGAAGGTTCCACGATATTGTTCTGTATCTGTCCCGCGGCATGATGAGTGATGGACTACACAGGGAAAAGAGGTGATTCAGTCTCCAGTAATCCGAAATACTGTCCAGCTTGACCATGGCCATGTAGAGAAGCATCCCAATGTACCTGTAGAAAAAACCTACATCCAAGTCGGTCCAGGTGTATTTCTTTCCTTCTGCCAGTTGCTTAGCGGCCCGCTTGTTTGTGTTTCGACACAGTGTTTGTACGGCTTGTACAGAGAAAAACAGTTTGAAGAGGTCGAGGGGTGTATATCTTGTGGTGGAGCTGAGCTGTGGCCCTGGTGTCCGAGCTGGTTGAAACCTGGAGACAGGGGGAGCAGTGTCCGGTTCTTTGTCTGTCTTCCAAGACATCGGAGGTGGGTGCGCTGGTGCTTGGGCACGGGACCTCTTTGCTGGCCGGACTGGTGATGATGGCTGTGGTGGAGGTAGTTGAGCTTCGGGGGCACGGGTCCTCTTTGCTGGCTGTGGTGGCGGTAGTTGAGCTTGGGGGGCACGGGTCCTCTTTGCTGGCAGTGATGGCTGTGGTGGAGGTAGTTGAGCTTGGGGGGCACGGGTCCTCTTTGCTGGCTGTGGTGGCTGTGGTGGAGGTAGTTGAGCTTGGGGGGCACGGGTCCTCTTTGCTGGCAGTGATGGCTGTGGTGGAGGTAGTTGAGCTAGGGGGGCACGGGTCCTCTTTGCTGGCAGTGATGGCTGTGGTGGAGGTAGTTGAGCTTGGGGGGAACGGGACTTCTTTGCTGGCTGCTCTGGTAGTGCCCTGGTAGTGCCCTGCCCTGGCAGCTGTGAATCCTCTCTGTAAAAAAAAAACATTGAACCGTCATTACTAAGTAAAGTTCTCACTCCCTTTGTCACACACACACACAGATAGATACTTGCTAACACTCGACTACGTGCATGTTTACATGTCTCTGTAAAAAGCTGCATTGTTGACGCTAGGCTACGTCAACAATGCTAGGCTACGTGGACTCAACAAGGACTCTGAAGTCATGTCTCGACGGGATTTTGGAAAAACTTGTCCATGTATTCAACTTCAGTAACACTCGACTAAGTGCATGTTTACATGTCTCTGTACAAAGTTAATCACAACGCATGGGGAACGCTGCATTGTTGACGCTAGGCTACGTGGCTAACAGCGTGGCTAACAACAAGGCTAACAACAAGGCTAACACTCGTCTATGTTTAGATGCATTTTCGAAGCTACACGAGGTAAACAATGGACTTACCCATCTTCAACTGGATCGCGATTATTCTGATACTCTTCTTCATCATAGGAATCGAAGTCATCAGGCTCTGAAGCTCCTCTGTCATCTTCGCTCTTGTAATCGACGATTTCAACCAGTGCCTCAGCTGCCGTAAACATCTTCTGCACTGGCTTTCTCTGCGGCATGGACTTTCTCTGCGACATGGTGTCGTTTCGTGTCTGTCTGTGTCGTCTTCTTCTTCTTCTTCTCCTTCTTCTTCTCAGTCTTCTTCTCAGTCTTCTTCTCAGTCTTATCCTCAGTCTTATCCTCAGTCTTCTCCTTCGTCTTCTCCTTATTCTCCTTCGTCTTCGTCTTCTTGCTCTGTGTGACCAGAGTCTGACCTGACGTAATGTTGACTGATTTATACGTAAGGTGATGGGCGGTCCTTAGTGATTCCCTGAGCTGATTGGTTACTTTCACACAAAATGTAAATGACACAGGAAGCCATGACGTCACACACGTCCGCTGCTCTCTATCGAAGCATCGCTGCGTGCCCAGCTCGTCATAACTCGTCATAAGCATCATAACTCCCTGTGTGAGTCACGTACAATCTCACGAGAATATGGACACGGAAGTAGAGAATCTACAGATTTTCTACAGATATTAAAAAAAAAAAAATGTGCCGTTTTTTTATTTTTATTAATAGAAACATCGAGTGAGCGCCGCATTGACGCATCACTGCGCTCATAGACCCCCAAGGGTTAACTAACTGATTTGACTGGTTTAGGTGTGATAGAAGTCGAAGTTGTCACTGCTAAATTGTCGTTACAGTGTAGTTTATTTCTTTAAATTAATTAATTAATTATAATTTATTTTTTTCAATGTTTTTTTTTCAATTACTTTTTTTATGTCTCTTTCTTTTTTCTTTCAGAAATGACACAACCCAAGTTCAGCACCATGTTCCCAGTGTGCCAAAAAGTCTACGGCATTGCCGCACCATTTGAAGAGGGGCCATTCTGTTATGAACCTCGAGGAGAGGAGGATTCTGCTCGGCCTTGCAACGGGCAGAATCAATTTCCGTAACGAGAAATGTCCAGTCTTGGGCTGTCGCTATGACAGCCCAAGACTGGACAAACACCTTGTCCAGGAAAATCTAGAGCTGTCCAAAGATGCCCGTGAGCTGCAAGAGCAAGCAGCCAGACACTCAGCAGCACTCAAACTGTTGAGGAAACTGAGGGCTTCCAACCCTGCTATCCCCATGGCCACAGGGCTGGACATTGAACCTATGGACGAGGATGAACATGTTCTCTTTGAGGAGAACGTGGAGGCTGAGGTGGCGTGTGTGAATGCGAGATGCACTGCACTGGCACTGGAGAACAAGGAGCTGAAGTCGCGCCTTGTGAAGTTGGAACTGGAGCTGACCAAGCACCTGAAATACAATCAGAGGATGCTCAAACGAAACCGCCGTTCCACAAAAACGGTGAGTGCGGCTGGCTGGAAGGTGAGAAGCATCATACTGGTTGTCAAAATAATAATAATTAAAGCTGCAAGCAGCATTGGTCGGGCCCTCGCAACTTCACGCATGTCGAGGGTACTGGCAGGACTCTGGTTGACGCGGCCATGCATTTCTGTGACCATCATACACTGCGTGCACGAGTTAGATGATATTTCCTGCGTCGACCAGAACCGTAGCAAGATCACGTTGCCAGGTCTTCAGCCTTAAATGTTTTGAGTGTACCACCGATACAATCATGAATGTAAGCCTGTTAAGATCATTAAGAAAATGAATGTGTGTGAATGCGCTTCAGTGTTTGTAACATAACAGACTGTCAGTTTACTGGGATGGGGTTCAACTCCCTGCAGTATCCTGCTGATTGTATTTGGACTTACATGAAAGTTAACAGAACAGTAGTGTCATTTGCTTTTACTTGAACACTTTAATCTAACACTGTTTTCATTGTAAGCTCTTCTGTAACTTTAGATCGTAGTGTGAAGCATTCATTGTAACATTTAACCTGATTATCATGTAGAAGCTCTGAACAGATCATTTATACTAATGCCCACTGACATGGTTTGAGAATCCACTGTTATCTAACTTTTGTTCTTCAAGCATCTCAGTATGCACGTATTTAGATCAGAGTCTTTTTCTCATGGTGTGCCCACAAACCCTTTTAAAAAGTTCAGTGTTTGGGCCGCTGTAATTATCGAATCCTGCTTACGTCCATGGTTATCAGTAGGTGGCGCTATGACTATGAGTCAATATTGGCATGCAGAAGTCCTAAAGTCATGACAATCGACAAGCATGTCAAGTTTGGGACAGGTTTGACAAAGTACCGTCGAGTTACAACAGCTTGATGGATGATGGTGAACTATGTAAAATGGCTGCCACACCATATCCACAATGGCTGCCACACCATATCCACGTCTTTCGATGAAACCTAAAGCTTTTAGTAACTGTTATTCACTCAGGTCTTTAGATTGTTCTGACCAAATTTGAAGTTGATTCGATTATTTCCCTAGGAGGAGTTCGTTAAAGTAAAGCACCTGGAAATTGCCAAAAAAACACAGGAAATTCTTACAAAATTCAAAATGGCTGACTTCCGGCTGGGTTTAGAGCATGGTCCCAAGAGACTTTCTTTTAAGTCCACATGTGATACATCTGCTTACCAAATTTGATACATCTAGGTGAAACGTACTGCGAGGGCTGTACCGTCGAAATTTTGTAGGGGGCGCTATTCAGCCAATTTGCCACTCTGAAGCATTAAAGTCACATCAGATAACTAAATTCAGGATTTTAAATGTGTGTGACAAGTTTGGTTATGTTATGAGCATTTTTAGCCCCTCAAAAACACCTTAATTTTTCATGGCGAAGAATGCGTCGCCACGGCGACGGCTTTTCACGAAACAACAAGCTTTGGGTAACTTTTCATCACAAAGGTCTTTAGACTATAGTGACCAAATTTGAAGTTGATCTGATTAATTCCCTAGGAGGAGTTCGTTAAAATACAGCGCCTGGAAATGACAAAAACGACACTAGAAATTCATAGAAAATTAAAAATGGCTGACTTCCGGTTGGGTTTAGAGCATGGTCCCAAGAGACTTTATTTTAAGTCCACATGTGATACATGTGCCTACCAAATTTTATACATCTAGGTCAAACATACTGCGAGGGCTGCTTCTTTGAAATTTTGTAGGGGGCGCTATTGAGCCAATTTGCCACTCTGACGCATTAAAACCATATTATGTAACTACATTTTGGGGTTTAAATGTGAATGCCAAGTTTGATTATGTTTCGAGCATTAATAGCCTCTCAAAATTACCTTCGTTTTTCACGGCGAAGACTGCGTCGCCACGGCAACGGCGTTCGACGAAACATCAAAAGCTTCATGAACTGGCATTATGAACTTCTTACATTTGTGTGGAACACATTTGATGTTGATATGATTTACCTGCTAAGAGAAACAAGCCAAAGTATAAAGACTTTAACTTACTGTTACCAGTAGGTGGCGCTATGACTATGATTAAAAATTGACCTGTGGATGTCTTCAAGACTGGAGTCTAATCAAACAAGTGAAATATGGTAAAGATCTGATGATGTGGAGTCGAGTTACATCAATTTATTCGTTCATGGCGAAGGATCGAAATTCGCCGAGCCGCCACGTCGCCGCCCTTCGACAACTTCTTACAATCTTCTCAATGAAGCATTATCAAGGTCTTAAGGCTTTTCTGACAAAACTTCAGAGGGATCTGATTAATCTGTGTGGAGCAGGATGTCAAAGCACAGAACTTACAACTTCCGGTTGCCACTAGGTGGCGCTATTACTATGATTCTAAATTCTCATATAGATGTGTTCCGGGTCAGGGTGTTATGACATATGAGAAATTTTGAGCAGATTAGACAATGCACGGCCAAGTTACAACTACTTCCTGTTTCGCGGCGAATGGTGTTTTTTTGACGCCACGCCACGGATACATCGTTCGATAACTTTTTGATCTTTGAGTAACTGCCAAGGTCTCAAGAGCATACTGACCAAATCTGCAGTTGATCGGGTTAAATCTCTAGGAGGAGTTCGTTAAAGTATGACGCCTTGAAATGGTCCAAAAACGTCATAAAATTCAAAATGGCTGACTTCCTGTTTGGTTTAGTGAAAAATTCCATGAGGATTTTTTGTACGTCCCATCAAGTTCCACATACCTACCAAATTTCATACAGCTAGGTGAAACCTGGTGTTGGGGCTACTCAATAGGGGGCGCTATCGAGCCAATATTTCATACCGCGCCTGGACACCCCAATCAGAATGCAATTTTCACAAATTCTGGCTTGCGTGCAAAATTTCACAACTTTTCCAGTATCCCAAGCTCCTCGGGCCCTAATTATACCCTCTGTATTTCTGTTTTTTCTCTTTCTCAGCAGAAGCCAGTTGGAGCAGGAGAAGATGAGGAGGTCCAGGAGGGGGCGACCTGATGGAAGAGGCTGGGCCAAGCAGGCAGACGCCGCCAAGCAGCAGCCACACGCCCACTGGACCAGAGGCAGAGGCTGAAGATCTGGAGCAGTCACAGCTGGAGGACCAGCTCCCTAAAGAAGGGTCTCGTGCACACTCAAAGGTGTTCAGAGGCAGCGGCAGAGGCCACGGCATGTGCCATCTCTCCTTCCCCCCGTCGATTGGTAACAAGGAAAAGTACATTACGTTTGTGTGTGTGTGGTTTAAGATTCTATTTCAATGTTAAATTTAAAAAAATAATTTGCAATTTCTATTCACAGAGTTGTACCTGGAGGAGTATAGGAACTTCCAGCAGGGCCCTGCACCTTCCACCAAGAAGAAGGACAATGCCTTGTCCGCAACCAGCCGGGTCAGGTCTTTCCTGTACTTCTTGTCTGTGGGAAGGAAGGATGCCAGCACATGGCTCTTCCTCGACAACATGACGGGGATAAGGAGGTAAGCCTTGTTTTCCCATGCAAATGGAGCGGTTATGACACAAGACTGATGTGAACAGCGAATAAATTGCAGTGTTTCTTTCTGCAGCTACGCCAGCCACCTCGTCTCCGAAGGCAAAACTATCACCACCGCAAATTTTTATCTCAGCAACATCTATACTTTTTGCCAGTATTTCCGGGAGACCCCGGCAGCCGCCTCCAGACTGTCCAAGTCCCAGCAGACGGGTGTGGTGAGGGCAGTAAAGTCCACCTTGAACAACCTGTCCAGGCCGGTGGTCCTCCACCAGCTCAAAGTGAAGGCCCACAAAATGGGCCATTTGATATCGAGGCCAAGCCTGAGGAGGTGCCAGGAGCTGGCTAAAAACCGCATCCCAGACATACTGAGTAAAACAGTTACACAGATATAGATGGAAATAAAGCTGTCTCCCTCCAAGGTGCTAAGGGGCCTTTTTTTTCTTCTCTCTTTCTCCCTGTCCTCTTTTCAGAGCGCATGGAGACTGACGACGTCCCGTCATTGCGCTACACGTTTTATGGGTATTTCTCCGCCCTGGTCTGCTCAATCTATGGACATAGACCAGGGGTGTTGAAGAACATGACGGTGATGGAGGTGAACAATGCCGAGAAGAACAAGTCCCCAGATGACGATGGCTACGTGATTTGTGTATGTACCAGGTTCTACACACAAGTGCCTCATCAACTGTGTGTTTTATTTGAAATGTTTGATGTAGTTTTCTGTGTATTGCAGGTTTACGACCACAAGACTAATAGGGATTTTGGGGCGGCCCAAATATACCTTACAGTCGAGGAGTTCTCCTGGCTTAAACAATGGCTGAAGTTTCGGGCCCTTCTTAACCCAACCAACGACCTAGTCCTGATCACGGCCGGCCACGGGCCGTTTAACAAACCTCGTGCGGTACATGCAGACGGCATGGGTGGAGATGGGCCTGCCCGGGAGGCCCACCTTCACTGACATTTGGACGGCTGTGTCAGGACATGTAAGTTTATTTTTTCAGTCACTCTCCCCGTGGTGCTTTATTACAATAACACTTGGCTGGCTTTACTAACAAGTACAAACATTTTGTGGTCCTCTTTTTTACTGTTTCCAGGCAAAGAATCATCACAAGAGCCAAATCCGGAATAAAATATCTAAGTGTATGTGTCACAACACGGAGACGGCAGACCGGTTTTATGCGTCGGCATGAACAATGTCCGGGCCAAACGCATGAGGAGGCAGTTCGAGGCCATCGTTATGCTCAGCCCACTGGTGAAGTTTGCGAAGGCTTCCTCCCAGAAGGCAAAAGAGCGGATTACAAGGGTAGCAGTTGCTCGCCAGGAACAGGAACCAGAGATGGTGCCTGGCTCCCCCCCCCCACACACACACACACACATTGATTTTGGATTGTTCTGTTCTTTTGCTCTGTTTGGTTGTTTAATGTTTGTTTTGTTGAATATGTGGTGTAAAATAAATCTCTATTTTGCTACCATCAATCACTGTCCTGCTTATTCACACAAATAAGGTATTTGGACATTTCCTTATGAGTTGCTTGATTTGCAGAATTTGTTCCAAAAGGCATTAGGAAACTCGGGACAATTAATGCCATTTGTGTTGGGATGACTGGCCTACATGGTCGGCCCATACATATGTAGTTGAAATGACACTTTTTTAGTAATAAGGGAACTTTCCTTATAACTGGAAAGGTGTCATCTCAACTACATTTGATTGGGCTCTCATTTAAGCCAGAAATCCCAAGCCAAATGGCCCATTTGTACTCATTTCTCATTATTGCTGTGTGTGTTGCTATTAAGCCATAGACCCTGTGTATTAAGTTTGGTGGCTGTAGCTCGTTTAGATAAATGTTCACCATATATGGTGAAGCTCCCACAATTTGAGGTGCTAGCATCACGAAACTTGCTGTGTGTTGCTACACTGCAAAAATGTAAATCTAAGTAAGATGAAATATCTTAAATCAAGGCAATATATGCTTGTTTTTTGTCTGACTAGATATTTCTTCTTACCAGGCAGTTTTTATGTTAGAGCATTTCACTTGATTCAAGCGTTTCAGTCCTTAATTATCTTAATAAGGTATTATAACTTGTTACTGAGATTTTGTTACTGGTTCTGAGCAAGTTTATGCTTGAAACTAGAATTGCCATAATTATAAGGCTGTTTGATCACCACTGACAAGTACAAAACTGCTTTCTCAAAGTCAGAATTTCTTATTTCAAGCATCCTAACCTTTTCATCAACGACCAAATGGAATTCATTGTTTTATTGTCAATCTTACAACACAGCACAGCAATTATGTATTCCTATAGACAAAATACAGTACTTAACAAGTTAAACTATTGCTTTAAGAACAAACTTTCTCCTCAGCCTGTCTCATCCTTTAGCAAGTTAAAATGAGTGAGCACTGTGCTAACATCTCATTTTGAATATAAAGGTTGCCATTACATTCATCTGGCCAAGACCATGTGGTTATGAACATAAGTAGAAATGTCATGTTATAATTCTGTACATCTAAATGGACTCTTAATACATTTTATCTAATAGACATTTAAAACAACCTCCAATAAACGCAGCCAGTATTATACCAAGATTCAGATGATTTACTGTATTAGGTACACAGTGCAATCACCAATGCACTGTACAAATACATTTCAGTAGTAGTCGCTGAAAAAATGTCTGAGTTGAATTATGTCATTGCGACGCCAGAACGTAGGAAGGTCAAGCGTCTCTGCCATATAAATCTCCTGAAACCGTACTTCAGGCGTGTAGTGGACACTGACTTGGGTCAGGAGGGGAGAGATGGTACTCATCCGGCTCTTGCGGTGGCTTCAGAGCTTTTGGTGCATGAGGGAGATGGGGTGCCAGAGCATGATGGTGGTCTCCGGTATGGGCGTTTGAAGGATTCGGAATCACTTTGTGGTTTGGATGGAGTGGTGACCCATTTGCCAGAGTCAAAACGTGGTGACTGGGGGCGTGGTAGTGTGCCGGTGATCCCTTGGGACACCGACTTTAAGGGGGGGGGTGTGACGGCCCCTGTCTCTAATCACTGCAAGTATGCTTTTGTCCCTTTATCCCGAGAGAGCAGATCACCTAATGCAGAGCACCTGGTCCGGGAACAGGGAGGGCATAAAAGCATTGCTCGGTTTTGGCTGCGGCGTGCGTGGAGTGATCCCGGCCAGTTGCTGCCAGTTATTTTGGTGTTGGTTTCCTTTGTTTTTGCTGACAACATCCACACTTCACCACACACGCATTCACATTGACTCTACTGATGTTGTTGACTGACACACTTCATAAAGTTTATTATTTATTTATTTAGTCAAATAAATACTTTATGTTAACATCATCTGTTGTGTCGTTGCCGTATTTGTCATGGCCTATGAGCCGGGTCATGACAGTATATACTGTGCATTTTTTATATTTAATATTTTTACTCTGCTATTTTTATTGTATATATTGTGCATTTGTATACTTTATTCTTAATACGTTTATATTTTTTACTCTGTTACTTTAATTGTTTTAGTATATTTTTTGCTGCTGTAACAAACAAATTTCCCCTTGTGGGATGAATAAAGTATCTATCTATCTATCTATTTACTGACGGACCGTTATCACATTATCTAGCTACATAGGGGAGGCCTGTGAATTAACTTATTTATATATATATACCATAATAACGTCTACGTAAATAACCTGTGGAGGGAGGTGGATCTTTCAATAGATATATGCATTTTCAATCGTGACTCTATCAGTTAATGATATTCTCAATATTTATAATATTTAGATCACCCCTCTTTATGGAATGGTACCTTCCCATGGGAAAGCGCGAAGAGGGTCCGTTAAGAGCGCGTAATGTATGCAGCTAGCACTGTGGTGGCTAGCTTTTCTTCCGTTGTCATTGTCAAGTCTGAGCCTCTGCAAGTCATCTAGATTAACTACGCCATGGATGAAGATGGAAGGGATGCCACATATCACGGCATGGATCATACAGTGTTGGAGTCAACAAATCTAAATGACTAATTATAATATGTGTGCTCACAAAGTCCTCATGTGAACAGTCTGACACTAAGCACCACACTTGTTTCGTCTATTAGATATTGCTTTTAATGTGTGACCATTTTTGTGTGTTTTTATGTTTTTAGTGTATATCTTTTATATATGATGATTTTAATGTTAAGTGTCTGAGTATTATGAAAAGCGCTATATAAATAAAATGTATTATTATTATATGAGCTGGCTGCAGAAAGAACACTTCAACACTGTTTACCCTAAATAAGCCATAATAAACCTGTGGAGGCGTCAATACTACCATGACTTCCTTATTTCGATAAAAGTGACCTTTGTACGAGAACCAATTGTTACAGTGTCCAGATACGCAACTGAATGGACGTCATTTTGTGTGTGTGTCACTTTTTGTGACGAAGACCTCATTGTAAACCAATCCTGTGCCAGCACATTGCATGTTGTTTACTCAGTATAAATATCAGAAGCTCACAGTTAGAACTCCGAGCGTCCTTGATGTACATATCCTGTATGTGAATCAACTCTGTCTCCTTCTTTGCAAAGAATAAATTAAATGTCCTGTGATTAATGATTTTCAATCGGTCTCAAGAGTGAATTTTTCCAACATACAGCAACCGCAGTATTAAAAGGTAATGTTAATTTGTTTATGCCTTTCTACCTCTCCTTAGCAAGCTAACATTTATTTGAATTGGGAAGTTGGCTAACAAGTTAGCATGCTAATTTTAGCTAACTAGTTAACTTAGCTAGTTAATGTTGACTGTAAGCAGTTAACTGCAGGAACAGCCATTCGTTTAAAAACATCTAACTTTGGTTGATAGTGCTTTATTGCCAGAAACAGTGTTAAAGTGCTAATGAGCCTTTAATTACTGACAGACAATTATTTAGCTTCGTGTCTTTGGCGCCTTTTCTGTTGTTGATGCAACTATCATTTTCAAAATATCTTTTGGTTTAACTAATGTTTACGTCAACATTGATGATATAGGCTTACTGATAGTCTCATGTTGTTGGCACATTAAAAACCTTTCCTGCATTAACTGGAAAGGGCAGGCAAATAGTATGCTAACATCTCATAACCTGTACAGTAGATGCTGCACTCTGGCTTGTAAGGTGCGTCTCTGCCGCCGCCATCTTGCAGCACGTTCTGACCCATTCAAATAGAATAAAATGTGACTTTGTGCTGCTTTTGGATGTCATAACGAAAGAAATGCCAAAACCAAGCAGCAGGGATCAGCATTTCACAGGCGACAAGTTGTTTTACAATATTTTACTGTGATGAACGTGTTGAATTTGATATCACAATAAATTATCCTTATTTTAACCTTTCATAACGTTAAGTGACTGTCCTGAAACTAAGTTAGACTATCTTTGTCAGGTCAAGATTAAAAGATTAACATTTTTATTGTAGTTACAGTAAGATGCTGAAAATTAATCATTTTTTATAGCCTGCACATATAAGATTAGAGATAATTGTATTGTTCTCTCCTATTAACATGCAGCCCTAAGTCATTTCCCTGGTGCTTTTAATTTCACTTGTACAAAACTAAGATAACTGTTACTCTGCACAACCCTGCTGATATACTGGATATACACGATATATATGATTGTGAAAATTTCAACCTGACACTTTGCATCTACACTCTAAGAAGGGATGTGTTAAAAATGACACATGTGTTGAATTTCAACACATCTACTGACTGTGCTCAGGGACAACTCATGTTGTGTTAATTTCAACACAGCAAATGTGTAAACCATTTCTACACAACAGCTGTGTTACATGGCTTAACATATAAATGTGTTATTTTTACACATTATGTGTAAATCATGTGTAACCCAGATAAACACATAAAAGTGTTATTTCTGCACATTGTGTGTCATCAATGTGTAATGGAAGTACCAGGTGACTGTAATGAATATTTTTCTTTCAATAATAATGAAAAGCAAGGATACAATCATGAGCCTTTATTTAATCTTTCATTTAAAATTGTCAACTTTTTAAAATACTTTTTTTCAAACAAAACAGGCTTTACATGTATTTGTAATACAACATATACAAGTCAAAAAATTCATTAAATGTTATTACTGAACATGACAGTATCAGAACCACAACTACAAAATCTTGTACCTCGGATTGAGATAGAGCTTGTCATTGCTAAAATTTGACATAATATCAAGAGGTCGAACATCTGCAACATTATCCAAATTTATCATTTCAAAATCTTTAGTTTGTTGCACAACATATGCATAGAAATGCTCATCAAAGCACTGAACTTCAAGCACTCTAATAAGAAAGAGTAACTTCTCCTCCTGGGGTAGGACATGAATTATCTGACCAAATAAGTGCTCCCCATGATACTGTGTTTTTAGTGGCAGCACAGATCCAGTCCTGTATGTCTGGCCATTTACAGTCAGTGAATGTGTAACATAAATGATGCTACCAATTGTGAAATCTTTGTGCATGGCTGACTTAAGTCCCTCGAGTATAAGATCAGCTTTCTTTAAAGAACCAATGTTCACAGGGTAGGCATTGCCGACATTGTATTTTTTACAAAACGGGTCCCCAAGCTTGAAATTATACATTTGTTGAACCTGATGTTTATAGGCGAGTGTTTTGGCAATATTTTTGAAATTGCATACCACATGTGCTTGCCTCTTTAAGGGATTATGCTTTGCCTCAAATCTCATACACCACAAATGAGAAAGAGGTCCAAACATACACAGCATTCTTGGATAGTGTACCATAAAATGGTGCTTAGGAATTAGATTCCGTTCAAACAACTTCTTGTAAAGCGTATGGTGATCTATGATGAGCTGCTTAAGAAACACAGCAAGCCCAACACTGACAACAGGTGCAAAAATAATGCTACAGATTTCCCTCAACAAAATGAACAGATGCCAAAACTGGTCTTTCCGATCAATGAAATCCCCCACTAAAAAGGGTAAAACTTGCAAGAGACACCACATTTGGGAGGCAGTTTGTCTGACAGAATTTTCTGAGGATCTCAAATTGAAAATGACACGTGGTTTGTTTTTCTCATTCATGTAACCAGTCAAAACCAGCAATCCTGTGATTAAGTTGCTCCAACGTGAAAAGCTTTTCGTCATAAATGAAGTGACGCAACAACAACTTTACCTCCAAAGGAGCCACACCCTCAAGTACATCATGCATTATGTCCACACATGTATTTTCTGTTACATGAAAATATTGCAGACTGTTCAAACATGAATTCCCTTTTACACCAGTTGAGCTTGGATCACAGACCTGAACATGTTGCTCATAGTTCTCTCTGGTCCTTTTTACAACATGGTCTTCATCAAACACTGACTGTACTTCCTCCTTGTCAATCAGACAAAACTGACAAAATTTGTGTGCAGAAAAGCTTTCTACATAGCCACACAGTGTATGCACTGCCAAATTATCTGCTGTTAAAATACAAAGAGTTCCAAACAGCTTTCGAATTTGTCCATTAACTTCTACTTCTATACCAGAGTTTTCAAGGACTCTGATGTCCTCAAGAAGGGGCTCTAGTATCGTACCAATCCCATACGTCTCCCTGTCGATTGAATTAAATAACACACATAAGTGAATATGAGCTAGGGATGAATTGCATTCTGGAGGTAAATTCCGTAGAGTGAAGTAAACAGCACCCATTTTATGGATTTTAGTTTTAGAACCCAGAGGATTTGTTCTCTCAACATCATCATAATACAACTGAATTTGCAGGGATTCTGGATACAGTTGGAAAAGTGGATGAGTTGAGAATTGATGTCCATCACCATAGTCACACATCATGTTGTCATTACTTTCTTTGCTTTTAAAGTAGAAATCTTGCATTTGGTCATTACCAAATAAAAATTTGATAGTTTCGAGTATTGGAATATACTGACATGTGTCTGGTGCCAAGACCTGCTTCATTTGTCCCTGTTTCCGTACAGTATCTGATCTGTGACCAAGAAATATTTCCCTTGGCTTGACAAGGTGGAATTTTTCAGAAAAGTGTGCATTCATTTTGAAAGGAGTGTCTATGTCAGGGGTCGCCAATAGGCGAACCGCGGTCCGGATCCGGACCCAGACGCTGTCCTATCCGGACCCGGATGTATAATTGATAGATAATTGAGAATTATACATTTTGGCGGAGCGCTTCTGTTTTAACCTGCGCAGCTTTTCTGGCCTTTACGGCATTCATTCAGCAGTTCAGGAAACACACCGACCAATTACATGCATTGTAAATAATCTCATGTGACGCTACTCAGCCAATCGAATGTTTATTCCAAAATGCATCGTGAGTCGAGTGAGATCACGCAGACAGGCGGGAGACGGAGCGAGAGCAGTGAGAGAGAAGCAGTGAGAGAAGTGAGTAAATCGGAGAATCAAGTTAACATGGCGTGCTGTAAAAAGAGAAAGGTGGACCTCGAAAACAGCTTTAACAAAGAATGGACGGACTCGTATTTGTTCATTCTTCCTGCTGGCGCTACTAAACCACTCTGTCTCATATGCTCAGATACCGTGGCCATTATTCAAAGCGCCGATGTGAAACGAGACCAAACATACCCACTCCAATCCGAACTGAGGGCACAGAAAATAAACGATTTAAGAGCCCAATATGAACGTTCCACCAGAATATTAACAAATGCATTCACTGCCCAACAACGTGCTTACGAATGTTCCCTGAAAGTTGCTTGGATTTTGGGTCAACATAAAAAGCCATTCACTGATGGAGAGGTTGTCAAGGAGGGCATGAGTGCAGTAGCTGGAACTTTACTTGAGGGGAAACAAAAAGAAGAGTTATGTGAAAAAATCAAGCAAATACCTGTCAGCAGCCTCAGACACAAGGCTCATCTTTCTAAAATCAAGCACTTTCTTTTAAGATGTAAGTTTTTCAGAAGTTCTTTTTTGTGTATTTTATTTTTAGATGGAGCCATTATTTTATTTGAAATGAGAGAAGAACATTTATTCATGTATTTCTATGTATTATTTATAATCCATCCAGTTAAATTTGAAAACTGAGAATAATAATTGTTAAAATATAATTGATGTGTACTTTCTTTATTTGATTTGACAGTTGTTGATGACACAGAGACGTTACTACTACTAGACTTCTTGAATATATATATATGGCACTAAGTGGCGCGAGTTAGATATTATTGTAATGTTCCGGACCTTTGCCCGAGGAGATTTTCTCAATCTGGACCTTTTGGAATTTTAATTGAAGACCCCTGGTCTATGTCATCAAACATGTGTTTGGCACTTTCAAACTGTCTCATTAGTGGTAGTACAAGTTCATGTTCACATGGTAAACCCATATTACTGAACACTGATGTCACTGAATCTTGTAATGTATCTACAGTTGTTTCAACAAGTTCTTTAACACAGGTTACACTTGTCCATTAGTGTTACATTTGACCCAGCATACATTTTTGCCAAGAATGAGGCTGCACTGTCACTTGTGGAAACCGGTTTAAATGTCTCAGAGGGCTCAGTTGTATTTTCCTCTAGACACATTGTGTCTATGGTCGGTGTGGAGTCGGTAAATGTTGGGATGGTCTGAAGAGAAGGCCTAACTACTGTGGTACTTGTTCTTTGGTGCTCTCTAGAAAGGTGCTTTGTAAATGAATTCATGCTGTGGTATGTCCTTGGGCAACCATCTTGGCCGCATGTAAGTGTGAACTCCAGTCCCCCTGACAATGCATGTATTTCCCGAAGATGCCAACTTAGTTTCTTTGTCTGTGTGAATTGTGATGAACATTTTGGACAAGTGTACATTTTGGTGTGATCTAATTGACAGACTTGACTTTTGAAATGAGGTCCAATACCTTTGCTCTCCTGTTTGTTGACATGGGTAAGTCGTAGATGTACTCAAAGAACGAGAACACAGAGCTGAGCGGGGCTGGTTAGGCCAAGTTGCATACCCAGTAGAGCTTGAATAGCTTGTCCACAGCGCATGTCAGGCCTTCATCCAAGGGAATAGCAATCTTGTCAGACTTGGCCACGATGACATACTGCTGTGACCCTCCCCTTAGATTTCCAATGCAGGCTAGTTGTGGCTGTGTGCTCTGTGCTGGATCCTGGGATGCATTGTAGAGGGAAGCAATGGTACTTCCCACCTGAAATCAGAATATAGACATATAGAAATAAGTGAAGTTCAGCAGCAACGTGTCCCAAACTAGCTCCTCATGATTGTTGATAATGAATGTTTATATCAAACATACCGGTACAAAGTCAAGGAGTCGCGTAATCGCAGACTTCACGCTACAGCGACTTGCTGCAACTGGTGGAAGGAGATGAGTGAGGACGACCAGCATCGTGTAGCACTTCTCATCTGCAAATGCGAAGAGAGATAATCATTAGCATAATAAATAGTTGTGTAGATAAATTGAAGAAATTCAACATAACATTCGGTACTTACCATCAGTCTGTTCTTCCATCCCTTCGACTACAGATGCGATATCACCCTTCTCCCTGGCGGCAACAGCTTTCAGCTTTGGCATGATGCTGGCCTCCCAGCGCCTTAAGAACAGGTCCCCCTTTCCTTCATAAATTTTACTGAACTCCGTATCAAGCTGGGTGGTTGGGAGGACAGAGAGAGTGGAAAGAGACAGAGACACAATACAACATTGTTGAAATAAGACCAGTATTTTACTTTGGCACAAAAGAATAATGCCTTATTTATAATTGCTTTAATCTACGTGTACACATTAGTTTGATTACTGCTACACATATCCTGTGGTCTTATGTATGCATAGTTTAAGCTAAGTGTATAAAAAGACACCTACCAGTGTTAGTATGTCCAAGAAGCGTGGATACTCTTGAAAGATTTCCTCCATGGTGGGTGAATGTTTGGCTATCCACGATCTGCGCCAAGTGAAAGTTTTCTGCATTGCTGTTTTGATTGACGCAATATTGTCTGCAGAAGGCCTCAGTCTTTTCATCAGGTTGATGAGCTCTCGGATTTCACTGCTGTCCCTTTCACCCTCCTCAGAGCTTGGTCCAACATCTCTGCACCTCTTGTGTCTACTGTAGCGGCGCTGACCTTCCTCTAGTTTACGACGGATGTTACGTAGTCTCATCTCCAAAAATCCAGTATGTGACACTGGATCATAGAAATGCTCCTGATTTAAGAGGGAAAAAAGAATATATCAAACCAGTTAGTTTCATGACTGCTAGGGACATTTGAATTTAAGAGTTTGAGGATGCAAAAAAACAGCATCATTGCAGTTTTAAAAGTAAAATCGAGAAAACGCTATCACAGTTGATCACAACACAAGTGCCACAGTGCTACAAACCATATGTAAATATGACAAATAAGCAGAAATATCCAGTTTGTAAGATGGATTGCAAGATATAAAATTTAAGTCATAACACAAAAACTGCGTGCATGTTTATTAAAAGACATACAGACTGTTTCACTGTTCAAATATTTAACCATGCAATACCCATAGCTGACTCTGACCACTTTTCAACTAAGAAACTATATACTCACAAAGCCTTCTCCTCTGCCATCCACTTGGACTTTAAGAGACGGGAAGATGGTGATGATATTCTTTGCAAGAACCACCTTTTCAATAGTGGATGGATAACTAAACAAACAAACAACAACCAGTGCACCTCTTTTAAACAGTTTTTTCTTTTCTTTTAAAAAGGACCTGAGAAGCTATTACAGTCAAATGTATAATTAAAAAGCAACTGCTAAAAAAAACATGTGCCCTGTATCAAGCAAATGAGAACTTGCATTTCATACACTCAATAAAAGTATGCTGTACATTCTTTTAAAAGTCCAATCATGGTAAGTGAGCATATTTGTTTAACCACTCTTATTATAAACTGCAAAACTTACAATGCATGCCTCTCCACCAAGTCAGAGACGCAAACTTTGACGAGTTTCAGCCTGTTTTTTTCTACGACAATGCCCTGAGTTTGGAGTTCCTCAAATACTTCTGGAACTTTCTTTTCGAGGAGCGGTCTCAATCCATCCTGCACATCCGGCTCCTTTGTAGGCTGAAAAGAGAATTAAGAGCGAAGCCGAACAAAGCAGAAATTTAGACTAATTTCCATGAGATTCTTTGAAATAAAATTTGACAAGATGTACATATAACCAAAAAATATATTAATGAAAATGTACCTGAGTTAGACAGACTTCTCTCGCAACAGGTTGACAACGGGGGGCTTCTAAAAAGTGCACTTGGAATCTGTCCAGGTTCCTTATCTCTACACTACTGTCAACATCAGTGAACTCTTGGAATTCTGTGTTGAATTTTAAAATCCTTTCAAGGACAAATCCCAATTCGCTAGTCTTTTCTATAAGTTGGTTTGTGCTGTGGACACTGTAAATTTTTCTTTTTAATTCTCTGCCATCCTTAAAAGTGGTTGCGAGGACTTTGACAGATTCCTGCTGCTCATGTCTCCCTTCCTGCAAACAATAAACAAAGACAAGTTAAGTACAAATCTAATTAGTTGTGGTATTGACTAAATGTATTCATTTATCCAGTGTTTTCCCTTTTTAGAGGGTAAGGTGCTGCATCATGCATTCCCAAAAAGGGAGAGGTCACCTAAAGACACTTAAAGTCATCTTTAGGCAAATAATCACAAACTCACTACAGGGACATTGTTGAATTGAAGAAAACAAATCTACAAAGGGAAGGAGACAACTTGGCAGAATTATATTAAATGGAAAAATACAAAGAAAATTAAAATGGCATGAGAGCTATGGCGCTTATACTGTACTATAGTGCACCATTTCAACGCAATAAAGTTTCAGAGCAACTCACTACAGCTGAACTCCCACTCATGCAAGCAACATCTCCTCCTGCCTGCCTGCCAGCATGTGCATGGCGCAAGAGGAGAGAAAGAGACAACGCCCCGACACACTTTGATTTTATATTCATGTGCAGAACGGTCCTTCGCCCTATAGCAATATAATGTCAGGGAAAGCTCTGCTATCAAAGTCAACTTTGATTAAAGACTCCCATCCAACCTGTTCTAGTCCCTGTTCAAGCCAATTATAAACAGCTAGCTTATATTAGTTATATGTAGGTTAATGGCACACTTAGTTTCTTTAACAAATCAAACACAGTTAACACAAACTTTAGATTTAATAACGTTACCGCTTAACCACTTAACGATACTTACTATTTCTCTTCCCCATTGCTAACACTTGTCTGCTCTAAGCGCATCTAAGTCTCTCTATCTACACCTCAACACGTACACACTGACGTTAACGTTACGCACTTTCGCACCACTTCTGACCGAACAATGAATTAAATATAACAAAGATAGCTAGCTAGACTTGACCAACCGAGTGTTTGCTAGCTAACGAATGCTAACATGAACTAACTTTACATCACATAATCATGATGGCCAGAACATAATTTAAGAACCCAGGTAGTTAAACAAAGAAGCTAGCTAACGTTAGCTATCCGACATCAGCTAGCAGACTCATTCATTCAACGTTAACCACTAACTCAGTTCATCAGCTAACTAGCTTAATATGAGCTGATAGCTAATGTTAGCCAGATGGCTAGATACTGTTGGCAAACTATTTTAAGAGATATAATGTTAACGTTACTCACTTAAATTAATCTTTACCAATATCCAACCAGCTCTGTGTCATCACAGTGTGAGCAGACGTTCCCTCCGTACCGCCGCATGCCGGCTGATGGGCGGGGATCTCCAAGCGCGCAGCGAAGAGTTTGGCCGGGCGCCGCTCGATTGCACACATCGCAATGACACCGAGCTAGTTGAAAATCGGCTAAGTTTTCCTTCCATTAAAACATTAAGCCACTGTTTTAGTAATATAACCAACACCAATAACTCACCGCTAGTGTTGGATTGTCCTCCTCTGAGACGTCCATGTTCTTTGGCAGCCAGCAGCGAAAAGGGCAGTTTGATGGTTGCAACTTGAAACATTTGAAATCGCTCAACCGTGATTGGTCACGGTTCCCGCTTTACCGAGTCTCAGGAGGATACACATTTTATATTTTTGTTTATTTGGAAAGCAATAATTTGATTTCAAGTCCATTTTCAGATCACTTATTCATACATTAAATATAAAAAATTTAAAATAAAAAAACATATTTTGCCGCGCTCAACAACACACACGTGTGGGCTCCGTATGAAGGCAAATCACTGTCAAAATCCGAGAGCGCAAATGAGAAACATGCGCGCGCGAAAATCGCGCGTATTTTACTTTGACGAGCGCTTTTACATCACTCCGCGAGCAAAATTCCGTCTCGCGGGAGCAAAATTCACTCTGATTCGATTTTCACTCAAAATTCGCTCGCGAAGCATAAACCTGCTCGCTCGCGAAACTTTAACCTGCTCGCTCGCGAGTCTTTTTCCTGCTCGCGCTCGAGTTGTTTTTCTTTTTGACAGTAAGTGGGCGGACCCAGTCTCCATTGTATCTCGACATCTAATTGGTTACAATCCTCGTTTTTGGATAGACCGGATATCACTCTGACACAGATGCTAGGGGGAGATTTTCAGATTGCAGTACAGGTCTCTACTTAAAGTACATTTTGCTGATAATAACATACTTGACTAAGGTTTTGAATGCAGGTATTTTACTCGTAGTGGATTGTTTCATCAGTATGGTGTTAGTATGTTTACTGTAGTGAAGGATCTGAATCATTTTTCATCCACTAACTACTTATCAGTGACTTAAGTTTGGAAACTCACTTGGCAAACAGTTAATATACAAACAGTGGTCCCTAATCTTGGCTCCAGATCTTTGAGCGGGTCCAAATTGTTGCTCATATTATATACAACTACATTATATCTCTTCTGTAAACACAACAGTATGATTAAATATGATCGCATCATGTTTTAATCAATTAAGATCAAAGAGTTTCTTTGAGCTGTTTGTCACAAGAGGTTTGACTATCAAACACACATTGTCTGTAATAGAATAATGGAGTGAATTTAAACCAATCTGAGCAACTTGACTTTAACACATTTTTTATTATTGTATTTAACAACACTATTAACATAATTTGTATTTCATCAGCCTCTACAGTCTGAAAAGTTTACAAAACCTGTCAGACAAATGTATAACATCCTGAGATGTAGTGGAGTACAGTAGTGTTTAGTGGCGGATTGAAAACCACCTCTAACAGACCTAGCGTCTGAGTCAGAGTGATATCCGGTCTATCCAAAAATGAGGATTGTAACCAATTAGATGTCGAGATACAATGGAGACTGGGTCCGCCCACTTACTGTCAAAAAGAAAAACAACTCGCGCGCGAGCAGGTAAAAGACTCGCGAGCGAGCAGGTTAAAGTTTCGCGCGAGAGTGAATTTTGCTTTTTTTTTTTTTTAATCGGAGTGATGTAAAAGCGCTCGCCAAAGTAAAATGCGCGCGCGCATGGATCTCATTTGCGCTCTCGGATTTTGACATTGATTTGCCTTCATAGGCTCCGTCCATTGTCATATTACACATGTGTGTGTTAAAAGGATACAGAAATTACACAAAATGTGTTAACATGCCCTTGACACAGCAGATGTGTTGAAAAAATGACACATTCCTTCTAAGAGTGTATAAACTATGTATTGCTAATTACTTAAATATTTACCATGTGGTTAATGTGTTTTTCAGCTGCTAATATAAGCTTATATCTAAGAAAGACTTGCGTGATCTCTTTCCTGGGCCAGAGCACTTCTTCAGAAGGAGAACCATTTTTTGTTTAAATTGGAATGTAGATTTTAATATTTCTTTTCTATCTCTTTGTCTGTCAGGTAATGGATGGTAACTGGGGCACCTTTTTCGAGAAGGCACAGTTTTATGGTGTTTTCAAAAAGGTCATAAGGCCTCCGCTGCTGGACAAAGGTAGTTACTGTGAAGGATTTCAGTATTAAAAATAGTATTAGTAGGATTTTAGTATTATAATTAGTTTAGTATGATTATTAGCACCTCTTGTGGTGAATAGAAGTGTCACAATAATAAGAATGTCACCATGGGTTAAAGAGTTGCAATATATTTATCTATGGAATGTATTCTATGTTTACAGGAGGTTTACAGATAGAGGATATTATATGTTACAGTATATTGACACATTTAATGTATTAAGCCATAAAAGTATTAAACACTGTCGAGAATAAGTTTTAAAGGTTCAGAGATTTAGGGACATTCAGAGTGAGGGTTTACAGGCATGGAGTAGAAGGTTGGAGCCAGTGACTTCAAAGGACATCTCCAGCTGAGGTGACAACATCAGGAGGACAAAGCAGTAGAGAGGGGGATGAGTACTTACAGCCATGTGGCTGCTTCGAGGGAGCATTGCCACAAATCGATTGGAGGAGGAACCGAGTTGATCAATAAGCCAAACACTGATTGGCTCGGACATTAGCCAAGATGATCAACAAGCTAAACACGGATTGGCTCATACATAGTTTTCTGCAGTTTTTATGACGATCTGAACACTTTATGTCTTTTCTGCAGTATATAAGGCTTTGTTTGAGGGAGCAGAAGCAGACCATGTCATGCCTCGCTTCTTTTCAGATAATCTGAGTGGAGAGCTGTGAGAGTGAGTGTGTGTGTGGTCTCTGTTTTCGAGAATATCCATTATTGATAGTTAATTTAGTTTGCATCTGTTATTAAATACTTGTTTTACTTTTAAAACCGGATCCAGCTCGTTTTTGGTGAGACCTCGCTGCTGAAAGTTGCTGCAGCGGAGGTTCTGCGGTCAGAGGCCCCCACCCTCTGTGCTCCTTTGTTCAAACTTCCAGCCTCTACATTACACACTCTGACCATGGAGAATCCCTTAAAAATATTGATGTTTGTTTAAATAACTGGCTGCAGTAAATCAAATGATCAAATGTTTTTGTTTTTAACAGTAAAGCACTCAATTGCCATGATGAAGGCTTAGCCAAACATGTTCCCATCACCTGTGGCTCCAACCAAGAGGGTAGGACATGCAAGTGAGGCTGTGCTTCACATCTTTGCGGTAAGAGATTTGTGCATGTATGAAAAGTTTCACATTACGTCACCATAAGATACAAAGAGTGAATTGTTTTTAATGGTCATATTTGTTTTTCTTTTTGTATTTGTGCCAGTCTGCAGAAGACCCCAACACCTTTCTTCAGACGAGACCACTCTTCAGCCCTGTCGTGATTGTCTGCGAAACCAACTGCATACTGGCCATTGGAACCATGCCTGTCCTGACCTTTCCAAAAGAGGACATCTATGCCAGCGTGATGCATCTCATGGCGTGTTATTACGCCTTTCACCTTACATATCCTGCTTTTTTTTCCTCTGCATTTTAGAATCCTTTACATTTTTCTGATGACTGGACTTTGCCGTATTCCAGGTCTCACATTTGAATAATACCACAGCCTCATAGAAATATGACACATTGCTGTGTCTTAACCCTTGAAAAAAAAAAGAAAAGGGGTGTTTGTTGGTTATGCAGCTTAAAAACAATAAAGAAGTGAAAAGAAATGCATTGAGATTCATGTCTTTCTTTCAGCAAGCCTATCACATTTATAGTAGTAGTTATATTACATTTATCGTCAGGATTACTGATTTTAAGCATAATATGGTATTTTTTTCTGTAAATTCCAGGGTATTTAACATTATTTCAAGAATATTGCAATAGCATTGAATGCTAAATTTAAGCACATTTTCCTACATATTGAGAAAATTATTCTTAAATCTTTTCTTTGTACAAATGTACTTGTTTTTAGTCTGCACACACTAGTTTTAAGATATATATATATTTGGGTTCTTCAAGGCTAGATATTTTGACTTGTTTTCGGAAATCTTGGCAAGTCAAATTTTCCTGTTCTGTTGGCAGATAATTTTGCTTATTTTAAGTAATATATCCCTCATTTCATTACTTTTTTTTCTTGTTTTTGAAAGCTGAATTTTTGCAGTGTATGAAGCCACAGACCCTGTGTATTAAGTTTGGTGGCTGTAGCTCGTTTAGATACATTTTCACCATATATGGTGAAGAAGAAATGACAGTTTCCTTATAACTCAAAAAGGGTCATTCCAACTACATGTGTATGGGCTGATCATTGCGTCCAATAATCCCAACCGACATGGCACAAATTAACCCAAAATGCATTTGGGAAACCCGGAACAATTACTGCCATTTGGGTTGGGATGCTGTACTTTAACGAACCCCTCCTAGGGAATTAATCAGATCAGCTTAGAAATTGGTCAAAACATTCTAAAGACCATAGTGAATACAAGCTACTAAAAGCTTGAGGTTTCATTGAACAACATGGACGTGGTGTGGCGGCCATTTTACATGGTTCGTCATCATCCATCAAGCTGTTGTAACTCAACTGTACTTTGTCAAAACTGTCCCAAACTTGACATGCTTGATGACTGTCATGACTTTAGGACTTCTGCATGTCAATACTAACTCAGTCATAGCGCCACCTACTGGCAATCACGGACGTAAGCAGGATTCTATAATTACAGCGGCCCAAACACTGAACTTATTAAAAGGGTTTGTGGGCACACCATGAGAAAAAGACTTCTCTGATCTAAATATGTGCAAACTAAGATGCTTGGAGAGCAAAAGTTCGATAACAAAGGTTCTCAAACCATGTCAGTGGGCATTAGTATAATTGATCTGTCCAGAGCTTCTACATGATAATCAGGTTAAATGTTACAATGAATGCTTCACACTACGATCTAAAGTTACAGAAGAGCTTAAAATGAAAACAGTGTTAAATTAAAGTGTTCAAGTAAAAGCAAATTACACTACTGTTCTGTTAACTTACATGTAAGTCCAAATACAATCAGCAGGACACTGCAGGGAGTTGAACACCATCCCAGTAAACTGGCAGTCTGTTATGTTACAAACACTGAAGCGCATTCACACACATTCATTTTCTTAATTATCTTAACAGGCTTACATTTATGATTGTATCGGAGGTACACTCAAAACATTTGAGGCTTAAGACCTGGCAACATGATCTTGCTATGCTGCTGGTCGACGCAGGAAATATATAACTCGTGCACGCAGTGTATGATGGTCACAGAAATGCATGGCCGCGTCACCCAGAGTCCTTTCAGTACCCTCAACGTGCGTGAAGTTGCGAGGGCCCGATCAATGCTGCTTACAGCTTTAATTCATTTAATACTTTTTATATTCTATTGTAAATTTTAATATATTTCTATTTCTTGCACTGTGTTGATTGTTTAATGTTATGCACCGCCCGCCATGACAAATTCCTTGTATGTGCAACTGTTAAGGCTAGAATATTCCGATGAAGCTACGAGGCCGCAGTGCTGGTCTGGTTCTTTGTTTACTTCTTACTGCGCATGTGCACCCAATAAATTGCTGAATTCGGTTTCAAAAGTAAAACTTGTATTTTAATATCAAATGCAAATTGAATTAACTATCAATAGTAAATGCTCTCGAGAACAGAGACCACACACTTTCACTCTCAGGTCTCACAATAAAGGAGGTTCTGTGAAGCGATCATGTGGGGTCTGATCTCTGTTCCCTCAAACAAAGCTTTTATACTGCAGAAAAGACTGGGAGGTCAGATCGTCATAAAAACTGCAGGTGAGCCAATCGGTGTTACTTATACATTGATCATCTTGGCTAATGTCTTGAGCCAATCAATGTCTGGCTTTATTTACAACCATTTGGCTGTAAGTCGACTCCGTCTCTCTGTTCCTTCTGTCCTCCTGGAGCCATCACAGCTGGAGACATCCTTTGAAGTCATCACCCTGGCATTGTCTCCTCCGCATTCCTGCTGCTTTTATGGTCTCACTGTCTCCCTGTCTCCTACGCTTCTTACTTCATGCCTCATGAAGATGTTCCTAAATCACTAAAATATTCCCTAAATCTGACCCTATCTGACCTTTAATACTTCTTCTCTTACAGTGTTTAATACTTCAGTGTTTAATACTTTTATGGCTTATACATATGGCTTAATACATTCAATGTGTCAATATACTGTAATATATAATATCCTCTATCTGTTAACCTCCTGTAAACATAATACATCTTATAGATAATATATTGCAACTCTTTAACCCATGGTAACATTCTTATTATTTTGACACTTCTATTCACCATAAGAGGTGCTAATCATCATACTAAACTAATTCTAATACTAAAATCCTACTAATACTATTTTCAATACTGAAATCCTTCACACAACATACATTGGCAATAAACGGTTTCTGATCATGTAACTTCAGTCGGGAAAACCTCATAGCTCCACCGGGCCTCCTTTTTGAATTAAGTGACAGCTCTGACAGCAGACAGCAAAGATGAAGGTAAACCGTGACGAGGCATTTTAATAAACCGAAACTCTTCAACAGCAGTCTGTCCATGGGGCTTCGACTAGGTGGGTCAAGCGCTTGCTGGCCATAGCCGGGACCTCGCGTTCTCTTTTCTCTATGAGCGAGGAGACCACTGCCTCAAGGTCGGCTTGGAAATGCCCGCGGTGAAGGTGGCTCATGGCTTCTCGATTTTTGCTGGTCAAAAACCTTGTAATTCCCTTTAAGTTTAATTTTGGTAAAATTCAGGAGGCAAAGCCCAGTCCTACCATCCAGCCGGACCATCTCCCAACGGAGGCAGCAGTTACATTTTACTGAAAACGTATGTGGTGAAAGCAGTTGTTCTTCCTCTCTTGTATTTCTGGCAGATTAGTTATCAAGGTGTGTTTGCTGCCCCCAGTGCTTAATACGCTAATTTTAAGTAATTCAAGTCAAAAGGAACTCTTGTTTAAAAGGTATTGCCATTACTACAGGTGTGGCCAAACCAACCAAGACTGAAAATCTAAATAATTAGAACGTTAAAGCACACAAACTAATGTACACAGGTCAATGATATTGTATATAGTTTTCTTATTTTGATGTATTGTATAGTTTGTCTTGATTTTCTCTCTTCTGCTTATTCATGTATGTGATGCTTTAACACCCAATTCCCCCTCCTGAAAATGTTTAGGGTTATATACAGTAGGTAATGTGCCTCTCTTAACGGCGTTAATGGCGTTTATATTTAGGTATATGTATATACACCAGAATCACAACATTGAATAAACTTGTTAATCCAAGCAATGTGAGCCACTCTGAATATTTGAATCTGCTCGGTTTAGCTTTCCCATATTGTAAATTAAGCAGACTTTATTTGCCAGCAGAGAGATGAACAACATTCAGGCAATCAGGCCCTCGCAGGAAGAAGACAGACACCATAGCAACAGCAGAAAGTTTGAGAAGTTGTGAGCTGGTGGCGGCAGCAGCAGTGCTTGTGTTGAGTCGTTGGACTGGAACAGATATACGTTAATTGGAAGTAAATCTGACAGCTCTGGGGGAGAAATGAGGTACGGCAAAGAGAGGGGGGGAAAGCCACACCATCAGCAGACACCTAGACCCAGGAATGCATTACACAGTAAGCTCCCCGATCTGAAGAGGATACTTCAAACATCTTGTCCTCATTATGTATTTATTGTTTGTAATATAGCCTGTATTTCTCCTCACTTTGTACATCAAGTCTGAGGAAGAAACAGGGGGTGCCTCCAAGGTCTGCATCCACAATTATTTCCAGAGAGGTTTTGTTTCTTAATAAAATAGTTATCAAGTTATTTTGTTTGCCTTAACTTTGAACTTCACAGATGGCTGGTGATTCTAATTGGGAACAAACGGGATAAAAGAGTGATGCTTTCAGACAGGAACGGGGGGCGCGGGGGTGTTGGTTATGGGTGGGACGGGGAGGCTGGAGCAGGGACGGGATGCTGTAGAATGAAAGAGATGCCATCTGAAAGAGCATGTTGTGAAGTCAGGGGGAAAATATGGGCTATGAAAGAGGGACAGGGGCCTGCAATGAAGCCTTCTGCCAAGAAAGCCGAGATAAAAGCACAGAAGGATAATATGGAAATCTCAGAAGTGTGTGTATCTTATTTAGGAATGAAGATCGGTAACACTTTATAATAACTACACGTTATGAAGCATTAGTTAAGTAAGAGTAAACACTTAAATTCATCAGCTATGAAGCATTAGTTAAGTAAGAGTGAACACTTAATTCATCATTCATAACAGTTATAAATGTTTTATTATTGATTAATAAGCTTGTCTATTATGTGTTTCGTGATTGTGTTTTCATACTTTATAAATGATAGATTCCCAATTTGTAAATTAAGTATTATATATATTACAAACCAATTATTAAGGAGTTGTAGATGATTAATAACATAATTTATAAAGTGTAAGTAAATGATTAAGAACTTATTTAGATGTACATTATTCATACATTCATATATATAATGATTTAGATATGCACTAATGGTTAGGGACTATCTTAATATATGCTTTATGAATACGGGGTTGACAACTACATTATTTCAATACAATTTTAACAATGGGAGTGCTTTTAGTCAGGCGAACTTGAGGATTTTCAGTTTTTGCTGTGTGCTATCTTCATATAGTATTAACCTGTAACATATACACAATATTTACACATCAAATCTCAATATCACACTGTTGTATCTGAATTATACATCAAAAAATTATTCAAAAAGACCTTGTAGTTACAGATTTACACTATCTTTAGTGTGGGTAGCACATTTTTGAGCAGAGGCATCAAAATAGGCTCAGGGGTTAAGAGGTTAATACTGCAATTCATGATTAATTCAGGTAGTTACTAGTCATTAGTTAAGTATTTTGTGTGACCTCATCTAAAGTGAGAACTATCTATGCCTTACAAAGCATTTAAGTATTTTGTGTGACCTTATCTAACGTGAGGACCATCTATGACTTACAAAGCATTTATAAATGACATTGAATGGCCATAAGTGCCTCAAAACCCACAAAAGTCTCAGTTATCTTCTCAACAGAAAAGGCAAATAGACAAAACAAAAAGTGATCAAGAACATAATATTCATGAAAGCTACAAGCAGCATTGATTGGGCACTCACATATTCAAGCACGTCGACAGTACTGGTAGGACTCTGGTGCGGCCGTTCATTTCTGTGACCATCATACATTGCATGCACAAAGTTAAACAGTATATCATGTGTCGACCAATGGCTTAGCCAGGTCATTTTGCCAGGTCTTAAGCCTTGAATGTTTTGAGTGTACCTCTGATTACAATCATAGCTGTAAGGCTGTAAAAATCGACAAAAAATGTAATGTGTGTGAATGTGCTTCAGTAACATACATACAACATGTAACATAAGTCGGTTTTGAGACCTGCATTTGCTTTGACAGTTTTTTTGTGCAGGTAGCTCTGACAATCACTGCTGAGTGATTCAAAGCTGGAAGAGTCAAGGAGAAATAGGAGAATGTATAGTTCCATGTGGAAAAAAAATTATCTTTTTGTAAATAATTAAATTAAAAGCCAAAAGGTGAGACAATGTAGAATAATCTATCATATGAATTAGGCTGGGTGCAGTTTGATTTTATTAAACAAACTTCCGTTGCATGAAATTACTTTACGGCCTCGCACCAAAACTAACAAAAACAATTAAATTTACTATTAATGAAAACTCCACATACAAGTGCGATTTGGAAACCTTTTTTATCCAATTTCTGCTCCAAACATCTTAGTTTGCACGAATTTAGATCAGATGTCTTTTTTTCTGGTGGTGTGCCCACGAACCTTTTTAATAAGTTCAGTGTTTGGGTCGCTGTAATTATAGAATCCTGTTTATGGCCATGGTTATCAGTAGGTGGCGCTATGACTGAGTTAATATTGGCATGCAGAAGTCCTAAAGTCATGACAGTCATCAAGCATTGTCAAGTTTGGGATAGTTTTGACAAAGTACAGTCGAGTTACAACAGCTTGATGAATGATGGCGCACCATGTAAAATGGCTGCCACACCACATCCACGTCGTTCGATGAAACCTCAAGCTTTTATTAAATTTGAATCACTAAGGTTTTAAGATTGTTCTGACCAAATTCTAAGTTGATCTGATTAATTCCCTAGGAGGAGTTCGTTAAAGTACAGCACCTGGAAATTGCAAAATTCATACTAAATTCAAAATGTCTGACTTCCGGTTGGGTTCAGAGCATGGCCCCAAGAGACTTCTTTTTAAGTCCACATGTGATACATCTGCCTACCAAATTCTGTAAATCTATGTCAAACGTACTGCGAGGGCTGCTTCATCGAAATTTTGTAGGGGGCGCTATCGAGCCGATTTGCCACTGTGAAGCAATAAAATCATACTATATAACTAAATTCTGCGCTTTAAATCTGTTTGCCAAGTTTGCTTATGTTTCGAGCATTTTTAGCCCCTCAAAAGGACCTTCATTTTTCACGGCGAAGACTGCATCACCACGGCAACAGTGTTCGACGAAACATTAAAAGCTTCATGAACTGGCATTATGAACTTCTTACATTTGTGTGGAACTATGTTGATGTTGATCAGATTTACCTACTAAGAAACAAGCCAAAGTATAGAGACTTTAACTTCCTGTTACCAGTAGGTGGTGCTATTAATATTATACATAATTGGCCTGTAGATGTCTTCAAGACTTGAGTCTCATCAAACATGTGAAATCTGGTAAAGATCTGATGATTTGGAGTTGAGTTACATCAGTTTATTTGTTCATGGCGAAGGCTTGAAATTCGCAGAGCCACCACGTCGCCGCCCTTCAACAACTTCTTATAATCTTCACAATGAAGCATTATCAAGGTGTTAAGGATTTTCTGACAACATTTTAGAGGGATCTGATTAATCTGTGAGGAGCAGGATGTCAAAGTACTGTAATGGTAAAAATATGTATTAGCATCATGAAAAGGTTTTAACTAACATAGTGTAACCTCTTAGGATAAATAGAGAAGTAAAACAGGCCCTGACCCTAACAGGCACAGATGTCAGCACATGAAGACATGTTTTCCGTATGTCAGAAATGTTCACATACTCAGTTTCTCGGAAGGGCAGTTTAAAACAGGAACATGGAAACCACAACCGACTCACAGTTGAGCGTACCTGCAGGAAACACATAAGACCAGGCTGGACACCTCCTGAGGAGGAGTCATATAGGGCGTAAGCTTCTGTAAACCTCTGTAGGTATAAAAGGATGTTGAAGGTTGTAGATCGTTGAAGAAAGTGCAACAGACTACTGTGTCTGTTGCACTTTCTTCCCTTGCAAGTGAATAAACAGAACAAGACAACTTTGAATCTTTTGAAGACTTGATTGATTTGTGAATGACACTCTCTTCTCTCGATTAACATAGAAATATTCCAGAACAGTACACAATGTACAACTTCCGGTTGCCACTAGGTGGCACTATTACTATGAATCTAAATTGTCATATAGATGTGTTTCGGGTCAGGATGTTATGACATATGACAGATTTGGAGCAGATTAGACAATGTACGGCCAAGTTACAACAACTTTCTGTTTCATGGCGAATGGTGTTTTTTTGCCACCGATACATAGTTCGATAACTTTTTGATCTTTGAGTAACTTTTAAATGCCAAGGTCTCGAGAGCATACTGACCGAATCTGAAGTCAATTGGGTCAAATCTCTGGGAGGAGTTCGTTAAAGTACGACACCTTGAAATGGTCAAAAAACGTCAGAAAATTGAAAATGGCCGACTTCCTGTTTGGTTTGATGAAAAACTCCCAAGAGGATTTTTTTGTACGTTCCACATACCTACCAAATTTCATACAGCTAGGTGAAACGCAATGTTGCGGCTACTCAATAGGGGGCGCTATCGAGCCAATATGTCATACCGCAGCTGGACACCCCAATCAGACTGTAATTTTCACCATGACTGTGCCAAATTAAAACAAATTCCCAGTATCCCAAGCACCTCCTTTTTGCGACAAAACACGTAAAATAAGAATAATAATAAACAGAATTTCAATAGGTCCTACGCTACCGACGTAGTCGGTGCTCGGGCCCTAATAAACATTAGAAGAACAATAGGTCCTCCGCTTCGACTACGTCGGTGCTCGGGCCCTAAATAAAGTGCACAACAAACAGATAACTACTATAAACAAGTATGATGAAGTGTAATGTAAAGTGTCAAGTGTGTTTAAATGAAGAAACCGGTAGGAAATTGTCCTTGGGATGACAGAGTCAGTGGGGGTCTCGGGCTTTGTTGATGAGCCCGACTGCCGATGGGAAGAAACTGTTCATGTGGCGTGAGGTCTTGCTCCTGATGGACCGCAGCCTCCTGCCAGAAGGAAGGGGTACGAACAGTTTATGTCCAGGGTGAGAGGGGTCAGCTACAATCTTTCTTGCTCGCTTCAGGGTACTTGAAGCGAACAAGTCCTGGAGGGACGGCAAATTGCATTCAATCACCCTCTCAGCAGAGCGAATGATGCACTGCAGTCTGCCCTTGTCCTTGGCTGCAGCGTACCAGACCGTGATGGAGGAGCAGAGGATGGACTCAATGATGGCTGTGTAGAAGTGCACCATCATTGTCTTTGGCAGGTTGAATTTCTTCAGCTGCCTCAGGAAGTACATCCTCTGCTGAGCCTTCTTGGTGATGGAGCTGATGTTAAGCTCCCACTTGAGGTCCTGGGATATGATGGAGCCCAGGAAGCGGAAGGACTCCACAGCGTCGACGGGGGAGACGAAATATAGAAATACAAGGTTTACAGCAAAGTAATGTTAAATAATGTTGAGTATTGTCTTGCAGGTTGTTGCTTGGCAAGCAAACTGGGAAATCATATCAACAACAATAGCACATTATTCATGTAGACAACAAACATAAACATTCAACTTACTCAAAAAGAGTCTCATGGCTTGATGTTGCAGGTACCTCCTGCTGCTACATGGTTCAAAACACTTACCATTTGTTCACTTTAAAAACCCTGGGGGCTGTGTACATCCTGTGGTCCATGTGCATGTATGGGAAATATGCTAGGCACTGATAAAACAGTGATAACTATTACATTAGTCATTTAGCAGATGCTTTTATCCAAAGTGACTTACAATAAGTGTGTGTGAACTACATTCATCAAAGTTAATTTGATGTGTAAATGTTAAATCTAGCAGTGGTCTGTGCATTTATTGCCATGGCAACACACATTGTTTTGATTATTGGTTTTCACTTAGTGGTGATCATACTTATTTCTCATGGCAGTGTTATAGCATATCAAAATTGGCATAAAGAGTATAAATCACCAATACACTATGGATCCCTAAAAAGGAAATAAAAAAAATCTCTTTGTAGCCTTCATCAATACAACACATGACTTCTAGGCCACAACTTAACCCTATCCCACTGTTGACTCATGTTTTTACATTAAAGAATATTGGGGATATGATAAAAAGAAAACTTTCAAACTTAAAATTTACAATGGGAAAATATACTTACAGTCATGTCACTGAATCGTTTGTTTGGGCAGGGCATGTGTGTCATGCCTTGGCTCAACAACGGGAATCACATAGCTCAAAGCATCCAATATTGCCCTAAATGGGTTTACATTGGAGTCAGTTGAAAACCTAATGCGTCACTATACAGACGCCAGAGGGTACCTTTCACATGTCTATTGAGACAGCGGCAGGTTTTAGGGTCTGTATTGTACGAGCTGAGAATGATAATGGGTTGCAAACAGTCACAGTTCTGTTTAGGGCCTGTATAGCAACATGACAAGGGGAAAGAAACAGAATTAAGCAAAGAAGGATTTTAAATTATACAGGGTGAATCTGGCCAACAGCCTGCTGACTTAAAAAGAGGAGAACTGCACATGAACTTCAGTTTGGAGCCTTTAAAACACAAACATCTCTCTCTCTTCCAATGCTCTAGGGAGAGTCCAACTGGCATAGTTATAACTTTTCCTTTGGACTACTGAGATATTTCAGTGTGTGTCCACTGATGGTGCCAACATGTTATATTTGGAGAACTGGCAAGAAAGATAATTTAACAGTCTAGACTGAGTTTCTATAAAGAGACTGGAAACTGTCTTTTTACTTAACAATGATTCTGACTTATCTGCTGGTCATGTCTTCCAGATATATCATCCTCTGTAGGTATTTCTAAACCCTCATCAGTTCAGTTCAGCTCTGAGGCACCTGAAGGCTGCCGACAAATATTTTGGAAGGACAGAATTGTCCCTACCAATATTTCAGGAAACTCATTTGCATTATCTTTGGAGAGAAGTCATATTAGATAATTACGATGTGCTCTCCCAGACGACCTAGCATGCTCGCATTTGATTGGCTGAAAGTGCAGGGGGCAATCTGAAGGTCATTAAGCCACACTATGGTGAGATTTATGCCTGATCCGAAGTTTGCTGTTAGTTTTGGTTTTGTACTTCTGATAAAGAGCAGCGTACAAAAGTCCCAATTGATGCGTCTGTCAGACAGTCTGAAAATCGTGATGCACAGCAGGTGGAAGAGCAAATCACGCCTACACATGTGCTGACTCAGCAGTGATTACATTGAATGAGAAAAGTTGATCGACAGAAGAAAAAAAAAATATCCCGGAAGCCTTACTGAATTCAACTCCATGATATTTTATGTTTTAAGTTGTCATCTGGTGCCTGATTTTGCAGAAAACCAATATGCAGAAAATTATGTATTTGATGCTCAAAATTTCATGAAATATGATGTGTCCCCACAAATGTTAAAACAAAACCTAAGCCCTTATCAAGGTTCCACTGCAACTTGTCTATTGGTCAAACAATGAAGGCATAATATGAGAATCATGTACAGTAAGACGATAAGTATAGCCTTGCCTTTCCTCCAGTCCCATGATCAGTCTAAAATTTGACCTCAATAAACACTTTTCAAGGGATTTGAGACATTGTTACACTCAACATTGTTTTGTAATTGACTGTGGATGTTCATGATCCCCACAGGACAAATCCAAGCAGTTGTAGGGCCTCCTCCTGATTCTTCCTCTTCTTCAATCTTCAGGCCCAAACTTCCACATGCAGATACAATATATTGACTGGGCATATGTATGCCGGCAGATGACTCTTATATACTTCATGAGCTTTTTCTTTGATCCATTATTAGTAAACATAAAAAATGACACAATCTGTAACACGGTAACAGGACAAACTTGAAATTTTAGTTCCACTACTGGTAGATTTGTATGAATAGGAAAAGTATTACGGTAATGTTTTTTCCATCCAACAATTTATTATTGTGAGGTATTGTGGACATTCCTGCCTCCAGAGAAAACTGGCAGGGTTTAAAGCATTTAGTCTCATTTACAATTCCCAAATGAGCGGAATAGAATAAAGACAAAGTGTATGTAAAGTAAGCAATGTTCTGTTACAGTGATAAGTTCCCTACAACGGCAGTTTTTCCTTGAATATATGCTCTCGGGAAACTGGGCCCTGATCAAAATCCATAATAATGATGAAATCCTCCAGGAATGGAGGAGAAAGTCTTTGTTTACAGAGATGCACCATTCATATGCTTTCAGAATATGAATACTATTTAATATGATGTGTGCCAAAAAAATTGTTTTCTGTAGTTTAAGATTTGCTCAGATTATAGATAGTATTTTTAAAATCTCATCAGCCACTGCTTAGTTTATCCACTTGTCATCCTTAGGGGTCAGTAGAGCAGGTTCAATCAGAGGATCGTCGGTCGGATCCCCGGCTGTGCTAGTCTGTGTCCATGTGTCCTTGGGCAAGACACTTAACCCCAAATTGCTCCCTCAGGCTGTGCCTATGGTGTGTGAATGTTGTATGAATGTTAGTTAGTCCTGATGGGCAGGTGGCACCTTGAATGGTAGCCCTGTCATCAGTGTATGAATGGGTGTGAATGGGTGAATGATGACATGTAGTGTTAAAGAGCTTTGAGTGGTCGAAAGACTAGAAAAGTCCATTTACCTTTTAGCTGTATAAAGTTTTTGAAGACGGCAGATTATATTCCCTAAACCATGACTATTTCATAATGATCGTATATACAGTATATACAAATGATCAACACTGCACTTGGATAGAATGACGATGGATAGTGTAATAACTGCTGGTAATTGTGGCTCTATGAGGACAATGGATACTTTCCAATATCCTTTAAACTAATACATCATTCATTTCAAATGCAAGAGCTTCATTTCATAAATCACCTAATATTACTTACAGCACTCATTTACTATCTCTGACTATAAAGTGGGGGAAATAATTTGAATTAATCAATTAAAATTCTAAAATGATAAATTTGATTTTCCTTGCTTATCATAATTAAACATCCTCCATGTCGATACTGTCCTGCGCTCCCATTGTGTGAGTAATTTAGTGGCGTTTGGAATTATTATTGAACCCAAATTAATCTTGTGAGACTCTAGTGGATAGATTGGGCTTTGTATAATTTACTCTGAAGGCATTTAATCCTGTTTAATGTGAGTCTCCATCTCCTTTGTGAGGGAGTGTTGTCAAAAAGAACAAAAGGGAGTTAAACAGAGGACAGAAATGGAAGGAGCTGAAATGCACCCATAGCATAGTAATATTATTACCTCTGATGTTTATTCATCTCAAACAAAACCTCAAACACTGATGTGCGGAATCACAGTTTATACAGACCAAATGTGCTTCTCGATATCTTTATAGTGATTGTTCCACGACTGAGTTTGATGGCTGCTGCCATAAGGATTCAGCCTTGGTACGTGAGGTACCAGCTCTACTAGATGAGCTAACTGGCACCCCTTATATGTCTATAAATTTGACTTCAAAGTAATACATTTTATAATAGTAAACAGTACATGAATATATATTTATCTAGCACCTTTTTTTGTTCTCACATTCAAGAGAGGACTGCTTATGATTTTCCCAGAAATGTCGCCACTGACTCAAAGTCATATAAACTGCAAATGCAAGGGCTTTCATCAGGGGCCATAGGCTCAATCACCATTGTGTTGCCTCATTCGATGATAGTGACCTAGCAGATGTTTATTTTTAATGAAAATCTTCGAGGTTATTACCTTAATTCAGAAAATGCAGAATAAAGTGCTTGATAAATTAAAACAGAAAAGAGTAGATGATTTAAACGGTATATATAAAGAGTGGAATAACAAATAAACAGTTTGAACACTAATACAAATTAAAGCTGCAAGCAGCATTGATCGGGCCCTCGCTATTTCACGCACAACGAGGGTACTGGCAGGACTCTGGGTGACGCGGCCATGCATTTCTGTGACCATCATACACTGCGTGCACGAGTTAAACGGTATTTCCTGTCGACAATTGCGTTGCCAGGTCATTTTGCCAGGTCTTAAGCCTTGAATGTTTTGAGTGTACCTCCGAATACAATCATAACTGTCACCCTGTAAAAATCGACAAAAACTGAACTGAACCATGTAAAATGTCCGCCACACCACATCCACCTCAAGCTTTTAGTAACTTTTAATCATTAAGGTCTTTAGATTGTTCTGACCAAATTCTAAGATGATCTGATTAATTCCCTAGGAGTTCCCTGAAGTACAGCACCTGGTAAAACAACACTAGAAATTCATACAAAATTAAAATGGCTGACTTCCAGTTGGGTTTAGAGCATAGCTCCAAGAGACTTTTATTTAAGTCCACATGGGATACATGTTCCTACAAAATTCCATACATCTACCTCAAACGTACTGCGAGGGCTGCATCGTCGAAATATTGTAGGGGGCGCTATCGAGCCGACTTGCCACTCTGAAGCATTAAACTCACATCAGATAACTACATTCAGGATTTTAAATGTGTGTGACATGTTTGATTATGTTTTGAGCATATTTAGCCCCTCAAAAACACCTTCGTTTTTCATGGCGAAGAATGCGTCGCCACGGCAACGGCTTTTCACGAAACAACAAGGTTTGAGTAACTTTTCATCACAAAGATCTTTAGATTGTTCTGACCAAATTTGAAGTTGATTCGATTATTTCCCTAGGAGCAGTTCGTTAAAGTACATCGCCTGGAAATGACAAAAACGACACTAGAAATTCATAAAAAATTCAAAATGGCTGACTTCCGGTTGGGTTTAGAATATGGCTCCAAGAAAAATGTGATTTATGAGCCTACCAAATTGTATACATTTATGTGAAACGTACTGCGAGGGCTGCTTCGTCGAAATTTTGTAGAGGGCGCTATTGAGCCGATTTGCCACTCTGAACGAATAAAATCATATTATATAACTACATTTTGGGCTTGTAATCTGTGTGCCGAGTTTGCTTATGTTTCGAGCATTTTTAGCGTCTCAATTATCTTCGTTTTTCACGGCGAAGACTGCGTCGCCACGGCGTTCGACGAAACATCAAAAACTGGCATTATGAACTTCTTACCTTTGTGTGGAACTAATTTGATGTTGATCTGATTTACCTACTAAGAGAAACAAGCCAAAGTATAAAGACTTTAAATTACTGTTACCAGTAGGTGGCGCTATGACTATGATTCAAAATTGGCCTGCAGATGTCTTCAGGTCTGGAGTCTAATCAAACATGTGAAATCTGGTAAAGATCTGATGATGTGGAGTCGAGTTACATCAGTTTATTTGTTCATGGCGAAGAATTGAAATTCGCCGAGCCGCCACGTCTCCGCCCTTCAACAACTTCTTACAATCTTCACAATGAAGCATTATCAAGGTCTTAAGGCTTTTCTGACAATCTGATTAATCTGTGAGGAGCAGGATGTCAAAATACACAATTTACAACTTCTGGTTGCCACTAGGTGGTGCTATTACTATGATTCTAAATTGTCATATAGATGTGTTCTGGGTCAGGATGTTATGACATATGAGAAATTTGGAGCAGATTAGACAATGTACGGCCGATTTACAAGAACTTACTGTTTCGTGGCGAATGGTGTTTTTTTGACAATATTTAATTTCATTGGACACCCCAATCAGACTGCAATTTTCACAAAAATTGGCTTGCGTGCCAAATTAAAAAAAATTCCCAGTATCACAAGCACCTCCTTTTTGCGGTCCTCCGCTCTGACTACGTCGATGCTCGGGCCCTAATAATAATAATAAACATTAGAATAACAATAGGTCCTCCGCTCCGACTACGTCGGTGCTCGGGCCCTAATAATAACAATAATAAACATTTGAATTTCAATAGGTCCTACGCTACCGACTATGTCGGTATAAGTCAGTATCCACTGACTATGGATACCTCATACAACCACACTTTATATAATTCAAGCTATGCCTTTAAGTGCCTGTTAAAATCTTTTTAGTATGCTTTTACACAGAATATGTTCTAGAATGTACTATTCATAATGTTTTTGTTACTATGTAAAACTACAACTTTATCTCAAAATACTACCACTTTGTCATCTGAAATGATAATTTTCAACATATCATATATCTTTTTTCGTCAACAATGGACATACTACCTTGTTGTGAAGGTGGGTTGTTCTGATTTAATGATAATTGATGATACTTCTGCTTTATTCCACTCATGGTTAGGGCACCAAAACAACGTGGTACAAAGTACCCTTTAAACTTATTGACCACCAGCAGCACTACGGAGCAACGTTTTTACAACTGGGTCCCCCGTTTTTCAGAATCATGCAAGTGCACAGGCGCTAACATGTAGGTGAGGTATTTCCCATTCCTGCTGCTGTTCACACTGGTTCACTGATAGACACTTGGCGATCGTAACATGAATGTAGCGATGAACCAACAAAGGCAGAGAAGAAGAAGCCTGAAAGGTAGCAAACATGGTTGTAAACTATGCAGGATTTTAAATATTCAAATGCTTTTTTCACTAACAAGGACCACACCAATAACAGTATGAGTTTCGAGAGGTTTATTGCATAGTGGAATGATTGTTAGATTTAAGAAGCGGAAGGGGTTGAGGGATGAAGGGGAGTAGGGTAGAGGGATGATGGGATGTGGGGTAGGGATGAGGAGATGAAGGGATGTGGGGTAGGGTCGAGGTAGAGGGATGTAGGGTAGGGGTAGAGGGATGAAGGGATGTAGGGTAGAGGGATGAAGGGATGTAGGGTAGGGATAAAGAGATGAAGGGATGTAAGGGAGAAGAGGAGGGTTTGTAGAAAGGAGGTTAGGCGATCGATGGGGGACCGTTGATGTCCGGTGGCTGGAGGGAACTGGAGACTTATAGGGTGGAGTTTGTCTCTTCGGAAGCTCTGGCGGTGCAGAGTCCCCCGTTGTTCCTGAAATCCTGCGGGAGAGAGAGAGAGAGAGCAAGAGGAGAGAGAGAGAGAGAATGACGAAAACGGGGTTGGGGGGGAGGGATGTGAAGACAAGAGTCGAAGAGGAAGTGAACGGGTTCGTCGTGCTTAAATACTCTGTGCAGAGGAAATGAGCTGTGTTCTGGGCGTGGCCCTGTTCCTGAACAAAGTTTATAAAACTACATTTCACTAACAAGGACCACACCAATAACAGTATGAGTTTCGAGAGGTTTATTGCATAGTGGAATGATTGTTAGATTTAAGAAGCGGAAGGGGTTGAGGGATGAAGGGGAGTAGGGTAGAGGGATGATGGGATGTGGGGTAGGGATGAGGAGATGAAGGGATGTGGGGTAGGGTCGAGGTAGAGGGATGTAGGGTAGGGGTAGAGGGATGTAGGGTAGAGGGATGAAGGGATGTAGGGTAGGGATAAAGAGATGAAGGGATGTAAGGGAGAAGAGGAGGGTTTGTAGAAAGGAGGTTAGGCGATCGATGGGGGACCGTTGATGTCCGGTGGCTGGAGGGAACTGGAGACTTATAGGGTGGGGTTTGTCTCTTCGGAAGCTCTGGCGGTGCAGAGTCCCCAAAGATAGCTCCATAAAGACGGATGCCGATGGGCGTTTCTGGTGTCTTATGAACTTATGAGAGGTACGCGGGTGAAGACCGACAACCAAGTATCTTGAGGATGGTCGGAAATCCTTGGCTTGAAGCGGTGGAAGCGGCACCAAGTAACTCGGAGTATTCTGGATCGGGCCAAGATATGGCGAAAGGTGAGCCGGAGACCGCAACAGGGGATCTTGCAGGGGAGTTTGGCTGGCGGAACTTGAGCTTAAGTAGTCCCGGATGGTTCGTACGGACTTGAGTACGAGTCTGGTCGGAAAAGGTAGATGGGTTGAGGCGGACCGTATTGGTTGGTCTTACGGCATTTGAGGTGATAGACGACTGTGTCGGGAGGATGGATGTGATGTCTGACGCGGTGGCGTGTCGGGACGGATGATGGTTGGAGTCCAGGGCAGTGAACTCGGAGCAGCGAACGAAGCTGGCAAGAACGTGGACTTTAATGCTTTATCCATGAAGGGAGATGGATGACCTGAGCTGAGGGTGAAGATGCCACTGGTGAGGAGGTCCGAAGTGAGGGGCAGCCGTTTAGGCGTAGTTTGGCTTTACGGACCTGCGAGTAGCATGGCGACGTGTGAGTGGGTAGGCTGGGCACGGAGCCCCTGAGGACAGTTGTGTAGAAGTTAATTCCACTACGTAAAACCTGTACGGTGGAGGCTTGACCTAAAGGAGGGAAATGGATAAGTGACTGAAGTTCGTGGGGGTAAGGATCTCGAGTGATAGGAATGGAAGGCTGAAGGAGTCACGAAAGCTTAGAATCAGTTCTGTCCGGTGAGGTACGATGAGTGCTTGGGGGGGCGACGTTTGTTGAGGATGCCATCTGCGCTATATTCTGAGTGGATGGCAATGGTCTATAAGGACCGTTCATGCGCCAAAAAATGGCTACTATAACTATGGGATGCGTTTCGTGGATCACGGAGGAAGGTGTGGGGGATGAGAATTCAAGTGGCCAAGGACAGATTGTCACTGTAGAAGCCGTTGAAGCTGATCGAGGGTGCTGCGTCTGTGAAAAGCTGGATGACTTCCGGCTTGGTGATTTGTTCGTCGTGGAAGAAAGAGATGCCGTTCCATGAGGAGAGGAACTGGTGTTTAGTTAGCTCGGTTTACGTGCTTCGTCAAGTGTGGCCAAGGAGGTTTGTAACGGCGGCGGCGACTAACGGGATGTGTGGCAAGGAGGATTGTTTAAACTATTGATTCTATTTATTTTATCTGGTGGAGGACAGCCTAGTTTTTTAGACCGTGTGCTGGGTAGCGTGACGGTGAGGAAGTCGTCTAGGTCGGTGATTTGCACCACTGAGCCGTAGCTCGCTGGTGTGCCGTGAGAGATCGTCAAGTAGGCCGTGGGAAAATGTCCGGATTGGCTTAAATCGGTCCGGAAATAATATATATTAATTGGTTGCTTTGAATAATTTGCCATGGTTGAGCATCTGGGCCTGCTGGCTACGTAATTAAATACTCTTCCGTGCTAGTGGGTGACAGTAGAATTGGGTGATGCACCGAGAGGTGCTGGTGATGTCTGCCTTGGGTGACCGGCTTCTTCGCCTGCGAGGCGGATGGGGAACGTGGCGTGATCGATTCTTATGTACTTCATGGAGTAGTCCAGGCTGGGGAATAGGTGGAGCCTGGTGATGTCTGTGCAGGTGGGGAGTGGCTATTAGGGTGCAGCGGTCAAGCTTGGTTAGCGATTCCCGGGAGATGTGGGAGATTGCGTGTGGATGGCTCGATAATTGGGCGAGGTCCGGGTGGTTACCGGTGATCGATAGCCTGTGTTGTGTTGAACGGAAAGGCAGGAGCGAGGGAAGAGGAAAAGATGCTGGGATGAAGGGATGCATGGGCGTAGGTTGGAAGTGCAGATTGGGGAAAAGAGGCTGCGGGGTGAAATCCCTGATGCGGAGAGAGTAAGGAGGGGGTGCTTTACGAACTGGCCCTCTAGGGGGGTTGGTGTGAGTGACTGGGCTTGTCTGAGCGTGTTGTGCGTTGTGACGTCGTCGACGTAGCGCCTAACGCTGGCTCTGCGATCGAGGGACGTGTAGTGCCGAGCGTCCGTGAGCGGTTTGAAGAGCTTCGCTTTTCTGTCGGACTGGTGGAAATGGATGTTGAGCTGGGTGAGTGCATGCTTCAGTCGAGAGACTGTCCACTCGGAAATGCGGGATGTATGGGGGCCATCGGAGTGTTGGCGTGGAGAAGAAGGGTCGCTGTGGTTTTGGCCGTTAGAGCGGCAGGATCTCGAGGGGGTGGAAGAGCGGCGTTGTGGAGGGACGATGTCCCTCGGGTTGGAAGGCGAAGGACCGACAACTTCGGAATTGTCAGAGTATAGGGTTAGCTGTGGCTAAGAGTGAAACTGGTAGTGGTGGGGGGGGGGGGGGGGGGGGAGATCGGAGGACGTCAGCTGTGAAAATGAGGAGGCGCGTTTATGACGGGATGGCAACGCTAGTGGGGGTAGGGGTGGAGGAAGAGAGAGGGGGGGGGGCGGCATAGGCGGGAAGAAACAACTTGCGTCCCTGGGCAAGATAACCAATCCCGAGCTGCTCCCATAGCTGTGCCATATACCTACCTGTTCCCTGTTGTTGGAGCGGTCTGTGCAGCTGGGGTAGCCAGTGGAGGTGGGAGGAGTTAGCCGAAGTGGGTGGAACATGGAAGGTAGAAGTAAGAAAACATGAAAGGATGCCAGGATGGAGGGATGAATGTGCCTGGGTTAATCGTGAAGTTAGGGGGGAAGAACATTACGAGGAGATGTCTCTGGCACGGAGGGCGCTTGGCAGCCAGAGTCAGTATGGCGTGGTACAACTTAAGGCGGGACACAGTCAACTGCCCTTCTCTAAACACGTTTAAGTCGAGGCCAACGGCAGACTGGAAGCCGTTTTAAGATCAGGTTAAAGATTCAGGATCAGAGTATACGACCTGGCCCTCTGGAGGGACTGATGTGGATGGATGGCTTCTTCTGCCGTGTGATGCGTCATGACGTCATCGGCGCGCGCCTGACGTGATGCCGGGAACCCGGAAGTGCTCTGGGGGCTCGGAGAGCGAGAGAGCTGTTTCGCTACGGGTGCTCGTTTGGTTTGGAGAGTTTTGCTTTTAACGGACTGATGTAAAGGAATGTTGCGTTGGATGCTTTCTTCGTTTGAAAGACTGTCCACTCGGAGAAGTGGGATATGCAGAGATTGTCGGAGCCTCGGAATGGAGAATGAGGGTCGCGGTGGTTTCACCGGTCGTTCGAGCGCCTGGCTTCCGGCGGTCGGGAGAGCGGCGTGGGGTGAAGAGTGAGATGGAGGATCGAAGGATGCGATGACGAATCGGGATCTCCCCGCGGGCTGTGGAAGGCGGGGGCGGACGGCTTGGAGTTGACAGAGAATAGTTATCGAGAGCTGCGGGAAATGTGGATGGCTAAACGCAGCCGAAGTTGCTAGCGACGAAGCGTGGTGAGAGAAGGAGGGAGCTACGGGATATGGCTGGTCGTCCGGAAAGGTTGAGGAAGAGCCTTTGTAAAAGGTAAGCGGTTTTAAGATGTTGCTTGTCTGTCGTGCCTCGTTGAAGCGTATGAAAGCTGGGTCAGAGAGCGTTGCTCGTCTGTCTTAAGTCGTATGAAAGCTAAGCCAGAGAGCGTTGCTCGTCTGTCTTACGTCGTATGAAAGCTAAGTCAGAGAGTGTTTGCTCGTCTGTCTTAAGGCGTATGAAAGCTAAGTCAGAGAGCGTTGCTCGTCTGTCTTAAGTCGTATGAAAGCTAAGTCAGAGAGCGTTGCTCGTCTGTCTTAAGGCGTATGAAAGCTAAGTCAGAGAGCGTTGCTCGTCTGTCTTAAATCGTATGAAAGCGAAGTCAGAGAGCGTTGCTCGTCTGGATGTGGGGTAGGGGTCGAGGTAGAGGGATGTGGGGTAGGGGTCGAGGTAGAGGGATGTGGGGTAGGGGTCGAGGTAGAGGGATGTGGGGTAGGGATGGAGCGTCTGCTGAGTTAGAGAGCGTCTGTTGTACGTCGTGTGAAGACAAGAGTCGAAGAGGAAGTGAACGGGTTCGTCGTGCTTCAATACTCTGTGCAGAGGAAATGAGCTGTGTTCTGGGCGTGGCCCTGTTCCTGAACAAAGTTTATAAAACTACATTGAAATGCTTGGCCACAGTTTGGAAATTCTGCAGTTATGTATGTAGCGAACTCAGTCAATAATGCTTGCTTAAAAATGAGTCCCTGCCCTGAACTGTTGTTATATAACTGCAGCCTTATTATTTGCATGCCTTTTTTTTAAAATTGTATCATCATTCCTCTCCTCTACAGCTTTGATCTGACTTCCTACTGCTTTTCTTCTGAAATTATTAATTTAAACAAATAACTTTTTGTCTATTCTTGATCATTGTTTATCAACAATCACCGTACTACTTTGTTGTGATATTTCTTGTTCACCTGGCCTATCATTTGTTTATACATTTTCCCCCAAAAGATTCTTCTTTTAAAGAAGTTTTACCTAATGGGTGAAAATAACTTCAAACTGGTCTGATCTTCATGTGCACCCACCAGTCATTATGTTTCCTCCTCCCAGAAGAGACTGATCACTGCAGTTTACAGTGAACACAGCCTTAATTAGTTTTTTTTTAATCTAATATCAACACCAATAAATTCATGCATTAGAAATTCATAAAAGCCAAGAATAACGAGCCCTATATAGACAAGAGACTGCTTGCATATCCTAAATATCAGTGGCATAATGAATACAGCAGCATACCCTGGCTGTGGCATTTATATCTGCCAACTCATGAAGGGAACACTGAACAATCCTAAAAATATAGGAATGCATGCAAATGCATTTAATGAGTCGCACATGTGACTGAATGTGTTGGAGACTGTGATGCCTGTTGCCATGGTTTCCGGTCTGACAGCATGGTAATTTGGAGGTAGTGGGTGTGAATGAAGCTTTGGCTGGAGTCTTGCATCACAGGAAGGTACTTGGCATTTGAAGGGCAGGAATAATTCAGCCTACATGAGTCGATATTGTAAATCTAAGAGACTGAACATAACCGTCCATCATGGTGTCAAAACCGTCCGGCTAAGTACTGAGAAGTGTTGTTTGGCTGAGTTTTATTGCTTGTTAGAATTTTTTGGAGTAAGACAGCTAAAATACCGAAAAGAGCTGTATCAGTTTTATTGTTATATTTTCTGGAAAATACAGTATTGGTAATCGTTCGGTGTGTATGTAACGATGATGTCTATAGTAAATTATCAAAAAAAGGCAAAATGCATTTATATAATAATGGAATTCTAATAAAATAACTAATAAATAAAACAGGTTGAACACAATATTTCCAGCATTTCGCACACATTTGGACTGTATGTTGTGTATGATTTAATCTGTTGTTTGTTTTTTATTTATTACATTTTTCATTGTCAATCCTAGCTTGCTGTTCTGCCATAAAAAGATATACAAAATAAAAAAGTCACAGATCAATATCCTTGGCAAAGGAACATGATTTTAAGGGATTATTTCCTGTCGCTGACTTTCATTTCCTCCTGTCGGTGTCAGGTGATTGACAGCAAACCAAGTGGAAAGTAATGGTGTTCTGATATAAAAACACTCAACTTGAACGCAGTGAAATAATGACAAAACACAAGGCTTGACTAAAACTGAAGAGTTCATGGGATGGATTATTAAGCTTTTTTAAGGTGTTTTTCATAACATAGATTAATAAGTGTCAGTAAACGGCTTCTTCTGAGAGGAAGTAAAAAACCTGAAATTCTACGCTCTTCTGGTTGAAAGTAGAAACCATCAGGGAGAATGGATAGACATTTTAGCTAATTAGCTACTTAAGCTTTATTTATTCATGACTTCTTATTGCCATCAAGTTATCTTTTTAGAAGACAAACCTAAGATCAAATGGTAAACATCACAAAACAATGAAGTAGAACAAAGCAGTCATCACACACATTTCAATGTGGCTTTATTGGCATGAAAGTTTCAAAAAACAATGTTGCTCAGGCATGAAAATAAATAATGTACACAATAATATTAAAATTAATATTGGCATATCATCAACATAACAGTCACTCACTAAAATATTAACAAATGGTGAAAATAGTGATAACTTTGAAAGTCCCTCAGAACATGGGTCTCACCAGTTTGTTTTGCAGTTCATCCCAGTAGTCGGGTACATATTACTGGAAACTCGTTTGTCCCAGTTAAGAAACATTTAAAAAGGTAACCTCTCCTGTAATCTGGTTTTATAGATGCAACTCTTACCACTGTCACTGACTGACCTTTATTTTAACTGTAAATCTCATATGGATTACATTTCCCTCGGAACGGTGGATGTTTTGCATGTCATGAACAGTAAACTGTACAACAATAAGCTGTTGGTTAATGTAATTGCATTTTTCTCAAATACTGCACTAAAGTTGTGAGGTCCTTGTACTTTCCTTAAAAGTATTTCTAATTTAAGTATTTTGTATTACTCAACAATTCTACCTTCATACCATATTTCAGAGGTACTTTATTTACATATAAAACGCTTTGTTATAGATTATTCTCTAAAAGAGTATATTTAGGAGGTAAAATTAGCTCCACTTCAACTGCTACATATGAATGAGTCAGTAATACAAACAATAATAATATATCGTAATGTTATATAATGAAAGGGGTTGTTCAATTTAATGATAATCGATGATCATTTTGATACTTTTTGATATTGTTAGTGCAAGGCACTATAACCACTTGGTTCAAACCACTGGTAGCACTATGGAGCAATGTTTTTACAACTGGGTCCACATTTTCTAATAATCATGTTTGTGCACAAGGCTGCACACAGCTTGTGTGGAAGGCTTAAAAGGCAAAACAAACTTTATTTACAAAGTCAATGCAAGTCAATTGATGCAGATTTAAATATTTCAACTCGAGTGAGACACTGATAGGCGAGACAAGCCTATCAGTGTTGACATTCACCTTCTGTCGTCACTGACATTCTGATGATGTTGGATCAAAAAAAATATTGTAGCCGTCTGTGGTCACCAGAGCTTAACGATAGCACCTCACATTTGTACAGAGACAGGATATGTATCAGTGTAGGTGATTAAACCATACGCTATGGTATATGGTAGAAACCAAAACGTTGCTGCTATTTATGCCTATAGATTACATTATTTTGAGTGTTGATGGATCATTATATAGTTTTTTGGGCATCCTTTTTTTATCCATTTTTTAAATTAAATCACAGCTAAATCTTACCTTGTCTTTATCTTGAGTTCACGGCTGTGCTAAACCAGCCAACATGTGGCTCAATAACTCAGACAATAACAGGTAACGCTAGCTTAAAAATGAGCTCCACCCGTTTTTACTCTGTATATGGCTGCAGCATTTTTCCTGCCCAGTTAACATCGCATCCTGATATATTTGCATGCCTTTTTATGTTGCTGCTACCTCCATTACTCATCTCCTCCACAGCTTTGATCTGACTTTTACTATATACATCAATACAAACACAACTTGTAATGGAATGCATTCCTCCTTTCTTGTTATGATCATTCTCTCCAGTGTAATTATTTCATCGAGTTATCACAGCAGTGAAGACCAACTCGTATTATGAGCCTCATTGATCTGCAGAGGAGACAATATGCAGTGGATTGCAGATGGCATATACAGTCTCCTCAAATAAAATCACTGCTACTCTACTGTGAACCCATTAGTCAGCACAGTCAGGTAACATTTATACAGCAGGATCTGTAACACCCTGTGACTGTAAATTACTATTTTCTACATTTGTATCAAACAGTAATTAACTGAACTCATTCCTGATGCGAAATAAGGGTTAGTGTGTTGTTATGAAACACTCCCTCTGCCCTTCGCTTTAATGCCATGAATGTAAGCAAGCATACCATTTAAGTACCAGGTGTTGATAATATATGAAATTGTTATTCTTTGGATCTGCAGAAAGTTTGAATGTATACAGTTGCATTTGTTGTAGTACTGAGCAAATGAAAATCTTCACAACGCCTGCTTGGAGTGCCTCAGCAGTGTGGAATTATTTCAGACACTTCAATGTGAAGCTCAGCTGCATTGCTTCGCTTCGATTAGCGCAAGCTAGAACACTAAATCGATGGCGTCGAGGTCCCCGCCCCAGCCACCAACATTACGCTGCTGCCTCTGGTCACCCCTGCTGAGATACATAAACTGTTCGTGCCCCTTCCATCTGGCAGGAGACTGAGGTCCATCAGGACCAAGACCTCACGCCACATGAACAGTTTCTTCCCATCCGCAGTCGGGCTCATTAACAGAGCCCGGGTCCCCCACTGACTCTGTCATCCCCAGGACAATTTCCTACCGGTCACTTCCCTGCACATCCCTTCTAGGTTCTTATTTAATTTAATTACACTGAAAACTTTTACACTACACTTACATCTCACTTGTTTATAGTCTTGTTATCTGTTCGTTGTTTATAGTCTTGTTATCTGTTCGTTGTTTATAGTCCTGTTATCTGTTCGTTTGTGCACTTTATTTTATATTTCACTTTATTTTATATCTTTCTGTAAATTTTAATATGTTTCTACTTTGCACTGTGTTGATTGTTAAATGTTATGCACCTCCCGTCATGTCAAATTCCTTGTATGTTCAACATACCATGGCAATAAACGGTTCTGATTCTGATACCGGGGGTGTGCTGCCTTGGGATCAGCACATATTTGGGGAGGCATGTCCTGATTATGCACATGAGAGTATTACCCAGAGTCCAGGAGAGAGCTCCGCCTGTGCTTATAAAGCTGGCGTTACAATATCGTAACCTTTGTTGTCAACTTTAGATGTCAGGTGCTATAATAACAATTGTATGTGGCAAGTTTGCTCAGATGTAGATTATGCTAATTCTCTAAATTGTCTGTTGGCTGGTTGATATCATTTTTGCATTCACGCTTGACCAATATTGGGGCAAATGGGCAAACCAATGGCATTTTATGACTAAAACAGTAAAGTTTTAGCATATATCTACATACCCCAAGGTTTTATTTTAAACATGAAGGCAATTTGTGTCTGACCTCTGGTGGCATTCTTCCCAGATCTGGTCTTATTCTACCCAGATCTAGTTGTCTTCTAACTAGATCTGTTATGTACAATCTATGTGTAATACAAGCGTGAAAATAAAACAATCAATGTATGCTTCCTTTATGCCTCTTTTTTTTTATTTGACAGCCTGCAATTTGCTCCCGCTCTGCCCATTCCAAGAGGTCAAATCTGAAATGCCTTCATGTCTGATAATTATAAACAGCATGGTTTATAAAAACACTGGATAAAGTTCCATATAAAAAATACATGAAGTTCATTCATACTGTAAGTGCCTGTACTTGGTGCAGAACCAACAGTAAAATCCACCAATTTATAACCCACAGACAAACGAGAAATAAGACTATACAACAGACAAACAGAGAATATAATCAAATGCTTAATTTCTATCCAAAGTCAACGCTGATGATCATTTTAACATCATACATGACCTGATATTTATTGATCAGCATTGATTATACTGGCCAAACCAAACATTGACACTAACAAGCATTAAGACTGCTTTTAAAACAGGTGCTTTCTTCTCAGCTTCCTCTTCGCAGAAACAACAAGGTTCGTTGGGGTCGGTTGTGGCTCAGAGGTAGAGCGGGTCGTCCTTTAATCAGAAGATTGCTTCGATCCTCGGCCCCTCCAGTCCGTGTCGTTGGGCAAGACACTTAATCCTTAAAATTGCTCCCGAAGTTGTGCATACAGTGTTTGAATGGGTGTTTGTTAGTCATTTACCATATGACAGACATGGGCCTTTTCTTGGATGTCTTGGTTCAAAGACAAAGTTAATTTGTCCCAACTTGAAAACAAGCACTGTTATTCAGTTGTTTGAGTTTCCAGTAGCTGTCTGTCTGGATTGCTAAAAATAAGAATGCACTAAACTAAGCATAATTTACAGGCTAGCTGACGCTGCCTGCTGATACTGTGTTTAGTGGGCACCGTGCCAGTTGAACATCCAAGCTGCTTGCAGAGAAAAGTTTCTGCTATTCACTGCACATATGACCAGCTACTACAAAGACAACTCACTAGTGGGCACAAATACAACCCTCTCAGGAGCTTTACTCTCATAGTAAAGATACTGATAATTAATCAATAAAGATACATTTAAAAGCACTAAAAAGACTATACAAATCCTGTAGTGAGTCCTGTCACTTTTAACCTTCCTGTCGTGTTCGTTTCTCCCCCCTTACTTTAGTGTTCCCGGTCAAATTTGACCGGTCTGTTTTAACTGCTCTTACATTAACACAACCATTAATCATCACCAAATTTTATTTAACACCCTTTTAAGCTGTAAACAATGTCTCAGACTAGTGGTTTACATGAATAACTGCTGTGAATATACAAAGAATAGACACTGAAAATGTATCGCTAAATTAAATGAAACTGTTGTAAGGACATTGTTGACAGAATATAGGCCTCCCGGACTCCACATCCCACAGGCTTTTTCTAGCCTCATTGTTTGACCGATATACTCCTGCTAGAATCAACAGACCGATGTAGGCTTGGAGGTCTACCTGGTTCAATGCCCTCCACGTGTCCCCAAACACACACCTCCCCTCCAGGTTTGTCATGTCCAGTATAACACCCTCAATGGACTCTGGTAAAAAGAGTTGGAAGCTGGACTTGAAGTCATCCACACGAGATGTTGCATATCGTGTTGGCCCTGGCGTCATCCTTATTATGTTTTCAACTCTCGCTCTGCCTCCTCTGTCCTGGGAGGATGAATACCAGAGCAAGTTGCCATCCTTGGACTGGAATGTCACCTCAGGTGCCTGATCTTCTGGTGCTACTTCCTCGCCATCTGTTCACTGGTCAGTCTCATAATAGTCCGGATCGAAATCAGGATCAATGTTGCCTTCAATTTCTGAGACATCTTCCTCTATCTCCGGTTCAATCTCCTCTTCATCTGGTTCAAAAATGAGGTCCAGAGCCTCTCTGACAGAAAATCTCCTCATCAGTGGCCTACTCATTGTGCTCACAGAGTAAAATGAGAGCAATGCACAAATAAAGGTTTATATAGGGGGAAAGTGAGAAGATCTGAAACAAAAAATTGTTTAGTCTGGAAGGTGTGGTTCACGTGGGGGGATGGGCACATAAGCGTGGCATAGAGATGGGTTCCCATAACAAACACCTGATTTTTTAGTTTGAAGTTTGAAATGTGTACAACTGTGTATATGGGGCTGTGAACAAGTGTTTACACAGGTGGGTATATGTGTGTGTGTATGGGAGGGGAGGTGGTTGTGGGTGTGTATGGGGCTGTTTTCCATCTGATGAATGGACATAATCTAGTGTTTCCCATTCATTTCCTATGGCGGTCACTTTTGACCGGGAACACCATGGGTGTTAGGGGTCATCCAAAGTTATCAACAAGTTGATAGCGAGTCGGGAACAGCTCACTGCACACCGGGCACTGGTGCAATTTACCCCCAATGTTGTTGTTGTTATCGTCCTTGCCTCGCTCTCCTCCATGCAGGAGGTGCTCGGAGACCCCCCCACCCCCACCGGCTCGTGCGTTCCTGCAGCGCTTTGTTGCAGCTCTTTCAGCGTCTGACAGGCTCTCGCGCGGCCATTACATTTTTGGGAAACGGCGTGGACGTCGCAAAGAAACTCGATTCGACTCAATCCGCAGCATTAGAGAGTGTTTGCACGAGATGCCGCTCGCCAGGCGTTAAAAAATGAAAGTTCCGTTCACCGAAAAATATCGACATTTTACGAAACTTTAAAGTCGTACATGAGTGACAACCCCCCCCCCCCCCCCCCCCGTCGTACGCTTTGTACGACCGTGAAAATGTTGAAAACTCTGGACGGCCCCTTACAAAGTTGACTAAACCACTAAAAATTGAAATGAATGCTGGTGATCAGCAGTTTGATATGTTCAAATGCCTAGTGTGGAGGATATCATGAAGCCTTGATGTAATCAGATGTAAAACACAATATTTATGATTGATTAAAGTTGTAAATCAGTCAGATTTGACCCGAACACGACAGGAGGGTTAAATGGGGGCACAGCACCACCCATAATGACTGGAGTGCTAAATATCTGATATACTGTATTATACATACAGAGTACTAGTTTTGGGTCAACATCATCAATTCCGTAGCTGAAATATTTCCATACAACTGACGATACATTTATTTTTGCAACCAAATCGTCCTTTTCTGTGTTCCTCCATCATGTTATTGTTGTCGTCGATGGGGCCTGCTTTGGTTGTTTGGGAAGAATGATTGTGATTGGTGTTTTGCGGTGCATGTGGAGCCTGAAACCTTATGTATTCAAAATCAATAACCAGTTATCAAAAACATCATTAATGAGGTTAAACTAAAGTATAAACATGTAAAACATAAACATGTTTTGCTCTTCCAGCTCTACCATTAAATACCTTCAACAGTATCTGATTTGTTTGCTTGGTCCTGCATACTCATTATTGTTTTTAGACAATATAACCATGATGGTGATAATGATTGTTTTCTGGCTTTCCCCTACTTGGCATTCATTGCTGGTTAACAAATTTATTTTATCATCAGTCCCATGTAGCATTTGTTTCCCTTTGCTGGGTTATTGTGCGGGTGTGTCTGCTGCCCCCACACCATGCCATTAGACAGGCTGCCTACTGTAATGTGACTACTGTAATTTTCTCCCTACCTCCCTATTTGCACTCTCCAACAGTCAGCGGCTGAAAATTGCAGTTGGAACACAATGATGTGATGTGACTACTGATGCCTCACAGTTGCCCTGAACCAGGACTCCCTGCTGTTTGTCTGAGATGGTTGAGTTGGTTGGATGAGTTTCCCTGTCTGATCTCCTACAGGCTGCAGAAACCTGCATTCATGTTTATATAGAGCTACTGCATGTTTATCAGTCTATTATCAATTCTGTCTTAATAAATTGTGCGATTACTTTTAACAAGAAAGTGCTGAGAAGATTTACAGAAGATATATTCAGTGCTGCGATAGCTTAACTGTCCACAGGTAAAGGGGTTAAAGCTTTCTGAGTTTGTTGTAAAGTCAGAGAGTCAATGATGAAAAAGAAACAATCAGCATGTCTCTCTTCTTCAGTAGAGACAAGAAGATGAGGGATGGGGGCAGAGCAATTCATGAGATCGACATATTGACGGTCACTATCAACTTGGCAGACACACCCAGATTTCTTTTTTGTAGTGACCCAATTCTCCAAAATGTCAGATGACAATCTAGTTTAATGGGAAAAGAATATTTCAATGGATGACAAGCTTGTGACTATAAAATGCTAAGCAACCACATACATGTACCTATCAAAGTAAAACATTTGCACCAAGTCTTTAAAGATAATTTGTTTTGTCACTAGAACTAAATAAATTGTATCATCTCTGATTTCGTAAAATAAAATATATATATTTTTTCTTGTTACAGTACTGTCTGATGACATGTAAAATTCCGCAGTATCATGAGCAGACGTGATGGCTGCAGTGGCAGAAAAAAGGGGTAAGCCATGGCGCTGCTTCCCATGACACGCATTGGATCTGCTTGTGATGGCTCAGTGGTAGAGCAGGGTCGTCCTTCAATCAGAGTATCGGTGGTTCGATCCCTGGCTCCATTAGTCCATGTCGATGTGTCCTTGGGCAAGACACACCGAAATTGCTCCTGTAGCTGTGCCAACAGTGTGTGAATGTTTGATAGTCCTGATGGGCAGGTGGCACCTTGCATGTCATGAATGGGTGAATGATAACATGTAGTGGTAAAGCGCTTTGAGTGGTTGGAAGACTAGAAAAGCGCTATACAAGTACAAGTCCATTCACCATTTTACCATTGTAACAAGGCTTCTGTTACCCCGTGGGTTCCCACAGCACAATGACGGACAGTACACTCAAATAGAGTTTCTCAATGCTTCTTTTTATTTTCCTATTTTGCAAGCTGGCCTCGTCGTGCGCTCTCCTGCCATGCCTCCGAGCACACCTGCCGTCTATGCTTGTCTCTCTCTGTGTCCTTCTCATCCCGCTCCTCCGTCACTGCTTGTGTTTATATGGGATATATATTAGCTGAGGCTAATTAAGCCTCTTCCCGGCACCGTTCCCCGAACCATTCCCCCACTCTGTCCCCTCTGCAGCTGAGCCCAACCACGACCCGCCACCACAACCATGAATATAGTTATCACAGTTTTATCAGTGCCTAGCATATTTCCCATATATGCACATGGACCACAGGATGTACACAGCCCCCAGGGTTTTTAAAGTGGACAAATGGTAAGTGTTTTGAACCATGTGGCAGCAGGAGGTACCTGCACCATCAAGCCGTGAGACTCTTTTTAAGTAAGTTGAATGTTTATGTTTGTTGTCTATATGAATGATGTACTATTGTTGTTTGTTGAAATCCCCCATTTTCCTTGCCAAGCAACGAGCTCCAAGACAAAATAAAAAATTATTTCACATTACTACGGCGACTGTGGCTCAGTGGTAGAGCAGGGTCGTCCTTCAATCAGAGCATCTACAGTTCGATCCCCGGCTCCGCTAGTTCATGTCGATGTGTCCTTGGGCAAGACACTTAACTCCAAATTGCTCCCGCAGTATGAATGGGTATGAATGTTACTTAGACCTGATGGTCAGGTGGCACCTTGCATGGTAGCCCCTGTCATCAGTGTCTGAATGGGTGTGAATGACATGAAGTGTGCTTTGAGTGGTCGGTAGACTAGAAGGGCACTATACAAGTTAGGGCTGCACGATTATGGCCAAAATCATAATCGCGATTATTTTGATCAATATTGAGATCACGATTATTCATTAATTTTAGGGACATCTTTTTATTGCACTTTCACGTTTAAGTGAACGCAGCATAATGCTGCGTTCACTTATTGTGAGTGTTGATGGAGCTGCTACCATGTTAGCATAGCCTAGCACCGATCGATCCGAGCTCCATTGAGAAAACAAGTATTTTAAAAGTTATTTGCTTGTCGTCTTGCGGAGAGAACTAACAAAACATGAATTCAGACAAATCGGCATCATTAGGTAGTTATTTCGGAGTCCCTTTTTGTCGGTTTATTGCAGTTAAATCACAGCCAAATCAGTTTATTTGGGGCTCATACAGCCGTAGTAAACAGCGGACGTGTGGCTTGCTAGATCATTTTCGAGGGACTAGCTCCTCGCCTTCTGCTCCTGACATTTTATTTACCTTTCACACGACACCCGTGACCGTCTGCTCTCTGTTCTGTTGTCTGTCTCTCTACTCTTCTACTAATACCGGAGTCGACTGCAGACAGAACTTTTGTTGAGGCTGCCGCTGCAGGGTGCGTGCATGACACCTTAAACAAATAAGTTTATTTTTAACAGCAGTATTCCCTTTATACAGTAGCAGTTAAAATACAGTTATAATGATTCTGATAATACAGTGATTTTCAACCGCTGTGCCGTGAAAGATCGTCAGGTGTGCCGTGAGAAAATGTCCAATTTCACTTAATGAGTCAAAAAAAATATAATTTAGTTGCGTCTGAGCTGCAATATAGTGGCTGGCTAAGTAATAAATACTTTTCCATGCCAGTGGGTGGCAGTAGGTAATGCAATAATGACCTTGTTAATTTAGGACAGTAGAATGAAATTATGTGTGGGAGAGGTTGCGGTGACCCAGCGATGGAGAAATATTTGAAAAGAAAAAATGCAGACTCTGAACTGGGCCCTGGACAACATAACCCAGATGAAAAGCCTATAAGGATCAACACATTTAGAGACTTGTCATTAAATTGTCAGCATATATCCGGCCCTCGGTACAACGGCCCGCCAGAAAATATCATATGTTTATCATAACTGGCTCGCCACACCACAGAGCTCCGGGACGAAACATGGCGATGTGAGCTGGCTTTTTGTGCAACATAACGAAGCATCTCACTGCGCTAAAGCTTCAGGGACGGGGACGTATGATCACAGACATGTGTGATGCAGTAAAAGTCTCCACCGCTGTGTTCCCGACTGCGCATTTTGCTGATAAACTGGGTGCACTTGGCACAGAGTTCACTCGGCGATTTGCCAACTTTGCAGCTCAGAAATTTAAATTTGAACTACTCAGCAATCCGTTTGCAGTTGACGTGGAAAAGAGCACCTGTGGAGCTGATAGACCTCCAGTGTAATGAGGTCCAGTTTCCAAGCTTCACCCCCGAAACAATGCCTTAACTCCGCCTACATGCTGCTCAAATGCTCTGCATGTTTGGAAGCACATACCTGTGTGAGCAGCTTTTCTCTGTGATGAAGATGAACACAGACCCACACAGGAGTCGTCTCACTGAGGCACACCTTTACTCCATCTTGAGGGTTTCCATAGAACCTAACCCCAGATATTAATGAACTGGCAGCCAAGAGAAGATGCCAAACATCTGGCTCTGGCACATATGCATAAAATAATGTAGCCTACCTAAACATGTATTCTTTTTGCACTTTGTCCAATATCCCTTCTATCCTGTTTATTAAATGGTGACTCTATTTGGCCCTCAACGTAGTCCCAATTTTTTGTCCCTCCCTGGGATTGAGTTTGACACCCCTGGCATATATGCTGTATTATGCTAAAAGGTGTCATTTTGTAACGTTTTTGATTGTTGGTGTGCCGCGGGATCTTTTTAATGTAAAAAATGTGCCGCGGCTCAGAAAAGTTTGAGAAACACTGTGCTAATAGATATTCAGCCGGTGTTCACAACTTTATCTTCTTGGAGATGTTGGGTCTGCTCAAAGAGGCATCCATGTTTTCTTCCAACAAAGGCCATGAGGCCATGAGGAAGAAGACCACACCTCCCCCAGCTCCCACCAAAACTGAATGCTGGCCCCTCATTGGCCAGCAAGAGACCCCCCACTGGTTCACTACCTGCCTTTAAAAGCAGACGCGACTCCCAAATCTATCTTTTCCGTCCGGCCTCGCGCTGGTGCAAGGAGATCCAGGAAGCGCTTGCCTCATCAAATCCTGTATAGGTCACTAGTCAGAGTTGCTGGTCCAACAGACTGTGTTTTAGAGTTTTATATTTTTGGATCCTGTTGCGAGTGAATTGATAACTTCTACGACCAATTCCTCCACCTTTAAGTGTACACATTGCCGGCGGAAGGACACCAAATTCCCTTCCCTCTTCCCTCAAGCCCTGCAGCGCTTGAGCCGGACCCCCTGCGTTACGCTCGGAAGCAGCGCAGCCGAGAGACCGATCTCGAAAGAAGCACCGAATAGTAAGAGTTATCTTGGTATCTGGGCTTAGAGTAGATCAGTTTGTGTGTTATTTCCTTTATCTTGTTTAGTTAAGTTACCGTAGCGTTTATAACGTGTTATTGCGCAAGCATCGCGGACCGCGAGTCCCGTTATCCTGTGTATTTCCTGCTGTAACTGTGATTAGATCCTCACTGCTAGTAGATTCGGAGATTGTGATTTTATCACCTTAAAGACAGAAACCGCGGCAGACGAACCTCGATTCGCAGACCGAGTTTCGAGGTGATGAAGAGCAATCTTCGCGTTTCATCGCGGTGATAAAGATCTGTTTTATTTTGGGATTATTTTATTATTCTTTTATTATTTTGTTTTGTTCGGTTTTATTCTCTCTTCCTTAAATCGGCTCCGCGAGTAGGATTCAGAACCGTAACTACCACTGTGCTGGCCGGCTCAGAACCCGACCGCCGAGAGTTACGTGATAAATCAGCTGTTCTCACATCTTACAGCGGCGCCGTAGTATCGTGCTCAGAGCTCGGTTTTCTCTCTCTCTCTCTCTTTCCCTCTCTCTTCCTACGAACACGCACACACATAGTTAGATTCACTGATTTTCATTGACCATCTCAGACACTGGTTACGTAATCGATTGTCCCAACCCACATTGTGCGTAGATCCACGTGGTTACCTACGTAGCCACGTCCCCGCCATCTTGGTTGTTGACCAACAGGGCCCGGCCCCTTTTTAGATTAACCCCACCACTGTCCGAGTAGTTCCCTCCTCCTCCACACACACACACACACATGTACGTACACACACATAGACCCGCACTCCACGTTTGTTCATTTGACTTTAGGTATTAGACATATAATTGTATGATAGTGTTTGTTGGTTTTGATATTATTTGATTTGATCATTTATTATTCAGATGTAAAATGTTATATTTTAAAGAGCAGTCTTTTGTGATTACTGGTGAATATGTGTGTAATAATAGCTGGATGTAGTGGCCTGTGCTCGAATTTAAACCTTCACTTTTACTCCAAATGTAATAGTACTCAGGCTATTGACATTGTGAGTGAATGCTAATTATGAGACTTAGTTTTATCGTTTGATTATTGGTCCCTGTCCGCAGGGTGGTGCCCCGTTATTATTAATAATCATTAATAATTGTTACTGACATTAATAATTCTATTGATGTCAATAATTTAGTTTCTTAGATACTGATAACTCAAACACGCTCCTTTACGTTCCCAACAGAGATAAAACGTAGCTGAATTTCAGGAGCAGGACCACACCTCAGCCACTCCCCCACTTCCGGCCACACTCCTATATATACTCACCCACTCTAAACCTCGGCTTGCTCGCGCCTCCCGCATTCGAAACCGGAACGACGCGCAGAGAAAAAAAAAAAAAACCTTACCTCGCCAACATGGACCCGCCGTTCATCAGCCCATCCGACGACGATCAACCACTTCGCCTCCCCAGAGGCCACCACCCGTACAGCCAACGAGACGCCGCCAACCGCCATCGAGAGGGTCCAGGCAGCTCAACACAGCCAAACCCGCTGATCTCCACCACGCCGACCAGTCGCATCCACCCGCCAGAATCCCTCTCGCCGTCCAATCCGACAACACGAAGACTCAGATCAACGGTCGTCCAGTAACCCACATCTCGGTGGCAGAGGGAGACCCGCCACCCCCAGACACAGACAACGAAAACGTAAGTCCCCTCTCTCCTCCTCCGCTCGCTCCAGACACCTCCAGAAACCTCCGACAACTCAAGAATCTCCGACGACTCCAGCACGCCGCACTCAAAGCCGCCTCCACCGCTCCCACGCCCTGGTCAGGTCCCCCTGACCGTAGTCCGCCTGCTAAGAACACTAAAAGAGAAGGGGATTCCGCACCACCGCTCCGACAACAAAGCAAACTGTGCCAACTCCTCACAACTTTCCAAAAGTCACGTCAGGTAAAAAACACAAACGTACCTACATCCAAAACACACCGGAATAACGTCAACGACCGTGACTCCATCCAAGCTCCGCCCTCCCACCCACAACGTCTGGGTTGCCAGGTTGCAGCGCGCCACCTCTCATCCCCCTCCACTACCTCAGGCAAACTCAACTTTTCATAGCGGCAACGAGATGCCGACTCTCTCTTCCTCCCTCCAATTTCCACAGAATTCCATTCCTCCTCCCGGCCTGGATTCACCCGTCTGTCCCTTCACTGTTCCTTTACACCACCCTTCTTCTGCCTCTACCCAGGCTCCGGGTTGCCAGGTCTTCTCTCCTCTGTCCCCCTCTCTAAGCGCACGCCAAACTCTGCGACATCGGCGCACTTGTTAAAGGGACAATCCACCTAAAATCCTCAAGCCTAAAGATAGTCGTGACGGGCCGACCGATTCTTCCACAGAATACGTGCCCTTAAGTCGATACATGCTAGCCAGGCAGCAACCTCCGGTTCCGAAAATGAAGCCATTACGGAAGTGCCTTAAACTTGCATTACCCATGCAATAGTTTCTAGATGACACTCAATTATACTATAGTAGCATAGTACATAGCATGCACGATACCAAGCTACTGCTACCATCCGTCCTCGCTCGCTCGACCAGTGTACGTTACCGAACAATGTAACGTATCAACATAACGTAACAAATCCAACATCACTCAACGTGACAACATAACGTGACAACTAGCAACGTAGTGGGATGACGTAGCGTGACGACGTAGCGTGACATTACTGAAGAACAGAACATAAAAACGGAACATAGCTAAAACGGAACATAGCAAAAACGGAACATAGCAAAAACGGAACATAGCAACAACGTAACGCAGCAACGCAACAACGTACCAACGCATCGCAGCAACGCACCGCAACAGCGTAGTGGGACAACCGCCCTTAGAGGACTTTCCAATGAAACGTTATAAGACATCGAAACCGAAATGGAACCATTAATCTACCGTGCCGTTCGTCTCGACCTGACTCAAATCCAATCGTTCGCTCATCCAATTCGTGCCTTCGCCGCTACATAACGCATACACGCTTAAATATAACCTACACAGCGTGGCTACGTAAACCGACAAGACGATACAGAAACACATGGCACCCGCAGCAATTCGTGGTCATCCCCGGACAAATTGTGAACCGTCCATTCAGCCACGTTTAACGAGCATAGCTACCAAGCCGTCTACAACACTCGTCGTAGATTACAAGTTTTAAACCCTTACACTCATTCAAGAGAACTGTTCCTGCTCATCATCGGCCATACAGCTTCCCATGCTCCTAGCGACTGCTCCACGGTAGCAGCGAGTGGGACGGGAACCCGGCACCGGGATGCCCGCGACCCCAGTCTTCCATTCCAAGCAGCCAAACCTGGCAGGAGAACCGAACGTCCGCCGCCTACTACAGCAGCTCTCTCCAGCCAGGGCACCTAGCACCGGAACGCCAGTGCCCCAAGCCCTCCACCTCCAGCAATCCCATCAACCAGCCTAAGCAGGAGAACCCAGGTCAGGCACCTGGCACTAGGACGCCAGTGCCCCCGCCGCCTACCACAGCTAGTTGCCGTAGCCAAGGCACCCGGCAGTGACGCCAGTACACCCCCCGCCGTTAACCTTCAGCAACCACAGCAAGTTGCCTAGCCAGGGCACCTGGCACCGGGATGCCAGTGCCCCCCGCCGCCTACCTTCAGCAAACACTGTAAGTCGCCTTAGCCGAGGCACCTGACACCGAGATGCCAGTGCCCCCCGCCACCTACTTCTAGAAAACACAGCAGGTTGCTGTAACCGGGACACCTGGCACCGGGATGCCAGTGCCCACCGCCTGCTACTTACAGCAACCACAGCAAGTTGCCTTAGCCAAGGAACCCGGCAGTGATGCCAGTGCCCCACGCCGTCTACTTCCAGCGACGGACCCACACAATTGGTCCACACAACGATGCCGCTCCCCCTGCCGTTTTTGGGGGTTTCCACGACAGAAGACGTTTTGCCATAGATCAGCCCTCGGACCTCGCAAGCAATGCAAGTCGCTTTTTCCTTTTTCCAAACTCGACCAATAGTAGCCGCAGCCATCACGTGGGGCCGCGATCGGGCAAGCAAGTCCATATCTTAACTCCTGACAACCTAGCGGTCGTTTACCCAATCACCAAAGGACGCTGGGACACCCATCCGTCGAGGGTGCGTTCTCGATTCAGCCCACGTCCGGGCCACCACGCCGTGGCTTTCTCACTTCCCATCCCAGAAGCTCCGCCCTCCTGCAGACACCCGTCCGACATCGAGAGAAGAGAAAGAAAAAGAAGAAGAAGCTGTTCCCTTCCTTCGACGCGGCCTCCCTATGCAGCTTCACCTACCATACCCACTTGACTATCCGCACCAAGATATCCAATATCAAGGTTTACCTCAGCGGCATCAACTTCTTCGCGAAACTACTCACCGTCTCCCCCTGCTCCCCCACAACGTTCTCCCAGTTGTCTTTGCTCTTCAAAGGCCTCCAGCGCCGAACGCCTCCGCCGACTCCTCGCGGGCTTCTGCTAACCTCCTATCTCGTTCCTCGCAGCGTCGCCACCCTCCGCTCCAATCACCTTCCCGTCCACCTGGCACGCACCCTAGAATCCATGTTCCACTTGCTTCTTCGGCTTCCTGTGATGCTCAGAATTCACGTCTCATTCAGCCAAGTTTAACCCTAGTCTCCACCACGACTACCAAATCTACACTCGCCACAGCTCCAACGATCTGCGCAACGGGCAGGCAGCCTTGCTTCCTTGGGAGGGCTTCTTGGGGGTCTGCAAGGCCCGGGAGCCGCAGTGCACCCTCAACCTAGCCTTTCCCCAAACCGCTTCATCCAGGCTTATCCATTCCCCAACGCTGAGGTGGGGCCCTAAGCTAGTTAATTGGAGATAAAACTTAGCTGAATTTCAGGAGCAGGACCACACCTCAGCCACTCCCCCACTTCCGGCCACACTCCTTTATATACTCACCCACTCTAAACCTCGGCTTGCTCGCGTTTTCCGCATCCCACCCTCCCTCCCTCTTGTTAAACCATTTCACTCAAAGGTTATCTTCCCCCATAGTCACCATCCTCCTGTTCCACATGGACACCCGGGGGTCTGCAAGGCCCGGGAGCCGCAGTGGACCCTCAACCTAGCCTTTCCCCAAACCGCTTCATCCTGGCTAATCTCCAACAACCATTCCCCAACGCTGAGGTGGGGCCCTAAACTAGTTAAATGTGTGTAATAGATGCAATTTGAAATATACACCTTGAAAACTGCAAACCTATCTACGTCATGTTTTTTATGTTTGTTAAATTATCAGTAGCAATAACTAAATGATATGCTTATTATACATATTACAAACAAAACACTTTAAAAACTCGAAAAAAAATAATTTAAATTAATCATTTATTTTTTGCTTTTTTTGGTATTTTGGTCAGACACATATGCAACGCTGATTACCGTAATATGTGTGGTATTTGTTATAAATGTACGTTGGTACATAGAGGGTGATAAGAAGGTGTACATAGAGGGACTTAGGACCCAGGGGAATGTAGATGAAGCATGGAACCTGTAGTCTGTACCATGGCAGTAATGTGCAGCATGTGGAAGTTATGCTAATAAAGAGTTGCAGTTAAGAGCAGTTTGTTCTCTCGTGCTTATATATTTATTTAAAAACACGACAATATGTATTTTGATATTGTCACGATCCTGTAACGTGACGATCACGCGTGCGTGCATGTGTGTGTGTGTGAGAGAGAGAGAGAGACAGGAGGGACCGACGGAGTGAAGGGGGGTTCTGGACCGGGCGTGTCACCCGGTGGGGGGGAGAGCGGCAGCAGAAGGAAGTGACGCCACACAAACGCAGCTGTTCACCGCTCGCTGCCCGGTTTTTGTGTTAAAAATGTCCGCTTAATAATAAATAAATGAAAAAATTATATATATATATATCTTAGTGCTGGGCAAGTTAACGAGTTATCGCGTTAACAGATTCATTAATTAACGCCGATATTATTTTATCACGCGTTAACGCAGTTTTTTTTTTTATTATTAAGCGGACATTTTTAACACAAGAACGGCCGGCAGTGAGCGGTGAACAGCTGTTTGTGTGGCGTCTCTTCCTGTTTCCTTCACCTACATTCCCCTGGGTCCTAAGTCCCTCCATGTACAGCTTCTTATTACCCGGTATGTACCAACATACATTTATAACAAATAACGTACATTCATAACAAATACCACACATATTATGGTAATCAGCGTTGCATATGTGTCTGACCAAAATACCAAAAGAAGCAAGAAAGAAATGATTAATTTAAATTATTTTTTTAGAGTTTTTAAAGTGTTTTTGTTTGTATGTATAATAAGCATATCATTTAGTTATCGCTACTGACAATTTAACAAACATAAAAAAAAATAAAAAAACATGACGTAGATAGGTTTGCAGTTTTCAAGGTGTATATTTCAAATTGCATCTATTACACACATGAAAATAAAGTTGTGAACACCGGCTGAATATCTATTATCAGAATCATTATAACTGTATTATAACTGCTACTGTGTAAAGGGAATACTGCTGTAACCAAATGTTATTGCACTTTTGTTCATATAGCAGTACTTTTAAAATAAAAGTGCGCAATATACTACTTTTGAATTCATTATTGAATTTTGCGCATAACAATGTGATTAATCGCAATTAATCGCAAAAAATCGTTTTTAATCGTTGCCCAGCACTAATATATATATATATATATATATATATATATATTTATTACGCGCTAAAAGCGAAACATTGTCACATTGGTCAGTGGTACAAAGCTTAAAACTATGTCACTCTACATACCCCTCTAGCATCAGTTTTGCATGTGTTAGTGACAGTGTGTCACTGTACACTTGTTACATGTATTGTTTCTTTTCAAAATCAATTTATTTTCATTATTATAACAGCGATGCGCAAAGGAATGGAGTTTGTAGTCTTATGTACATAAGAAAAAGAACAAAAAAAAACAAATGATGAATTTAGGAGTCTATAATAGCAGATAATTAGACAGGGTTGCTGCAACAGGCAGTGGCTGAAGTGGGTATTGTCTTTAGGATCTTCGCAGGCACCTCTTGTCATCAATACAGGGTTCGTACGGTCATGGAAAACCTGGAAAAGTCATGGGATTTTAAAATGGTTATTTCCAGGCCTGGAAAAGTGCTTGAAAAAAATAAAATCCCAAAAGTTTTGGAGAAGTCATAGAAATTTGTTATATTCATATTTTCATGTCGTTCATTTACGCTGAGTTTTAAATAATTAATATGCTTTTAAAAGAAATACGCTCAAAATATAAGCAGGCATACGCTCTCATACTAAGTGACAAGTTCGCTGGCCATAGCAACAGTAACTCAGGGAAGCGGGCGGGAATTATCGCCGCCAATCAATTATCCACTATGCCAGGGAAGTGTAGATTTAACAATGCTTGGCTACAAGTAGAAAAGTACATGTCGTGGCTTACAACAGACAAAGACCCGGGACGAGCAAAATGTAGGTTGTGTGGTGGCAAAACATTCGACATTTCGAACATGGGAGAGGCAGCATTAACGAGCCATGCTAAAGGTAGCAAACACCAGAGCGCTGCTGCTAGCGAAGCTACAGCAACGCCCATCACCGGCTTTCTCACCACAGCGAGGGCAACTGCTACGCCGAGCAACACGTCTCTCTCTTCGGCTACCAAGCAGGCGTCGATATCCGATTCTGTAACTAAAAATGAAGTCCTAACTGCGGAGGTAATGTGGGCACTGAAGGTGGCCAATTCGCACTATTCTTTTAAATCATCCGAAGATGCCAGCCTGCTTTTTAGACGAATGTTCCCCGATAGCCAGATCGCAACACAATTTGCTTGTGGCGAAAGCAAATGCGCATATCTCTGCTCGTTCGGGCTCGCTCCCCACTTCAAGAGTCTCACGTTGTCCAACGTGTTGAAGCAAAGGGCCTATGTAATTCTATTTGACGAAAGCCTGAACCACTATTTACAGTCCAAACAGATGGATTTGCACGTGAGGCTATGGGATGGCGCCGGTGTGAAGACCAAATACATCGGCTCTGAGTTTATGGGACATTCATCTGCCCTTGATGTCGTCGGGAAAATGACCAACCTGCTGTCAGAGATTGGAGTCAACAACCTTATCCAAATCTCTATGGACGGCCCGAATGTGAACTGGAAAGTGTTCGAAATACTCCAGGGCCCTATTCCTCGTACGTCGCTCAACTAAGTCGATCAAATGTCCAATGATCCAGCTTGAATTAGCGAGATGATTGAAGGCAGGCTATCTCGGTTCCTCAAAGGCTGATCAGCGCTCAAACAGTCTCGCTAAGTCGAGCAAGACCTCAGTCATCAGGATAATTGGGCGTGCCCGTTTTACGTCAAAGGGAGTAAGCATCGATCACCGAAACCATGATTTTCTAACAGTACAATAGCGAATAAAGTAAAAGAAAGAGCGTCTTTTTTCTCCGCTGGCGAGCAGGAGATGATCATGAACGCTTATGAGGAAGTCAAGACCATAATCATGGCTAAATCTAACACCGCCATCCCTTCCGTTGGTACGGCTTGCTTACGAAAATTACGTCACAAACCATGGCCGTTTTTGGTATCCCAGCATGCACAAAATCCTCATCTTTGCAAAGAAAACATCGATTTTCTTTTATTTTTTATGGATTTTTCACAAAAGGAGCCCAAACAAACACTGTACACAGTCGCCATGACCGCTGCAAGTCAGGTCTTGCAGCATTTCGACGGCAAAAGATACATTACAGACCCGAATGTACTAGTGAATGTACTAGCGGATGTTACCATGGAGCTAGCGGCTTCAGAAAAGGCTAGTACTTATAGTAGAAACCTAATACTACTTTTTCATAAGCTGTCAACCAACGTGTTCATAGGTTTCACTTTTCACGTGCGTTTTTTTTCTGATGAATCTTTTCATGGACAGAGGATATATGTACTGTATGCGCTTATGTATCATACTATACATGTGTCTATACATGTATGTGTAGATTACCATATAGAACTAGGAGTTTGAATATGTGTGTGTGAATCTGTGTATGGGCGGATCAGTATGTATATTATTCATAATCAGACATTCAATCAATTGAAGCAGTGAAAAGAAATTGTGTGATTCTCTCTATTCTTATCATGAGTACAATAATGATATGCTATGGTGTACTAATAACACTGTCATATAATTATGAGTGCTTTCAAGCCCCATGTAGTTTAACCAGCCATCAAGAGGACATGGGAACAAGTAAAAACTAAGCACACAAACATGATTCAGAATGGTGAGTCCATACAATATGTGCCATGGTAATGTATTGAACACATCCATAAGTTTCTTAAGCACCAAATAAACTTTACGAACAGCACGGCATGCAGCGGCATCGCCGACACTGTACAATAATGTACCACTCGCAAAACAGCTCACGGCTATGATCCAGTCTGTGAGACGGTCAATGCTCGTGTGGTGTTCACAATGTATGACTCGAGAAGGTCTTGTTAATAAATGATTCCTTGTCTTCAGAATCGATAGCGCTCGTATAGGAAGTCATCGTGATGGGATAAGGGATCTTGGCGATCTCGGTCCGTGTACGTTTTAGTCATCTGTTTTACCGTTAAAATACGGACATTTCCGTATTTTCGTTTCATCGAATGAACGGTAAAACAGACGATCAAAACGTACACGGACCGATCTCGAAGAACTCTCTCCCTATAAAACGCTAATCTAACTAATATCGCTCCTTCATTAATGGGATGAGGAAGGGAGATGACATTTTTGCCGGGGGAGTGGTGAACTTATCCATCTTCCTTCAGCTTGAGCCTGCTCTGGAGCAGGTTCAAGCTTATTGATGTGTTGCTATGGTGATTGAGCTAAACCTGCTTCGAGGAACCGGAAAAGCCTGATATATCCGATCTCATCCTCAAACTTATCTCGCTAATTAGTTAGCGACGTACGAGGAACAGGGCCCAGAAGAGTGTGCAAAAGGATGTGGGAAAGTCGCTTGTCAACATTGGTTCGTGTGGGTTGCATATACTCCACAACGCATTCAGGGATGGATGCAAATCTACAGGTTGGGAAATTGAACACGCACTCTCAAGCATTTACTGGTTGTTCCACAACTGCCCTGCCCGTCACGAAGATTTCGTGACGGCAACTGGTTGCCGCACCAACATGCTTCGATTTTGTAATCACCGATGGATCGAAAATGTCAACGTGTCGGAACGAGGAATGCTGCTCTGGCCGCATGTAAAAGCCTACGTTGAGATGGTAGGAAAAGGTGAACTACCCAATCCAAAGGTGAAGTCATTTGAGGCTCTGAAGGACCGCTGTGCAGATCCTCTCTTCACCGTGAAAGTGGCAATCTTCAATAGCGTTGCAAGAGAAGTCACTCCATTCCTCACCGCCTACCAAACAGACAAACCCATGCTTCCCTTCCTCAGTGAGGACATGTTCAAACTGATGAAAGGTAAGCATAAACATATTTTGAAGGTATACATGTTCATATTTGTTTTAAGCATTGCAATAAAACAGCATTCTATTTTGGTTTTTAAATATGTCTTGTAATATTTTGACAATTTCAATTAGTCTTGGAGTAATATGTTGGATAAATGTAATAGGTTAATAGAACACCGCCACATAACTTGATGATAAAACAATTATGATAAAAAATATATTTCTTTGTAGAGCATTTGAACAACTTTAAAACTTTCTCTGTACTGTACCTATTCAAATGTAGAAGGTGGGTTGGGAGGGACCCTCCCTCTTCTAGTGTAATAAGGGTTACTTTTAGTTAATCTGCATCTAGAAAATGAATTTATGAATTGGGTACTATTCACTTGTTTGGCGTGTCTGATCAGATAGTGTATCATACTCACACATGACCTATTATTTTGTGAATTTGCTAATTAAGAGTGATCAAAATGAAAATGTGAAATATTTGAAATTAATTATTATTTTGATGTCAATATTTGCAGGGCTCATGGGACGATTTCTGAAGGAAAAACCCCTGAGTGAGGCCACCTCCACACTGAAGCTCCTCCATGTTGCATTTCAGGACAGCAGTCTGCACAAAGACGTTTCCAAGATTGACATTGGATTTGCAGCAGAAACCACCCTAAACCAACTCAAGTCTTCCAAGAAGATTTCAGAGAGGCAGGTGCTAGAGATCAAGATGGACTGTAAGAAACTCTTGATCACCCTGACGGAGAAGCTGCTGAAAAAGGGTCCAGTGCATCACCAACTGGTGAGAAGCATGCAGTGCCTTGACCCAAGACGCATGGCTGTGTCCAAGGAGCTGTGCGTGCCTCAAATGAGAAGAATATTGCACACACTTGTTGAGGCCAAACATGTAGACGAGTCAGTGTGCGATGACATCCTCCGAGAGTTCAGTGAGTTTTGTGACTCAGCTGCTCTTCAGGCCAACTTCAGGGAGTTTGACCCCAAGGCAGACCGGGTGGACACCCTCCTGTACGAGACAATGGGGTCGAAACCATCATTTTCCAGAGTGTGGGATGTGGTGAAGGTACTGCTTGTCCTGTCTCATGGACAGGCCAGTGTTGAGCGTGGATTCTCAATCAACAAGGAAATGATCGTAGAGAATCAGAAGGAGAAGTCCCTGGTGGCTCAGAGGCTCATCGTCGACCATGTCAGGTCTTTTGGGGGCGTAAACAAGGTAGAGATCACCAAAGAGCTGTTGCTTTCAGCTGCAAGAGCCAGGCAGAAGTACCATGGGTACCTGGATGAAGAGAAGATAAAGAAGGAGAGGCAAGGCATTGACCTGAAGAGAAAGGCCCTCACAGATGAGCTGGATGACTTGAAGAAGAAGAGGGCAAGAATAGAGACTGATATTAGCGCACTTCAGAAATCAGCAGATGAATATGCTGAGAAAGCAGAAGCTACAAGCAAACTGACCTTCATCACCAAATCCAACAGCTTCCGCCGAACTGCAAAAGAGAAGAAGGTATCTCTGCTGGAGATTGAAAAGCAGATAGATGCGAAGCTTGCAGAAATGAAACGCTAAGCTGGCAAGTGACTGTTCAGCTAAGGTTCCGTGGTCAGTTAGACACAAAAAAGCACTTTTTTTTTTCTCTCATTACATGTTGTTCATGTTCAGGTTGCCACCAGCTATTCTCTCTCACTAACCTCTCAAGGGGACAGAACTGTGTGTAAAAATAAATCTTTATTCTTTTAATCAAACTATTGTCTCTCATTCATTTGTGTCATTTAAGGTATACTGTGTGCTTTGGAATTCTCATTGTTCGTTTAAATACTAAATTTTCTCACTTTTTCCTGTATACACCGATATTTCACAAAATGTTTGGTCATGGAAATTTGTTTTAAAGTCATGGAAAAGTCATGGAAATCCATTGGTCAAAATGTGTATGAACCCTGTCAATACCACTGATGCTTAGTAGATGGGTACTAATGATGTTCTGAACCCTTCTGTCCTGGGCCGTGCACATTCCATGCCAGTTTGTAAAGATTCCAGTCAGGAGGCTAACTATTGATACTCTGTAAAAGTTAACAATAACTTCTATGCTACGCTTGCGACTGAAAGTAAACTGAATGTATACACATTTTTTTCAACTAAAGTCCTACCCGGATTTTCAAGGACAGTGTTGTTCCTGAATTTCATTGTCCTCTGACTCGATCGCCAGGTGATGTGGTGGTTCACCACGGTAGACTTTAGCTTCAATCGTTATCTTTTTAACCTGCTTTTAGTGCTGAATCAGTTTGATATCCTGGATATATCCTTCAAAAACATATTGTCTGCCTTTCTCTGAAATAGTTTATTTTTTAAATTAGATAGTATTCATGCAAGGAGTGCATTTAGTGACTGTGTGGAGACAGTTAACTGTATGGCATGTTAATTTACAAAAAGTAGTTTCTGGAAATTAGATTGCACACATTGCATATTTTGAATTCTTCAAAAAAAAAAAATTCTGGCAAAAAAAGGGAGAGCAAAATGTCAACGTTCAAATTCATGTGAATACAACAAACCAAAAGTGTGCTATGCACTGCAGACTTTATGAATGTTTGAAGCAGTGGTCGCCTTTACACTGACCTGTATGTAAATCCCAGAGGGTTGTTGAGGCAGTGACAGCTGTATTTTTGATGTGTTCTGTTGCTTACTAAGACAACGTTAATATTGTATGGGCCCATGTGGGGACCTTAAAGTGCTCTCCAGCTGTCACTTAGACCAAAATTGGCTGGGCATTAAGTCACTGTAGTGGTCTCACTCTACTCCCAGCTAAATGAACTGACTTGTCCACATTCTAAAAAAACACACATTTCAGTAAGTGCAAAGTGTGTGTTATATCACCTTAGGACCTGACTTCATGCAGTTTTACAAAGCCGATTTTTTAAACTTCTGAGACTAAATACAACACATTCAACAAAAAACAGTATGCAAGAAAAAGCTGGAAAAGATAGAAATCATACAATTGATGGTGCTAGAAATAAAAATAGACTTAGAAATGAAAAGTTTAGGACACATCAGTTACTGTCAACTCTATCAAAGAAGATGTGAAAAAAACAAAACTGATGACATATTGTGTAAAAGGCAGGCTTGGTAATCTTCATAAACATTGTTGACATTTTATTTGAAATTCTCATTACATCCTGACAGCAATCAATGAATCACATGCTCTGAAAAAAAGGAAAACTTCAAGAAACTGTGGCTGTTGCAGGACTGTAATAAGCCCAACCAATCATTTATTTTATCCCAAATGTAATGATTGGACGGGTTACCTGCCTGCGCGTACTCTGCCCATGCACTCATTGCTCGTCACCAGAGTATTCTACAAGCTTCTGGCTTGATAGCTGTGAGAATGAAGAATAGCCATGTTGATTCTTTACATTCATAATGGTTGGGGGAGTGGGTTTGGAGGGAGGCTTCAGTGTTGCTGACTTGGCGACATTCTTGCAAAATGTTGATACTTTTGATACTGTTAGCTACTTTCACTGGGCCTCGTTTTTTGGTTGGATATGTTTTAACATGTAGCATACTCTTGCTAGTTTCTTAAGATGACCAACCCTGCCTTTAACCCTGAACCTGATTTATGACACTTAAATGATCGTAGATAAACGAGTGTCTTATATCCACTGTAAGAGACATCTGAAAGGCTCCAAAAATTGCATGTGTTATTATGTTTTTAGTCTTTTTGTTCATAATAGCAATAATAAATAGCACAACTTACAGACAGTTAAATATACCATATTACAGTAAACTGTGCGCAGCATCGTCTTCAGTGTCACAGACAGTTTATGTTGAGAATATTTTAACAGCGAGTGCATGGCTCTTACCCTCTGTACCCCAAAACCCGCCGGTGGGATGGAAAAGCATGTTTTCTTTAAACAATAACCAAATCTACACCGTTTATCATAGCCAGAAGCTGTAAAAACTGTCATAATCCTCAGATTACCATCTTTCCGAAGGTCCTTGAACACATTTGTGACATCATGTGTTTTCTGTCGGAAAAAGCAGCCGCATCTAAACTTAAAATTAGCTGAAATTTTATCAAAAACATTTTATTCTACGTCTCATTTAAAATCTAGCCCCAAATAAACCGTTTGCTCTAACCAGATACTGTGAAAATAATTTAATTCTGTGCTCTTCAGCACAACTAGGAAGCCATGATTGACTTGAGTCCAACAGTCACGTGACAAAAATGATGTGAAACTTTGATTGACCTGCAGGCTCCTGAATACATTGCATTTAGGAGAGCACAGGAGAGGCTGTAAGTAGAGGTTGTTAAAATGGGAATAGCTCATTATATAGCATGCGGAGCAGCCTCCATTCATATATAGATGCCAGTTTGCCAATTTTTGTAAAAGAAATTATCAAAGAAATTTAACTTGCGGTTTTTTCTTTTTCATGATTAATGACATTGTAACTGTGTTATACTGCACAAAAAACATGTTTTAGTTATCTTTACTTCTAGCTGCTATGGTTGTGCTGTTTCCATAGAGGTGCAGGGCTTATATATTGCAGTGAAAATCAAGGCTACAGAGAGAAAAACGTGTTAGGACCAAAAAAACACTCCCAAAACTGCTTGGGGTTTAGAAGGTTAACTATTTTTTTTTTTGTTTTTATATATTTTGGTAAAACACAGTGGATGTGACAAATGTTGACAATGAAATTGATACATATTATCATAAATGAAAATGAACCACAACACACTGCAAAGTCGTTGAAGACAGCAGCAACAACTATACCAGCTAATTGTATTAGTGAGGTTAAGGCATTTTTTTGTTAGTTGATGTATTGTCTCTCTTGCCTCAAAATGTAGTTTTTAATGTTGTATATAAGGGAAAATAAACACCCAACTTGTATTTGTTGAGAGCATAGTGTAGGAGACCAAGCATAGGTAAAAAACATGGAGGCTGTACAGTAGTAATGCGGAAATGCACATGTTCAGTATAATTGTGGGATGCTGTATTTACAGCATAACCAGCATATAGTGACACAAATGGATGCACTTGTGCATATTAGGCATGCGTTTAAGTTCATATAGTGGGCCAAGAATCATGCACATACAAATGATTTAAAAGTACGTCATCAGTTTTTTTTTACTTTAAATCTCTTCTCAATGCATGTTCAAGGCATGTCATACCAGTACAGCTTTTCTCTAAAATTAGAAAAGAAACCTTTTCTGACTGGATGCATTGATCAATTGTTCATTGATTGATTGATTGATTTATTTAGCACATTTCCAGAGCACTAATTCCAGTATCATGTACAGCACAATCATGTCATACTCACCACTTTGCTATTCAAAATGTCTATTTCTAACTACTGAATTAAAATTGATTGATGATTCGTGACTTTTGCTGTACTTGTTTTTATTTATTTATTTTCTTTGTCTTACTATTATTGTTATTCACCAAAACATTTAGGCAAACTCATTGTATTTGAAAAACTTAATAAACCTGATTCTGATTTGATTTACTATTGTCATCACTTCTACTTTACCATCTTTTCACTATTAAGCTGCCAAAGACACTCCTAGTCTAAATACGCACCTAGCCTGTTTTTGACGAAGCCATGGTGTGTTGCACAGCGCAGGACGGGCTGGGCAATATAAGTAACAGGCACTGTATGTGAAATATAGATAGGACAAATTAATAAGGATGAATATATTGAATGAGGGATCAGACCTAAAGCAATCCATTGACCCTATGTGAATCAGCCAAAAAAGATTGGGAAGAACGGCCTGCCTGATCTGAACCCAAGTAGTGTTTTGTTGTTGGACCTCTGTTCTAGTCATGGCCATAACAAATACCATGATCGTGCATAGGGCAGTTCATAAGTGTACATGTAACAGAGCACCCTAGGCCAAAGATCTATGTTCGACTTCGTGGTCATTTTATCAGATCTGCGGCCCTGTGTCTGGACAAACTCTTGGTGAAAAGAGGAGCAGAGCTGACAAGTGATCAGTGGTGAGTTGGATCAGATTGCAGGGAAGACTGCCGGATAGACCTGGTAAATACCAAGTGTGTAGTGAGGGTGAATTGGGAATGTTTGGCTGAGGCCCCTGTCTACAAGGTCTTCAACTCCCACATCTGGAATCATGCATCCCGGCGGAGGCTGGGGACATGGAGGAGGTTGAAACAATGATCTGGCGACAAGTGGATTTGGAACCAGGGTAGATGAGTAGATGGAAAGCAGCTGGGTTGACTGGGCAGGTGCGGTGAATGAATGTAATCAGGAGGGAGCCGGTAGGAGACCAGGGCGGAGCCACGCCCAAAGCACACACACACACACACACACACACACACACACACACACACACACACACACACACACACACAGGAGGCAAAGCCTAATCGTGACAAACAAAGCCATAAACAAAAACAACCTCTTGCAATCGTTCCAGTGATGTTCATTTCTGCTCCCAGCGCAAGTTCATCAACTACAACCCCACTTCTGTCAACTCCATCCCGTCTCTGTGGACTCCGGCGCACACCCACTCCCTTATGACGTCATCATAACAAACAGCACGTGAATCCAGCCAACCTCAGAAACCTACCAAAGTCCTCACAACCAATCACAAAACAGTCCATGAAACTGTTCACCACCCGGTAACTAAGCAACAAAAGTCTAATCATCAATTAATGTATTACTGACAATGACCTTGATATCCTATATATATATATATATACACACTTACCGGCCACTTTATTAGGCACACCTGTTTCTGACCCGAGAGCCCCCCAGCCGGGGGGCTAGCGGTACCGAGCGGTACCGTAGAAAGCAATTTTCAGAAACAAATATAATAATCCTACAAACATGTTGCATACCAGCTTAACGAAGAACTTCTGATGAACAGAACCATGTATAACATTTTACACACTGAAAACACAATTAAACACGATCTAACATAACCTACAAGAAGAGCTATCAAAATATCGTGTTTTTTTCGCCATAACTCGGCGAGATACAGAAATTGCTCTGACCACGAAGCTAGAAGCTACCACGGCATCAAACAGCATTAGCATTCAACACGGATTACAGCGCTATATTCAGAATTACTCTCCGTCAAACCGTTCAAAAGATACCAGCAAACAAGCACACAAAACCACGCCATACAACCCACATAAAAATTCATAAATGTCACTCACTTTGAGATGAATCATGAAGAAAAGCGTCCATAATCCGTTTACCCCGCTAAAATCTACTGCTGCTATCTGTTAAAAAACGCCTTCTGTCATCTCAAAAACATTGCCCGTTTACGCCCCTCCCTCTCCTCCTCAGCTGCTGAAACACTCATCCACGACTTCATCACCTCTCGACTGGACTGAAACAGCATCCTGTACGGCACATCCACCAAAATCATCAACTAACTACAATACATCCAAAACTCAGCTGCCCGTCTGCTCTCCCACTCCCGCACCAAGCTGTGCGGCGATAAACTCTGTGTGGCAAAGAGTTTTCAGCGGAAATTAAGGGAATTCTTCTTCCTTATGACCGGCAAAATGCTGACATTAACAGAGAGAGAACGAGGCATAGAAGTTATCCGTTGTCTCTTTCAGGATCCCAAAAAAAACAAGATAGTCTATTGTTCGTCCAGCGAAATTAAGACTATGACCTAGGTTTTCTCCAAAAGCAACAATGTTGTTTGTACCCCCTTGCATGCGAATCAAATCGCGTGGGATGGCACAGAGCTGGAGGTGACGCAGAGTTTTATAGTTTCAGGGACAGCAGGGCTGCAGCACCGGGAGCCCGGTGGAGTCCGTGGCAGTCGTCCAATGAGACCCCAGTGTTGAGTTTGGATGAAAAGTCACACGTAGGTGAGACTTAACGTCTCACGGGGGTTGGTGTGAATCTTAACTCAAATCAGGCTGCTGACTACTCTGCAGGACATGTAGGCCCAACTATTTCTTTGTTCAGAGCACATGGTGAAATCCCAACAATACGCAAGTTGTCCATAGTGAATTAATATAATATAATAATAATATTGATATAATATACTGTGTACATAATAGGTTACTTTGCATTAACCCTTGTGGGTCTATGAGCGCAGTGATGCGTCAATGCGGCGCTCACTCGATGTTTCTATTAATAAAAAAATAAAAACGGCACTTTTTTTTTTTTTTAATATCTGTAGAAAATCTGTAGATTCTCTACTTCCGTGTCCATATTCTCGTGAGATTGTACGTGACTCACACAGGGAGTTATGATGCTTATGACGAGTTATGACGAGCTGGGCACGCAGCGATGCTTCGATAGAGAGCAGCGGACGTGTGTGACGTCATGGCTTCCTGTGTCATTTACATTTTGTGTGAAAGTAACCAATCAGCTCAGGGAATCACTAAGGACCGCCCATCACCTTACGTATAAATCAGTCAACATTACGTCAGGTCAGACTCTGGTCACACAGAGCAAGAAGACGACGACGAAGGAGAATAAGGAGAATAAGGAGAATAAGGAGAATAAGGAGAATACGAAGAATACGAAGGAGAAGACAAGACTGAGAAGAAGACTGAGAAGAAGAAGAAGAAGAAGAAGAAGAAGAAGAAGACGACGACACAGACAGACACGAAACGACACGACACCATGTCGCAGAGGAAGTCCATGCCGCAGAGAAAGCCAGTGCAGAAGATGTTTACGGCAGCTGAGGCACTGGTTGAAATCTTCGATTACAAGAGCGAAGATGACAGAGGAGCTTCAGAGCCTGATGACTTCGATTCCTATGATGAAGAAGAGTACCAGAATAATCGCGATCCAGTTGAAGATGGGTAAGTCCATTGTTTACCTCGTGTAGCTTCGAAAATGCATCTAAACATAGACGAGTGTTAGCCTTGTTGTTAGCCTTGTTGTTAGCCACGCTGTTAGCCACGTAGCCTAGCGTCAACAATGCAGCGTTCCCCATGCGTTGTGATTAACTTTGTACAGAGACATGTAAACATGCACTTAGTCGAGTGTTACTGAAGTTGAATACATGGACAAGTTTTTCCAAAATCCCGTCGAGACATGACTTCAGAGTCCTTGTTGAGTCCACGTAGCCTAGCATTGTTGACGTAGCCTAGCGTCAACAATGCAGCTTTTTACAGAGACATGTAAACATGCACGTAGTCGAGTGTTAGCAAGTATCTATCTGTGTGTGTGTGTGACAAAGGGAGTGAGAACTTTACTTAGTAATGACGGTTCAATGTTTTTTTTTTTACAGAGAGGATTCACAGCTGCCAGGGCAGGGCACTACCAGGGCACTACCAGAGCAGCCAGCAAAGAAGTCCCGTTCCCCCCAAGCTCAACTACCTCCACCACAGCCATCACTGCCAGCAAAGAGGACCCGTGCCCCCCTAGCTCAACTACCTCCACCACAGCCATCACTGCCAGCAAAAAGGACCCGTGCCCCCCAAGCTCAACTACCTCCATCACTGCCAGCAAAGAGGACCCGTGCCCCCCAAGCTCAACTACCTCCACCACAGCCATCATCACCAGTCCGGCCAGCAAAGAGGTCCCGTGCCCAAGCACCAGCGCACCCACCTCCGATGTCTTGGAAGACAGACAAAGAACCGGACACTGCTCCCCCTGTCTCCAGGTTTCAACCAGCTCGGACACCAGGGCCACAGCTCAGCTCCACCGCCACATATACACCCCTCGACCTCTTCAAACTGTTTTTCTCTGTACAAGCCGTCCAAACACTGTGTCGAAACACAAACAAGCGGGCCGCTAAGCAACTGGCAGAAGGAAAGAAATACACCTGGACCGACTTGGATGTAGGTTTTTTCTACAGGTACATTGGGATGCTTCTCTACATGGCCATGGTAAAGCTGGACAGTATTTCGGATTACTGGAGACTGAATCACCTCTTTTCCCTGTGTAGTCCATCACTCATCATGCCGCGGGACAGATACAGAACAATATCGTGGAACCTTCATCTCAGTGACCCTGACGAGGATGTCCATAATGACAGCAAAAAGGGCACAGCTGACCACGACAAACTCTTCAGACTGAAACCCCTCATGGACACCATCCAGACTGCCTGTAAGGCTTTTTATCATCCCCACATCAACCTGTCTGTGGATGAAAGAATGGTCGCCTCCAAGGCCAAATCTGGAATGAGACAATACATGAAGGACAAACCCACAAAGTGGGGATTCAAGCTGTTTGTCTTGGCTGACTCGAGGAATGGCTACACAGTGGACTTTTCCATCTACACCGGCAAAAGCACCATCCCCTCCGGACAGGGCCTGTCCTATGACGTTGTGATGTCCCTAGTGAAGGCAGGCTACCTTGGCACAGGCTACCACATCTACATGGACAATTTCTACACAAGCCCCAAGCTCCTCAGGGCTCTCCATGCGTGTAGATTTGCTGCCTGTGGGACTTACAGGGAGTACCGCAAGGAGTGCCCTCGGACAGATGTCAACGCCCTCACAAAGAAGTCGGAGAGAGGCTCCATGAGATGGATCCGCGATGACCCCATCGTCTTTGTGAAATGGATGGACACGAGGGAAGTATCGATCTGCTCCACAATCCACGCAGCATACTCTGGGAAAACTGTGCTGAGGAAGGTGAAACGCACAGATGGCTCCTGGTCAAGGGTTTCAGTCCCCTGTCCCACACCGGTTACAGAGTACAACAAACACATGGGTGGAGTTGATCAATCAGACCAGCTCATTCAATACTACTCTGCACAACACAAAACCATGCACTGGTACAGGAACCTTTTTTACCATTTTCTGGACATTGCCACCACCAACAGCTACATCATTCACAAGGAACTCTGTCTGGCCCAGCAAACACAACCCATGTCACACAGACTTTTCATGGAGGAGCTGACTGCTGAGCTCTTGGGCATGCCTCTCCACACAGCTCCTGCCCGGGCACCTGCAGGTCATCTTCCTGTGGCCATCGCTGCTGAAATCCCAGGCCCCAGCTTGAAAGCCGCCACAGGTCGCAAGAGGTGTGAACATTGCCACAGCCACGGCCAGCGAAAGGACACTCCATGGAAATGCCAGGAGTGTGATGTTCCCCTCTGCATGCAGTTGGACAGGAACTGTTTCGCAGCATGGCACACAAGTTGAGAAACTGGCAGCAGAAACAATTTTGTAAATAGTGTGTTTTTGTTTTTATATTTTGTAAATAAATTTGGTTTGGTTTGAAAACAAAAACTGTTGTAATGTTAATTTTTCATTTGCACATCCCATGAAGCTTGTAGTATGAAGTCATCACTCAGTCCCATTTCATCTCAGTTCCTCTGAAGTAAAGTGACAGTTCCTGTAGTGGTGAGAGTAAAGTGACAGTCCCTCTACTGGTGAGAGTAAATGATACCTACTAAAAAATGATATTACTAAATTTGGTTTGCCATTTATTATACATCTATCTACTATTTTATTCATATATATTCCACTACTTGTGTGAACCTAAGACTTTGGTAAACAAATTTCAAGCACCAAAACACTTCATCCACATGAGTAAAGTCGAGATTTGAAGAATTGAAGAATTTTTTTTTAGGGCCAAATTGCACAGTGCACAGTGCCTTAGGACAATTGGTGCCTTATTATATAGATAGCTGAGATTGTTTTGCACATTTTGATATAAGACAGGGGTATGTAGCATATATGAAAGTGCCTTAAAAGGTGAGTTTAAGAAAACATTTAAAAATCGAGAAAATGGCCTAGTTCCCAGAGGGTTAAAACATGACAGCAATTTCATTCTATAAAAATCCATTTATTGTTTGCAATAATATCTGGTTGGTAAAAGAAAAAACAAGAATAAACATAAAAAGTAAGGAGGGCCCCAAAAGAAAATTTTGCCTGGGTCCTCAGTTGTAAAGAGCAGATCCTGCACACACACACACGCACACTCTTAAGTTTCGCTTATAATTGCATGTGGCATCATAGCACAAGGCTCCGCAGATGCCGCGCGAGCAACGACCATGCTCAAAGGTTTTTATGCTTTAGGCACTGTTCATTGCAGTATTCTCCGAAACACCTTAGGGCGTACAAACAAAATGGACTGTAAAGAAGCAAGAAGACAATGATTGTAACTGGCAAAACCCCATACACCAACCTCCACAATGCTGAGGAGGAATTGTTATTAACTGTAAAATTATATCTCATATTCATGGACTACTTTATTGTCTTCATATAAGCCCTGTAAAGAAAGACGCCAAGTATTAAATTCACTATAAACAAACAGGTTGAAAATCCTGTAAACAACTTGATTTGGCTGGCAAAATATTTTATCCAATATAGATTTTTCTAAAGCATTTAAAAGCTAAATGACTGACTTTGTCAAACCCTCCAACATGTTGAGAGTGCTTTTATAATAATGAACTATTTGTGGCAGTCACAAATGATTCTTTCCACTCCTCACTTGATTTATAACCTCACTAAACTTTGTAGACAGTTTATGGTCACAATCACTAGTTTAAAGTCTTCTTCAATACAGCGTGATGTTCATTTAGTAAATCCTGGTCCCATTTAGAGGCTTGACTATTACAGTAAAATAGTCGAGCCTGCGGTCGCTACCACAGCGTTGTCTTGTCTAGGAGTGGTCTGTTTTTTTTGTCTTAGAACCAACGTTTTTTCAGTTCATGAAAATTAATTATTAAAATCTGGTTGCCTAAAAATGTTTTAATCATCGCTTGTACTTAGCTCCACCTTCTCCTGTCACTTCTGGTTGCACAAAACTAAGATGGCAGCAGCTACAATACAAGCTGGCACAGGCCAAATTCAAGGCTTTAAGTCGGCAGTACTGGAACAGTGCCATAACATTCATCTCCCTTCAAAGAGCCGTAATTCCCATAACTACCTGAGAGCTCCTGGAAGACCTTAAATATAAAACATCTGTGCAGGAAGTAATTTACTCTCAGAAGCTTAACAGTGTATTCGACAAACAGCAAAGAAGAAATTAGATATGAATGAAAACTGCAGCAGAGCACTGTGACATGACTGCTATTGTACATTATGCTGAAGTTATCAAAATGACAGTTAATTTATGGTACATGATACAATATATAAGCTGAAACAACTGCTCCCTAATGTCTAGCAGTAAAACAGTTTCAGGTAAAATGTATTTCTTATATTAAAGTGCATCGGTTTTATGTTTTACTACACACTGATTACAAATCTTGAAATGCTGAAAAACACACAGACAGGAAGGCATTTGAAAGTAAGTATGATGAATACTGCTTTTAAGTTTTCATAAATACTGTTGAAGGAAATTATTACATTGTCTCTCACTCAACACCACACACTGTGAATGGATTTATATTGGATTTCACACTTGCCATCACACTTAAATGATTCCGATGTTACTGAGCTTTTAATAATTCTTGGCATTGATTTCTGAGGCAGCCTTGAATCATGGCTTAATGTTTTGAGGGAATAACAATTAATTTGTGTGGCTGATTGATGTCAGGAAAACTCATTTCGCCCTACAGGAAAAAGGAAAAAATCTCTGACACGTTCAACAGCAACCTACATTTTCCACTGGCTCATAATCCAATTACCAGAGCAGCATTTATAGTGGGTCTAAGCACATGGATAAATATCGGTGTCATACTCAATGTAATGGATAATGGAACATCTAACGCTACTAAAAATGACAATGCTGGTAAAAAATAGAAAAAAAAACTTTCACAGCCATGTTAATGTTAATGTCACTGAACTAACATGTCATTTGACAACACTGATGTTACCAGAATGATCGACTGTCAAAGTCTCTTTCACACTGAGAAAACCAGGTGCATGGGTGTTGCAAAAAAAGAGTGTTAAGAGCATAAGCCATGAACTCCCCAAATACAGACAGTTTATTAAATGCTCAACCAGAGAGAACATTTTAGACCACTGTTGCACCTCAATCAGCGGGGCCTATCACGCCGTCCCTCGTGCTGCACTGGGTCACTTTGACCACGTCATGGTCCATCTTATTCCTGCATACAGGCAGAAATTAAAGCTGTGGTGAGGGAATTTAAGCAGTGGACCAGTGAAGCTACCTACGGAGGATCTTCGGGCGTGTTTAGACTGTACAGACTGTGATGTTTTCAGGACTGCTACCAACAGTCTGGATGAGTACACAGAGGCTGTGACGTCATACATCAGCTTCTGTGAGAACAGCTGTGTTCCAACAAGCACCAGGGTGAGTTACAACAACGACAAACCCTGATTCACAGCAGAACTCAGACAGCTAAGGTTGCACAAGGATCAGGCATTTAGGAGTGGGGACAAGGACTTGTATAAAGAGGCAAAATACAGGTTTAGTAAGGCGGTGAGAGACACTAAACGACTGACCTGAGAAACTGCAACACCAGCTCTCAGCAAGTGACTGCTTCTGTCTGGAGAGGTCTCAGACAGATCACCAATTACAAGCCTAAAGCCCCCCACTCCATAAACGACATATGCCTGACAAATGAGCAGAACGAGTTCTACTGTCGGTTTGAAAGACAATGGGACAGTCCTGACTCCATCCCCCATGGCTCCATCAACCAGCTCTAGACCACCAAGTCCCCCTCCCCCAGCTCAGCAGGGGCCCATGCCTTTGTGCCACCCATCCCAGTGCCCCACCCCCCTCCCCAGTGACGACTCTCTCTATCCTGGAGAGAGACGTCAACAGGCTTTTTAAAAAACAGAACCCCCGCAAAGCAGCCGGCCCAGACTCTGTCTCCCCCTCCACCCTGAAGCATTGTGCTGATCAGCTGTCTTCGGTGTTTACAGACATCTTCAACACCTCCGTGGAGACATGCCACGTACCAGCATGCTTAAAGGCCTCCACCATCATCCTCGTCCCCAAAAAAACAAGGATCACAGGACTTAATGATGACAGGCCCGTCGCCCTGACCTCTGTGGTTATGAAGTCTTTTGAGCGCCTTGTCCTGTCCCACCTCAAAACCCTCACCGACCCTCTTCTGGACCCCCTGCAGTTCGCCCTACAGAGCCAACAGATCTGTAGACGACGCAGTCAACATGGCCCTTCATTTCATCCTCCAGCATCTGGACTCCTCAGGAACCTACGCCAGGATCCTGTTTGTGGACTTCAGCTCTGCCTTTAACACCATCATCCCGTCCACGTGCCCGACTCCACCTGCAAGTGGATCACAGACTTCCTGTCTGACATGAAGCAGTGCGGGAAGCTGGGAAAACATGTCTCAGCCTCCCGGACCATCAGCACCGGTTCCCCCCAAGGCTGCATTCTTTCTCCTCTGCTCTTCTTCCTGTATACGAACAGCTGCACCTCTAGTCACCAGTCCGTCAAGCTCCTGAAAGTTTGCGGATGACACCACCCTCATTGGACTCATCTGGCGAGATGAGTCCGCCTAGAGGTGGGAGATTGACAATCTGGTGACCTGGTGCGGTCTGAACAACCTAGAGCTCAACGCTCTAAAGACAGTGGAGATGGTTGTGGATTTCAGGAAGAACGCAGCCCCACCAGCCCCTATCACTCTGTGAGACTCCCCCGTCGACGCTGAGTCCTTCCGCTTCCTGAGCTCCGCCATAACCCAGGACCTCAAGTGGGAGCTGAACATCAGCTCCATCACCAAGAAGGCTCAGCAGAGGATGTACTTCCTGATGCAGCTGAAGAAATTCAACCTGCCAAAGACAATGATGGTGCACTTCTATACACAGCCATCATTGAGTCCATTCTCTGCTCCTCCATCACGGTCTGGTACGCTGCAGCCACAGCCAAGGACAAGGGCAGACTGCAGCGCATCATCCGCTCTGCCGAGAGGGTGATTGGCTGCAATCTGCCGTCCCTCCAGGACTTGTTACGTTTAAGGACCCTGAAGCGAGCAAGAAAGATTGTAGCCGACCCCTCTCACCCTGGACATAAACTGTTCGTGCCCCTTCCATCTGGCAGGAGGCTGCAGTCCATCAGGACCAAGACCTCACGCCACATAAACAGTTTTTTTCTCGTCTTCAGTTGGGCTCATCAACAACCCCCACTGACTGTCATCCCCAGGACAATTTCCTACCGGTCACTCCCCTGCACATCCCTTCTATGTTTCTTAGTTAAATACTCTCAACACTTTTACATTGCATTTACTGTACATCTCACTTGTTTATAGTCCTGTTATCTGTTTGTTTGTGCACTTTATTTTATATTTTACTGTACATTTTAATATGTTTCTATTTATTGCACTGTGTTGATTGTTTAATGTTATGCACCACCCGCCATGTCAAATTCCTTGTATGTGCAACATACCTTGGCAATAAACAGTTCTGATTCTGATAAGTAGTGAAATGGACACCATGTTTCACAATGGCACCTCAATTACTCCAGTTTCTCACTGGCTATATTAACTGAAACATGACCATGCATAAAAACTGAAAAAGAAGCGGGATAGTTAGTCAAGTCAAACTTCATTATCACACAAATGGAAATTTAGTTGCAGCCATGTATAGAAACACCATTTATCATAAAAAACATAAGCATAATGCAACAATCTGGACAAATCACAGGGATAAACAATGCAAAAGCAAGATCACTTTAAACGAAGACAGAGCAGGCTACTAATTGCAGTGCAACCAACATTTATTTGGAACCATTTGTCGTTTGAGTAAGAACTCTGTATCTATAGTCTGAGGGTAGGAGATGATCAGGACAGAGTATGGATTTAGCTCTCTCAGAGCTGTCGCTATTGGTTTTCATACACGCATGGGCAGTCATGATCCTTGTGCCCTGCACAGGCCTCTCTTATGTCTGTACTTGCGACATACAGCCGTGGATCTATAGTTCTCCCAATTTAAACCAGCATTTCATTAGGTGGCGTAGGAGGAGCCAGAGGGGCCCAACGCTTAGGGCTCTGTCTATACTCTACACCAGGGGTCACTAATAGGCGGACCGTGGTCCGAGTCCAGACCCAGACACCATTGTATCTGGACCCTGGACTTATAACCGATAGATAATTTTCTAGCCTTTACGGCACTCGTTCAGCGATTCAGGAAACACACCGACCAATTACATGCGTTGTAAATCACGTCACTTGATGATACTCAGCCAATCAAATATGTGTATTCCGATTAGCGTTACCCTCGAATCGAGTGCAATATTCACACACACAAGAGAGAGACCCAACAGTCGGAAAAAGTATATGAGTCAGAGAAGTTATTTCACATGACATGCTCGAAAAAGAGGAATGTGGACAGCTTAACCAGAGTCTTTAACCAAGAATGGACAGACTCTTAAATGTTCGTTCTTCCCACGGGCAGTTTAAAACCAGGATGTCTCATATGTTCAGAGACCGTGATGATTATTAAAAGCAGTAATGTGAAGCATGTTGAGGCAATAATATAAACAGGAGCCGTAGCCGCTGGACCAGTTTGTTTACAAGTTACTGCGCATGTGCGCCAAAAATAAGTTCGCTGAATTCAGGTTTCAAAATAAAACATGTATTTAATAACAAATGCAATCTGAATTAACTATCGATAGTAAAATGCTCTCGAGAACAGCTTTCACACACACTCCAAACAGGAAGCTTGTTACCTGAAGGACGAAATGTGATGAAGAGACTGAAAGACCCATTTGAATCTCCTTTCATAGTCCGTAAAATATCTGTCTCAAATACTATTGGCTTAAATCCAGCTGACTCCTCCTAGCCTCAGTCAGCTGACTCCCTCGTCGTCTCCTATTGGTCTCCGTCTGTAGCTCCTCCTTCTTGGGTCCTCTTGGGTCCTCGCTCCAATCCTGGTGTCCTCTGTTAAGCCTGACTTAAAATCCCTGTCTATCCCTATCGACTATTCTTTACAGATTAATATATATTCAATAATTGTCTCTTATGGTTCAACACTCCTATAGTAAACATACTGTAAACACTTGATAAGTATTCTGGTACTTCCAGATACTTTGACAATTTTTACAAGCACAATGTGGCATTCCACATGCTTCCTATACACATACTGTAAAGATAATACATCTCATAGATAAATATATTGCAACTCTTTAACCCATCGTAACATTCTTATTATTGTGCTTAATACTGAAATCCTCCACAAGCACCACCACAACACAAAGCACAAATCTTTTTAGCAACCGTACCACTCACATCTGAAATTAAGTCACAGTAAAATAAACCTAAGAGCCCAATATGATCAGAATCCCTAACCCTAGGGTTAGGGATATCTTACAGTATTTCATAATCATCCTACGCATGTAAATTAACAGTTAATGCCGTCGGTTAACCATAGCAGCAGATGACTGTAATTTATCAGCATAATACAGTACTTTCTGTGAAGTGGTGGAAATACGCCTCTCTATACTATAAGTTCAGTAAGTCACTATCCATCTACCATACATCGTACTGTTGATGTTTCTGCTATGATGATAGCACACTTAATAATCAAATTGCTCATAGCCCACTAATTATTTTTGAGTGATTGAACACGACTTTGGAAAGCACAGCTTCAGTAGTCATCCAATATCTTACGCTGCACTCCGCCGGTGGCTCCCCTCATTACAGCAGCCCTGTCGTAAGCTTGGCCGATACGTTTGGCCTTTTGTCCATTTGGGAGTATGGTGCTTAGCCTCTCCATCAGCGCTGTAGCGATGGTGTCAGCGGTTGCGTTCTGGATGGTAATGTCCTCGAAGAAACACTCTTGGACGTTACTGTTAGCGTAGCACAAGCACCAGCTGGCAGTGGGTGGAAATGTCAGTCGTCTCGTCTGCTTGAATGGCGATAAAATCAGCGCTCTTTACTTCCTCCAGAATGTAATCCTTCATAACCGACAGCATGCAGTCCAGCAGCTCGTTTTGTACCGTCTTTGACGTGCCTAACGCTAGCTGTCTTAAGGTGCTCCTCCAGCACACCGTCTAGGGAGGCAACAAAATCCACCAATCCCCTGAAAATGCCAGGGTTGTCCGAGGAGTCAGTCTCGTCATGCCCACGCAAGGCCAACTCAAAAGCCCCACAAAACTTCACACAATCAATTGTTTTGGATAAAATGTGCCTGTTTTTATCTACCTCCTCATTGTGTTTACTCACCACAATCCTGTGTCGTCCAGCTGGGTAGCGATGTTCACTTTGCCTAATATGGCTAGCTTGACGGAGTTATCCATGTGTGTCCTGGTGTTCTCATGTTTTCTTACTTTCTCAGACAGGTGCTTCAAGTTCCTCACTCCCGTAACTGACCATGGGTAAGGGTGCAGTTTTGTGCTGAAGTTACAAGTTCAGTTTTAAAAAGCAAGCATGGAAAGCAAAATACGGCATTAGCACAACTGCATCCAACTAGCCAAACCTTCCTTGTGTACCAGCCTCTAGAGAAGTTTTGCATGTACTGCTTCCCTTTCCCGCTAGTCTGCTGTCTGATTGTGAGGTCAGTTTGATCTGGGCCCAGCTCTTTTACCTGCAGTTTCTCCGTCAAAGTTCTCCTCTCAAACGGGGCTTGGAGGAGAGATTTTACGGAGTTAGGGTTGGGTCTTGGAAGAGTAGTGCTAGTGCTCGCACTCACCATTGTCATGTCGTTAAAATGGCACCTCTCGAGACTAGCCCTGACGCGGACGCACAGCTCAGGGCTATACCAATTTGGCCCCAAGCTGAATCTATTTGAGGACGCTGATTAGCTATATTGTATGTCACACATTTATATCTTTAATCAGCAATTGGCTAAACTGCTTCATAGACCCGCCTCCTGTGGGCCAATTTTCCATGGCCCCAGCGCTGCTGAGATATGCAGACAGGCGGAGAGGACGTGCAGGAAAAGCATATATTTTGCGCAGATATCATATTTTACAAATATTACTGGGTACATTCCATATTTCAAAAACACAAATATTGACAATTTGTATAATTTATTATTATTTATTTATTTTTTGGCTCAAAAAGGGGCGCTCAAGGGGGGGCTGCGCCCTCTATTGGCCAGCCGCCACTGTTTAGCTACCTAACCTAGCTACCTGTATATTTGTGCTATTAATGAGCCCAGTTTAGAACTGCAAACCAGCAGGAACGGGATGATGTTCAAAAGGGAGAGGAGACCTGGAAATGTCAAAGTGTGTCTCTAAGACGATGAAGAAGTGAGGCAGTCAAATCCTCTCTCACTGTTCGCTCTCTCTTTCTCCTTTTCATTGTCATGTAGTTCATGCAGGTCACGTTAACTTGTGTAAAATGTGTGTGTACTCATTTATTTTTCTTCTAAACATGCAGTACTTCTTCAATTTTGGAATACAAATGTTCATTATATTATGTCTTACAAAGTCAGCTGTATAAATGATTGAGGACAAGTAACACACTTCAGCAATATTGTATTCTATATGAATTCTTGTGTTTTCTACTTTGTTTTAGTTGTGGGGAATTAAATGCAAAATTAGCAGATTTTATTTTTCTTTGTCAATAAACGGTAAAATGCTGGTATATACTGTAAAATTACCATGAAACTCAGTTATTCTACTATCACAACCTGTATTACAATATAAGATAATATATCGTCAAAATAAATGGCAGTAGTTGTACCGTAAAATAACAGTAAATTACTGGCGTCTCGTATTTTACCGTTGTTTATGGTAAAATTGTTTAAAGTGTTTATATGATGCAGCTGCTGCGAGGCTCCTGGACACAGTGAGGACGGAGAAGGCCGCAAATGCAGGGCTTTGTAACCCTCATCGTCATCAACCTCCAGTGCTCCCAACAGGAAGGAGGGACATCCAGGAAGAGAACCCTCTATTGAGGGAGCTACACCAGCAGACTCGTGCCCTTCACAGCGATCCTCTTCTGGGATGTCCGGGAAGTTGCATGTGAAGATGTCCTGCTCATTAGTCTGTAGGATATCCTGACATATGTCCAGCTGCTTTCCCCACCACCTTCAAAAACGAAGCACCGTGAAGGCCTCTGCTCGTCCCTGCATTCCTCGAACACTCTTAAAAAGGATAGAGTAGTATTAAATCAATTTGGAATGATACATTTGTGTTAGATTTAACAAAGATTTTCCTGTACATTCAAAGTTACACTGTGAACACAAAATCTCACATCAAAACGTCTTACAAATCCTGGTCACTAACCTATGAAGAAGCATCAAGTGATCTGATGAAATGACTTTAATCCTAAACTAATTTAAAGTGCTTTGAAACTGTAGCTTAGTGCAAACAATCAGTGCATGCTTTCAATGCATACATAACTGTAGTGGTAGCTCTTCTGTTACTACAAAAAGAAAAGAAAACAAACAATACCACACAGTTAACTCTGAAATTAAGAACATGAAACATTTGGTTCATTAATAAAGAGAAATTATGCAATATATCTCAATATACTCACATTTCAACATTCTATCTTTGTGCTAGCTTTAGTGCACATGTGGCGGAGACGGACACCAATTTTTTTTGTTTGTGCTTTGGTGCATTTCTGTGATCCATTTTTGTTGGCGGCATACCAAAATCCTTTCCAGAAAAGGCTTAAGCTGAAGTAGAAGTGTTTACAGCTTGGTTTGAAGATAAATAATCACCCATGGCAATTGTGATGCAGCTAAATAAAATGTAACAACCACTCTGAAACTAAGATGCATGTAAGTGCCATGTGTGAACAGATCTGTGTATTAAATTCATGTTGTGGCTAAAATAGTTTATTGATTACCTGCAGCAGATCACATGTGCCCGTTCTGAAAATGTGAATGTAAAACTGCCATAACATGTCTTATGTTTCAACGTCAAATGAGAATTTAATAAATTCAGGGTTCAGATTCATATGAAAAGGTAAAACTGCAGCAACACTTAACATACAAAAGATCTAAATTCCTAGGCCAAGACATTTCATCGTGTTTCCTTCCTCAAGGTAAGGGATGAAATGCATTGGTCTAACAATAAAATTGTTCTGTAAACGAGTGTTAGAGTTTTATCTCTTCTGACTTTTTCCGTCCTCTATGTTCCTTAGAAGCAGGTGAAGTGGTGCCGGTTATCCCTACTCTGCTTCAGATTCATATGATCCTGGTGAATGAGCAGCTCCTGAAATTTCTTAGATATTTGAGTCATTTATGTCAATATATTTTTTTCCCAAAAGAATTGACCAATGCCTCAATTAGTTTGTTTTTTGTACATACTTTGAGTTTTAAAAGCCCTACATTTATATCATACATTTCTACTCGTAAGGTTGTGGTTTTGCCAGTAACTGTATAGTGTAACCATACTCATAGGTTCTTTACAGAAGCTTCCACCTCACTGTGCAGGGGCTGGAGGCAGGCCTGGGTAATCCTGCATTACTGGCTTACATCTCCAGATGTGACTGATTCTCTTTCCCGCTAGAGCAATTTTATTATGCTGATGAGTGTTCCATCCTAATGGAAAAACCATTAGGGTAAATGTATGCAAATAAAATGCTCCATTCTTTCAACTCTGTTTGTGGCCCAAGGGTTGGATAAAGAGCTTTATTGTTTTCAAAGAATGACAATTACTTCATAGAATTTCAGGGGCCACTGTCCTCACAAAGGTGCTTCTAACAAAAGCAGACTTACAGAAATTAACTTCACTTTCATCTTAATGAGGTTATATGAAGTTGTCCGGGAGCAAAATCAGTATTTTAGCTACATAACATATTTTGCTTACTACATTGATACATCTTATTTCACAGTGCAGCAAGCACTCCAGCATTGTTGTAGTATTTAATTTTTTTGGTTGCTTCGTATAGGTTTTGTATACGATATTCAGAGAATTAATATAGCAGCAAACACCTATTTGCCATATAAATATATAGAGGAGTAATGTCTACCTGAGCAGTCACTCTCCCTCTGCATGCTTTTTAGAGCATGTTAGTGCATGTGAGCGTGCTCGCTAGCTAATGGCTGCCACTCTGCACTGCACCCATACAGCGGTTACAGCTGTTAACATAGTGTACACCCTCCTGTTCCTCTTCAGGTAAACACTGTGAGCTCTGTTAGCACTGTTGCTGTTGTTTGCACGGTTAGCACCATTAGCCGTTAGCCATGTTGAGATCCGTGGCAATAGATATGCTCTGAATTGCTTATCGAGCACCTTTTAAAAACGGACCTATTTTTTAGGCCTCTACTCGAAAATTGCATGCACATACTCTATCTCTGCAACTACAAGGTCTATTTGAATAATTTTGGTGTTATAATAAAGGGAACACTTGTGATATTTGTTCAGATGTGTAAATATCAGTATATATATATATATGTTACTGGTTAAGAGTAAATGAAGATGGCACACAGCACAAATTAAACATTTTCAGATTCGCCTAAAATAAAAGCCCTTACAGGGTGATTATCTCTTTGGAATGATAGAGCTGCAAGTCTAAAACATCTCTCAAATCATAGCACAATATGTGAACAGTCTTTCTGCAAAGTTGTACTTTGATAAAGTGAAGCAGAACAAAATTAGAGAGGTTTTAGTACAGAGAGGTCAGGCGAGGTCACCAAAATGGGAATGTTGGCACAATCTGTTCCATTTTAATTTGATCATGTACTAAACTATATATTTCACTTGTATATCACTAATGGTGTTCAATACATCCAAATACAGCAGTTTGGGCTTCATTTTGAGAGCCAGAAACCTCTCTGAGCCCTGTCTGTGTGTCTCTGCGTACTGGATTTTTTCTGGATTTCAGCCCCTTGTGTGTATTCAGGGCTCTATCTCAGCCACACATTGGTCGATTTCAGTGATTGACCCCTCCTTCGACGCGTCAGAGCCAATAGAATTGAGCTATACCAACGTGGAAAAGATTGACAGCACTGTTAGCCAGTCAGAATCAACAACATGCCGTAAACTGTGAAGTGTACGATCTGATATGCTGAAAGTGAAATCCCACCCCTGGTCCCTCTGAAGCCACGGAGATTGACAGAATGATTTCAGTGAAACACAGGATATCCGTTGAACATATATTACGGCGAAAATGCGGGGGATTATTCCTTTTTCTTCTGCAAAACGCCAAAAGTAAGGTGCATTTTCTGATCATAAGCGATAAAGCGATTTTGTGTTGCTGGTGTTTGTTGGCTCATATCTCGGTGATGCTTTGTTGAATATGACTTATATATGTGGAATCCGTAGGTTATCTGCTTTCTTTTGAGCTATCGTGTGTGTGTACTGCATGAATTAGCACAGCTGTAGAGCCAGAAATGTGGCGAGTGGTTTTCCTAGGGGGCGCTAGATAGATTTTGATATTTAGTTTTTGTTTGAGTTGTGTTTGGAGTGTGTACAAACGGCTTACATATCCTTGTAGCCCAGGTTCTGCTGTTTCATTTGGTGTGCGACATTTTTTTCGATGGTATATGGTAAACTGTATTGACAGCCCCCCACCCCTAGGCGGGATGTAGGGCTTAAAAGGGTTATATATATATATTATATATATATAATCTATTTTTAACAGAATGGATTTATATGGTAATAAAACCATCACCCAAGTCATACCCAATACAACCCATATATAGCTGAGTTCCTTGAAACAAAAAAAAAGGCAAAAACTCTTTTTCATAACTGTGATATGTTCTACAGATAAAGACCTATGTAAATAGGCGAGGCCTCGATTCTCTATTAGAGACGGAGCTGGCATGCAGCTGCACCGCACCTGAGCCACGCTGCTCCAACAGGCAGTGTGGCCTGGGCATTAAGCTCATTGATTGATGTCTTGATTAGTTTAGCATCTGACGTTTACTTGTTAACGATCATTACTTTATTTATTACTTACCTGACATAAAATGTATTTAGTTCATCAACTTAATTTACATCTGATGATGTTTTCACCATGGCTCTGATGGGCAGAGGGAGTTCAGCTGGGAGGAATGGCCACAGTTTCTTCGAGCTTTTTCGGGCATTGTCAGCTGACATGTGATAATTCAATTTTGGTCATATCCTTCCATCTCTCACTCTGGTAACAGCTCGCTTCAGCTTTAAATTATCTTCGGACATAGACTTCTCTCATGGCGTGATTCATTCTGTATATTTTCTCTCCGCAGCAGTAGACCGCTGAACCCTCTCTTCACCCATGTTGAGGCATCTTTGCCAGTTTCAAAATGTTTTTTAATTTTACAGTCTTTTCTTTTAAAGTCTCTTTCTCTTTGCAGCTGCTGGTAGACATTTTAAGCACATTGGTGCATCACAGGTTGGAGTTGCATGCACGACACAGGTTGCAGTAAAAGTCAGGTCTTGGAACCAGATCAAAGCAGAGCAGCGAGGGAGAGATCTGGTGTGTTCTTCAGTCTTAGTTGTAACATATTAGTGAAAGAGAGGCTTCTTCAGGTTCTTGCTACTCAGGTTGGTTGGATTTCCTGCAGCATGTTGCCTTCGAGCCTGCAGAGGAAAAGAACTGCCCGCTCGTCCTCTGCTAACTTCTTCTTGCTATTTTCTTCTGAGATTTAGTAGCAAGAGGAGAGGAGGGAGGGGTCACTCCCCTCTTCTCTGGGAGCAGACGTGGCCTGGTGTCAGAAGAAGAGACAGGGGTTACAAGCAAGACAATACTAATATGACAGGAAACTAAAAGAATTGTAAACAGAGTTGAATATCATCCAAGGATTCAAGGATAATGTATTGTCATTATGCAACACAGGGTTATACAACGAAATGCAGTTGTAGCTCATTTGCTACACAAGAAAAACATGACAGACAACAAAAGAAAAAGTACATTCCTGTAGTGCATTTTTTTAACTTGATTCAGGAGGGACGTAAAGAGCAACAACAAAGCAATTCTCTGGTCAATATGGCCGACATCTTAACATTAAAAGTTCAGTGTATCAGGGATACACTGTCCATCATTTTTGACTTGAGCACCAAGCATCATTGACTTAACATATTATTTATAAACATTTATAGATTTGATGAACCACAAGCTTTAACGATTAATGGACTGTACTTATACCTGTATAGTCTTCCGACAATTTCACCCATTCACACCCATTCATACACTGATGACAGGAGCTACCTGCCCATCAGGACTAACTAACATACACACCGTAGGCACAGCTACGGGAGCAATTTGAGGTTACATGTCTTGCACATCGACATGGACTAGCGGAGGCAGGGATCGAACCGACGATCCTCTGATTGAAAGACGACCCTGCTCTACCACTGAGCCACAGTCGCCCCACTATATTTATTTTAGGAATTTAGAAATGTAGTATGATTATAAAACAAGGATTAGAACGAATCATAACAAATGTGTATCAACAGTTAAATAAGTCAATTTGCAAGTAGTTGCAAGTGAAAATGTACACGACTAAGTAGGTTCAAATATATATTCAATTCAAAAGAAATGCTATTAGTGTATAAATACTTATGTAGCAGCATCTTACCAACTTATTGAGGATAGGTCTTCTTACCTACTACTACTATTTGCCTTACAAATCTGTTTGCTTTAGTCTTTATTCACAGTTAGATGTGTCTCCCAGGTTCTGTGTATCTGCTTCTCAGGAATGTAGATGGTAAACAGGGAGGATGGATGGAGGATAATCTGAGCCATGCAGTAAATTGAGGGTTTGTTACTCAGAATCATCAGTGCCACACTAACAGTTTCTGCAAAACCTTTTAAGAATTAAGATATAGATTATTCATCATACTCAGTGATAATGAGGGGGATGAAGAATATTCAATATTATTCATCTTTCTGTCAGGATCCAAAACACTTTAATAGAGTTTAGTGGTATTAATGTAATTAAAAATTCCAGTGCTTTTTGCAATTTGTTGCCCTTGCTAAATCTACTGTTGCTGTTATTTTTATTTTCACTGTGTCATTGGTATGCAGCTTGCATGTTGTACTGTCACTGTAGATGGACCACTTCATCATGTCACTGCCACCAAACATCATACCCGTCTTCCTGCATGATGTCTAAAGTGTCTCCAAAATCTAATAGCAGGCAAACATTTACCTCATAGATGTGAAATGCAACAGCTAAGAAGAACACAGACACCTTTCTTTAGATCCTACACTGTGTTGCTTTAAACGGCACTCTGCAAGTGCACTAAGTCATCTGTATTATTAATGGCACCATACTACAGTGCTGCTTGATGTGTAAACATGTGGTCATTAAAAAGACTTCTGATTTGCTGTACAAGTAAACAAAAGACCACACAGTGTGTTTGACAATTAGCACTAAGCGTGGGGACGGAGCTGAATTGATCAAAGACCCTGGCTCAGTGTTGTGACTGAGAGTGTGTGCATGACAAATGCTGCGCTCAGCCACAATGTATTATGGTACAAAAGAAAGCTGACTGTGTGAATATATAACTTCAATAAATGGCTGCACTCTCTGTCATACATGCTCACGGTGTTTACATGAGTTACTGATGGGAAATATGGCAGCTCATAAATGTAGCACCATGATAGTTTTAGACTAAGAAATAATGTAATACTGCTCTGCTTGCATGGAAAAAAATGACAGAAAAATAACATAAAAGGGTAACACTTTATAATAACTACACACTATGAAGCATTAGTTAAGTGAGTAAAAACTCAATTCATAATTTATAAAGCATTGTTCCTACATTAATAATTCATTAGTATGCAGTTCATAACAACAGTTATAAATGTTTTATTCTTGATTAATAAGCTCGTCTATTATGTGTTTCATTATTGTGTTTTCATACTTTATAAATTATGGATTCCCCATTTGTAAATTAAGTATTATATATTTTACAAACCAATTATTAAGGAGTTGTAGATGATTAAGATCATTTATATAGTGTTAGTAAATGAGAACTGAGACACAGTCGAAGCTGCCATTGCACGTGTTACTGCGCAGGCCATGAATGCTTCAGGGACATCACGGACGTTTTTGTGTGGGTCTAAACTCAGCAGTGGCACAGGTTGCACCACAGTCGGAGGTACATCTGCCCAGACACGCGCACCAACCAAATCGTTTCCCAGGATGACAGAAATCCCCTGGATTGGAAATGCTGGGCGCACCGCTAGTTTAGCCTAACCCTGGAACAAACCACAATGGAGCATTATTTTGTGCACTGGAACCAACATAACATTCAAATTCATACCACGAACAGGAACAAAGTCTGCTGTATCAGACTCGCTGGACAAGGGAAGTACTCCTGCCAGAATGAAAGAGTCCAAAGCCCCTGTGTCCCTCAAAATTGTCACTGGCACCTTCGTCTCACTTCTTACCATCGACACCAAACCTTTATGGATAAATGGCCGGTAGGCATCCAAACTCACAGGACCAGAGTCTTGTACATGCAAGTCAAGACAGTCAGGAGTGATGACTTGAGAAACGGGTGCAGCTAAACCAACGCCTTTAGCATGAGACCCATATGCAGCATGTTTAGGCTGAAGTTTCAACAAATGACAGTCGACCTTCCAGTGTCCCCGTTTGTGACTAATTACAAACTCGCTCTGCATTATTCAGATTACTACTGCCTTTAAATGGGAACGTTTTACCATGCCTGCCCAATGACTCTCCACCACCGGCAGCACTCATGTCTCTGTTACCATTACCAGCCCTGTGATCAGCAAATCCGCCTCTGTGCGTAAGCATGTAATCGTCAGCGAGTGCCGCTGCTGCAGCCACGTTTGTTGCTTTCTGCTCACTGATGTACGCCGCAACGTGCACAGAAACTGAATTTTTAAACTGCTCTAGTACCACAAGTTCACTCAATTGATCAAAGTCATAAATACCAGAAGCCGAGCACCAACGAGTGAAATGAATAGTCAGATCACGCGCAATTTCCAGATGACTCTGATTCTCTCCTTTTTTCAAGTTCTTAAACCTTTGCCGGTAGGCCTCCGGAACCAACTCATATGCCTTTAACACTGCTGCCTTCACAGACGAATATTTTTGACAGTCAACATCAGTTAACGAGGAGTATGCCTCCTGCGCTCTCCCAGTCAGCATGCATTGCAGCATCAGCGTGCGCGCTGAATCTGGCCAATTACGGGCATCAGCCACAGGCTCAAACTACGAAAAAAACAACTCCGGACCTTTTTCAGAACATTTTGGCAAGAGCCTTAAGTTACCCAAGACATCAAAACCATCCGCAGATTGCTCTGAAAAAAACCACGATTTCCTACTAAACTCACCAGCTGACAGCTTGCCTTCCTTAATTAACGACAGTCTAAACTGCTCAATCTCCAATTTGGCATTTTCGGTCTGCTGGCGCAGCCTCTCCACAGCCAATTATTTCTCCAGTTCAGCTTGTTTAAACTTGTCGTGGTCAAGTTGTAACATCAGTAACTCTTTTTGCTGTTCAAACGTTACATTAGATCCTGTTTGGGGCGGAGACCACGTAGCCTCCTGGTAAACAGCTGACGGGATCCTCAGTCAAAACATTCTTATCAAATAAAGTAGATTTCAAAATGGCCTTCACTCTCTCCTTTAGACGTTTATCACCAACTTTGATTTTATAATATTCTGCTATGTTCAGCAGTTGGTCTTTAGTGCAAAGATCTAACAACTTCTCAGAGGGAGAAGCAAAGAAGCTCTCAACACTCTCCATACTTAATTGTGCATGAAATCAACGCAACGAACAGTGAAGGCTACTGGTGCACAAACCACATATGGCCTAATCAGCATACGAGTGCGCCCCTCTAGCTGACTGCCTAACCATAATCTATCTACATACAACTCAACCCTAGTCTTCATGCAGTTAATGGTGGTGGGTAATTACTAGGGGTGTAACACGTATTCGTATTGAACCGTTCGGTACGGGGCTCACGGTTCGGTACACATTACGAACCGAACAATATGTTTGAATAATATTAAATTGCTTTTGAAAAATAAAATATAGCTGAAATTGGTGGAGCCACTGCGCTCAAACATGGCAACCCACCCGACGTACCGTGCTGTCCTTCCCTGATTGGCCACGCTCCTATCACGTGACCGTTCCCAGATGTTCACAAACAACAACAGTCTTGATTACCGATCGACTACCAGGTCAATTCCATATGAACAACTGATTACAGGCGTTGTTGACCGTGTTGTCTTTACTAGCAGCTGTTGTTCAGTTAAAGTCTGCATTATTACAGAGGAAGCAGCTGTTAATGGAGCGATCAGTGAGCGGCGTGTCCAGCGGAGGTATCAGACCTACGGAGACGTCTGAAGTCACGTTAGAGGCTTTAGGGAGGACGGACACAAAACGGAGGACTTTCCTTTTCTTATTATTGTTTATTTTGTTCTGTATAACTATGTACAACAAGTTAACTCACATAAACTATAAAGGAACAGAACATGGATTGTTCTCCAGTACGACAGAGACTTCAGCCCCCAGCAGAGCTACGAGTGAGAACAACAACGACACCGAGGGAACGAGTGAGAGACGTGTGTTGACCACATTTATGGACCATAATCTAGTAAACTGTATGTGTAAGTGTTGATTTTAATGTAAATATGAGGTGAGAGAGAGAGAGATAGAGCAAGACCCCCAGCACTGTAACTAAGTCTAAAACTTTCCACAAACTATGTCTGTTTGAGTTCATAGAGGAAGATTTTAGAGAAGATCTTAAGTATCAAACACAACCTTTCATTATTAAAGACTACTTTATTACTCTGTCGTATTGTTTAAAACTAAGCAACCAATCTACTTCCTGTTTACACCGGCACCATCACGCCCAGTGTACGTGAAGAGTCACGTGATATTGGTTACAAACTCTCCCCGCAGCGTTTGGGTATCTGTTCCCTCCTGATTCAAACAGGACTAAAGGTATATCCCTACTCTGGAGTGATGAACCAGGCTGTACCAACATGCTTAATGCCAATGAGCCCCGTGACACTACTCCTTCACCAGCCCATTTCTCCAGACCATAATTCCTGCTTTGTAAAAGTAAACAAAAGTCCAAACAGAGAATCAAATCAGACACGACCCCTTGAGAGTCTCACCAGCGAGGATTTGGTATTTCTGCTTTTTTGCTGTATTGAAAACGTACCGAAACGTACCGAACCGTGGCACCACTGTATCGTATTGAACCGAACAGAGCATTTTGTGAACCGTTACACCCCTAGTAATTACGCACTGAAGCCCAGTGGCGAGGGAAAGCAACCAGAAACTGGCGACTCACCCAGAACATGGATGTGCTCCCGAGCAAGATTGCTCTAACCACGGTCACCGCAACATTAATAAAAACAACAAACAAGACAAAAACCAAAGGGGTAACGCCACTGAACCTACCAGGGGAACGTTTTGCATCAAAGTTACATTAAGTGCACCAGCCAGACAACACGTACCTCACATTGACTTGCAATTTTTACACTGAGAGGAGAGAAAAAACTCAAGACTCGCAATAAAAACCTAATCACTATGCCAAATAATAGATACAAACTACTGCATCTCCCCAAACAAAAGCGCCTGTTTCCCGCTATAAGAAATTACGCATGCCGGACAGTGCTATAGGGAATCCAGGGAAACCTCACTTACAATTTAGTGACGTCAACGATGACGTACATCTACAAACAATTAACTCTCGGGGGTCTATGAGCGCAGCGATGCGTTAGCGGCGCTCACAGCGGTGCGTAAGCGGCGCTCACTCTATGTTTCTTTTAATATCTCCGTCGAAAAACGGCACAGAAAAATGTTTCGAAAATCTGTAGAAATCTGTAGATTCTCCACTTCCGTGTCCGTATTCTCACGAGATAGTACGAGACTCACACAGCGAGATGTGATGCTTATGACGAGCTTATGACGAGCTTACAGTTCATCATGTGACGATCTGGGGGACAGACTGTTTACATCGTGTAGTGTAGCTTGTTAGCTCGTTAGTTAGCACGTCTGCTAACGGCAGCGTTCTGAGACAGCTGTAGCTTTATGATTACAGACATGTAAACACACAGTTAGTGGAGTCTGCGTGACACACAGCGAGCTATGATGCTTATGACGAGCTTATGGACTGGGTGAGTTGTTTACATCGTGTAAGCTTGTTAGCTCGTCCGTTAGCTCGAGCGTGTAGCGTGTAGCTTGTTAGCTCGTCCGTTAGCTCGAGCGTGTAGCTTGTTAGCTCGTCCCCCTGGGGATGAATAAAGTATCTATCTATCTATCTTGTGTGTGTGTGGAGGAAGAAAGGACAAAGGGAGTGAGAACTTTACTTAGTAATGACTGTTCAATATTACAGAGAGGATTCACAGCTGCCAGGGTGCAGTGCACTACCAGGGTGCCCTGCACTACCAGCCCAGACAACAAAGTAAAGTGACAGTCCCTCTACAGGTGAGAGTAAATTACACTTACTCAAAAAACGATATTACAAAATTTGGTTTGAGACATTTATTATACATCTATCTACTATTTTATTCATATATTTCACTACTTGTGTGAACCTAAGACTTTAAAAAAAAAATTTCAAACACCAAAACAGTTTGTCCACATGAGTAAAGTAGAGATTTGAAGAATTTCAAAAAATTGGACTTCCAACTGTTCAGCTTTAGGGCCAAATTGCACAGTGCACAGTGCCTTAGGACAATTGGTGCCTCATTATATAGATAGCTGAGATTGTTCTGCACATTTTGATATAAGACATGTCTATGTAGCATATATGAAAGTGCCTTAAAAGGTGAGTTTAAGAAAACATAAAAAAATCCAAAAAATGGCCTAGTTCCCAGAGGGTTAAGAATGGGCAGTAGCAATACTCAAACAAACTAACAAAGCTACATACCCACTACCGCAAAACAGACCAATATCGATGATCGATCGATCCCGGACGAGCCCCCAACTTGTCACGACCTGGCTCTGAAGCCCTGACACTAGTAAGGGAGATGCAGCTGGTTGACCAAACGTAAAGAGTTTATTAGTGTGGAGGCTTGGATTTTCTGATGGAACTGCAAGGCCGCTGGTCTGTGCGCTGCCTTGTTTACTTCTTACTGAGCAGGCGCACCCAAAAAGTTACTGGATCCGGTTTAAACTCAAAAAGTATTTAATAACAATTGCAAACTGAATTAACTATCGATAGTGATGTTCTCGAGAGCACATACACACACTCAGTCACAGGTCCGACCCTAGGCCAGGTGCTGAAAAACGAGCGGTGACATGATCTGAAGAATACTCCCTAAAACTCCCTTAAATCACATATCCCCACTCTCAGTCCTTTCATCACCAAAGTTGTTAACCTTTCCCTTCAGTCTGGCTGTGTCCCACCTGCTCTCAAGGTTGCTGTCATCCGTCCCCTTCTCAAGAAGCCCACCCTGGACCCAGAGGTACTAGCCAACTACAGGCCTATCTCCAACCTTGCCTTCCTGTCCAAAGTGTTAGAGAAGGTAGTTGCTTCTCAACTTCAGGACCACCTCAAACACAACAACTTGTTTGAAAAATTTCAGTCAGGATTTCGTTCAGCCCACAGCACTGAGACAGCTTTGCTCAGGGTGACGAATGACCTGCTGATGACAGCCGATGCAGGATCACCCTCACTCCTCATCCTCCTGGACCTGACTGCTGCATTCGACACAGTGGATCACACTATCCTCCTAGAGCGCCTCCACACCACCATTGGACTATCAGACTCTGCACTCAAGTGGTTTCAGTCCTACCTTTCTGGCAGAACTGAATATGTCTCACTGGGAAGATGCAAGTCCAGACTGCTCCCTGTCTCCTGTGGTGTTCCGCAAGGGTCGGTCCTCGGCCCCATCCTCTTCATTACTTACATGCTCCCCCTCGGTCGTGTCATCAGCAGACATAGGATGTCTTTCCACTGTTACGCCGACGATACACAGCTCTACATCAAAGCCGCCCCAAGCCCCTCTGCAGCCATGTCATGTCTCACCGCCTGTCTTGGGGAGATAAAGGCATGGATGAGCAACAACTTTCTCCAATTAAACAGTAGCAAAACCGAAGCCCTCCTTGTTGGCACTTGTTCAGTCATCCTCCATAACTCATCTCACCTTCGACGGTCAGGTCATCCCCCTCTCCTCCACAGTCACTAATCTGGGAGTTAGGTTTGACCCTCTCCTGACCTTTAATGATCATATAAAACACCTGTGCAAAACCTCCTTTTATCATCTCAAAAACATCTCCAAACTCCGCCCCACTTTAACCCTGTCAGATGCAGAGAAGCTCATCCACACCTTTTTCTCCTCAAGACTGGACTACTGCAACTCACTCTTCACTGGGATCACTGGCAAGAACATCCAGAAGCTGCAATACATCCAAAACAGCGCTGCCAGGATCCTGATGAGAGTCCGGAAATATGAGCACATAACACTCATTCTACACTCACTACACTGGCTCCCTGTCTCATTCCGGATTGACTACAAAGTCCTACTCCTCACACATAAATGCATAAATGGACATGCACCTCCCTACCTACAAGAACTCATTACTCCCCAAACCTCCACCCGCACTCTCAGATCTTCAAACCGCTCGCTCCTCCGGGTCCCCAACACCAAGCTCCACACCATGGGCGACCGGGCCTTTGGCTCGGCAGCGCCGCGCTCATGGAACAGTCTCCCTGACCACCTAAGGGCAACACAGACACTGGACTCTTTTAAGACTGGCCTAAAAACCTTTTTATTCAGGAAGGTGTTTCTGACCTTGTGCTAAATCACTGTCAGTTATTTTCTTTGTTTCTGTTCATTTACTGTTTTATATTATGCTTACTAGTTGTTTTTTTTATTATAGTTTGTTTTAACTATGTTTTTACTATGTACTGGCTCTGTGGCACTCTGAGATTTTTTAAATGAAAAGTGCGTTACAAATAAAATGCATTATTATTATTATATCATCTGAAAGTCGGAAAGTGTCCAAACTGTCCCAAAACGTTGGAAACGAATGTCCGTGTCAATCAGTGATTGGTTGTAGTCGTGTTGGTTCCTCCTCTTATCGATCCTTTGTGGCAAAACGTCTTAGAACCCCTCCTTCTTTTTCGTGGCCCGCTTGGCCTGTCCATCCCTCTGATCACATTCTCCATCGATAAGGTCACCTCTGCGCCCTGCTACATCTCCTTATTTGGTATCACTGCTTCACCTCTCTGCTCCATGCCTGTAAAGCCTCTCTCAGAATATCCCTATATCTGACCCTTAAGACTTATTCTTTACAGGGTTTAATACCTACAGTGACTATGCTTTTATGGTTTAATACATTCAATGTGTTAAAAAAGTTGACTGAGTTTAAACAGGAATCCTCTTTGATACCAGTTAAAGTTGGATTGTTCAGCATGACATGTTCTCTATAGTTTACTTTGTTATGAAATTCCTGGTGATCATCATCAAACACATGCTGGGCAGCATGTTTGTCAGTAATACAGAAATGGCAACATTTGTTGGCTGAAAAGCTTTCTAAAAACCCTCCAAGTGAATGGCAAGCAAGATTATCAGCAGTCAAGAGGCAGATAGTACCATAGAGCAGAGAACTCTGACCCTCAATTTCAACCTCTACCCCTTCCGTTTCAAGAGATCAAATGTCATCCAACAAAGGCTCTAATATTTTGCCAAAGCCATATACCGCTCTGTCTATAGAATTGAAGAGCAGACAAAGGTGAATGTTTGCAAGGGATGAGTTGAATTGCACAGGCAAGTTTCTCAAGCAAAAGTAAACCGCTCCCATTTTGTGAACTTTAGTTTTTGAACCCAAAGGATTAGTTGTTTCCAAGTCATCAAAATAAAGTTGGATTTGTAGGGCATTGGGATACCTGCTGTATAATGCATGATGTGCAAACTGTGTGCCATCACAATAATCATGCATTTTACCATCAACACTTTTGTTAGATTGCTGAGAGTCTCTGCATCTTTTCACTTTTAAAGAGAAACTTTATGGTATCAATAATGGAGATATACTGGCAAGTGTCTGCAGCCAGTACTTGAGTCAATTTCCCCTGCTTTCTTGCCGTGTCCCCTCTGTACCCTAAGAAAATTTCTGTGGGCTTGACAAGGGAGTGTTTTTCCGAAAAATATTTGCACATTTTGTAGGGAGTATCCACCTGCATTTTCAAAATCCTGCATCAAAGATTGGACAGCGTCATCATCATTTGATATAGAGTAGCTATCAATCACAGATGCAGTTTTATCCTTTAAAGAATCCAATGTCTTGTCCAGTAGCTCTTTGGTGCACGCAATGCTTTTTTGCACATCATGGAATTTGATGCAGAGTACATTTTGGCAACAAATGAAGCTGCACAGTCACGGTGGTCTGAAAAATGAAGATCCATTGGAGTGTCCAAATCAGTTTCTGGAGTGTCCATAGCGTTAGAGCAAGATGACGTAGAAACATCCTCTGACACATTACTGAAATTGACCATTTGTTCCAAATGTACTGGGTTTGCAACCTGAGTGTGTACCCTGTTGAGATGTCTGGCATAAGAATTAAAGTTATGGTAAGTTCTTTGACAGTGGTTTTGACTACATACAATTGTATAATCCTGTCCATCTGAAATTGCATTGACTTGCCTTAGATGTCTGATAAGTGTCCTTACTTGTTTTGAAATGGATTTCTTGCACTTGGGACAAGTGTACATGGTGGTACAAATTACAATACTGCCTGGAGCTTTGCGATAAATTCCACAACTTTTGATCTCTTCCCATCTGAGATGGGCATGTCATAAACATACTCAAAGAATCCATAGACTATTTCGAGTTGGGCAGGATATGCCATGTTGCAAATCCCGAAAAATTTGAACCGCTTGTCAATGGCGCATGTCAAACCCTCATCTTGAAGAGGGATGGCGACTTTGTCGTTCTTTGCAATGATGATGTACTGAGCTGTTGTGCTGGGGTGTCCTAAACACACGAGCTTGGGCTGGTGGACTCCCACTGCTCCCTCAGGAGATCCCCCTAGAAGGCTGGGGATGCTCGATCCAGTCTGGGAAAGCACACGTATATAAAATAGGGCTGGTAAGATATCAGTATTTATCCTCTGGGTTATCACATAATAGGTTTTTATGATATCATAATACACAATGTTCTGTCTAAATTCATGATACAAAGCAAAATATATAATGTAGTCATGTTTCACGCAAAATTATGAATATATTTGAGAATCCCAATGATAACATTGTAATACTGTAGCATACATCCCCTTACCATGCAGTCCAGTATGATTAACAACTGGATTATCCATACCTAAGCAGATATTGAAAAAGTCCTAGCCCTTATGTCAAGGCAAAAGCTTAATCAGCATGTGTTGATACTTGAGTTGGGATTCACAGATAAGAAAAGAGGTGTGGGACATTCATAGACCAGAACAGCTTTCCTACCAGTTTCATGTCCACGTTGTACGAAAGGGCCGATTTCACACTGCATTTGGTCCATCCTTTGGCCCTCCCTGACGCAGTAGGAGGCAAATAGCTTGTGAGCATCTGAAGGGCTCTGAAGCAAAGTGACTCTAAGCAGAACACAAAAACAAATGGTATACATACAACTAGAAAATTCCTAAAGAAATTTTGACAGTGTGGCTTCTACTGCCCGAAGACGTCGCAACATATATACACGCCGATGTTACCGGTAGTGTCGTTCAGGTTCGATTGAGATAGCGCTTCTCTCTTTTCTGCATTTTAGATTCATACTCTTGGATTGAATCTTGTATTCTGTACGAACCTCATTCTGAGCTTCATGTTAAGATACAGTTACTCTATGGGGCTTTTATTTTGAAAGGGTGGGACTGGGTGGGTGAGAGAGGGGGAGAGGAGACATATTCATAATATTTGACACACAAACACAGAGGTTATTAAATGACAGGCTTCATCACAAGCATTCCAGTTAGAATTCACTCTGTGGGGCTTTTATTTTGAAAGGGTGGGACTGGGTGGGGGAGAGGAGACATAATCATAATGTTTGACACACGTAAACAGAGGTTATTAAATGACAAGCTTCATCACAAGCATTTCAGTTAGAATTCAGTCTCTGGGGCTTTTATTTTGAAATGGGGTGTGGGTTGTGGGGGGAGGAGACAGAATCATAATCTTAGATAAACACAAACAGGTTATTAAATGACAGGCTTCATCACAAGCATTTCAGTTAGAATTCATTCTGTGGGGCTTTTATTTTAAAATGGCGTGTGTGTGTGTGGTGGGGTGGGGGTTCAGGTTCTAAAAACCTGAACCTCAATGACTGTATGAGAGAGAGAGAGAGAGAGAGAGAGAGAGAGAGAGAGAGGAGTGTATGTGCGCGTGAGTCTGTGTGTTTATCAACATCACTAATTACCTCAATCCAATAACCGTAGCTCCTATTGCTCCAATATGAGTACATTTGGAAAATGCAGAAGCTTAAATATAATATATATAATAAATATAAATATAATGTTTTCTGCACTCACTAGGAGACATGTCAAAGAATACGCCCAACATGTCAAACTAAAGATCTGATTGGTTGAACACTATGACAATCAACAATATCGTCCCCATTCACTTAAACTGCACATGGATTCACTTGTGAGTCTGCAGGCCTCCAAATCTGATTGGATAAAAACTCTACTTAAAACAAGCTGCACTGGAAGCAGAGCAACTGAGGAAGACAGTAGCTGTGCAATGAGAAAATAAGATAATGGGAAAAATATTATTATAAATTATAATACATGTAGTGTATTTAAGAAAAATTATTAAATTATAAAATAGCTATAACTTTGTGATTCTGTTTAGGCCAGCAGAGAAGGCTTTGCAGACCCTGACAGCCCGCCACTGAGTAAGCACATGTATCACTCTAAAATCAGCCGGAAGTCGGCCATTTTGATTTTTGTGTGAATTTCTCCATGATAACTAGTCGCTATACTTTAACGAACTCCTCCTGACTTTGTCAGATCCGCTTCAAATTTAGTCATTACAATCTAAAGACCTTTGCAATTAAAAGTTACTCAAAGCTTTACGTTTGATGGAATGGCGTAGCCGTGGTGTGGCGGCCATTTTACGTGATATGCTGTTAAACAACAAGCTGATGTAACTCCACTGGACTTGCTTAAATCTGTCCCAAACTTGCCATACTTGATAAGTCATGGCCTGAGGATGTCTACAAGCCAATTTTCACTCATAGTCATAGCGCCACCTACTGGCAACAGGAAGACAGTGTTATGTGACAAACGGAATCCGATTTACATGACATTTACATGATGTGGTCTGCACTTGATATAGAGCAACATAATGCATGTTTGCGTGTGTTCTCTAGCGCCACATAGTGGATACAGGAACTAGTGTAATATTTGCACTACATAATTTGCAGCGTCACACAGTCCACGCGGGAAAAAAACGTGACACTCCGGGACGCGTTGTCCGATGGTTGAAGACATTCGCGCCGGCATCTGCCGGCGTCCCGCCAGTACCCCCGAGACGCGGGAAGGTGCGAGGGCCCGTACATCGCTGCTTGCAGCTTTAATTATTATTTATAATCACTTTCAGACCGAACTTTGACATTTTTATCTTTTTAGGGAAACCAAAGTAAGATTACACTTATCAGACATGCAACATTTTGTTGGTCTTGTTCAACGTATAGTAGTATTTAAAACAACCTACTTGTATGAAATGCTGTTTATGTACAAGAGAGTTAGTCGTACATCAGCAAACTAAGTATGCCTTTGTATTTTTACAGTTTTTTATTTTTGAGTATTTTATAGTTTTTATTCATGTTATATCCCATTCATTATTTGTATCTACATGTTAATCTTACATCTCTGTTTTACAGGCTTTGCTTTTCTAGTGTCTATACGTTTGCCAATAACATCTAAAGCACTTTAAACTGCACCAACCTGCATTCAATTTGCCATACAGATAGAGTTTGATGATTGATTAATTAAATGGGTTGGTGAAAAAGCCACTGCAGTGTAGATAATGGCAGACAGGCAAACACCCAGCCTCGGAATGCTGTTAATCACAACATGTATGATTTTTTTGTTTAGGACAGTGAAAAACTATTTATAAGGACATATTTACTATTGTGCTCGTACACTGTTTTAATTTGTTAAGTCAACAGTCCAACCTCCTAATAGTAGGCAAAACAAGTAAAGGGGGAAATTTGAAAGGTTATGTAAGAGCCGAGTTCGATGTGCTGTTGAATATTTACTTGTATTTGCATGTTTGACTTTGATCGCATCTGTTTCTACTTAGAATGTTGCAGGGATGTTGTTGTAGTTCGTTATGGTGGGAGGTGCGCGTGGGTGACGGAGTTCCATCGCCTTGGAAACACTTGGCGGCGGTTGGTTACAGTTGGTCAGTAATATCTGGAGCAGAATGGAGCCGCACAGTTTTTTTTAACGTGTTATATGGAACGTGCTTTGTGGAATAAAGGAGGTCGTTTCACTAACTTCAACAAAAGAAAATTGGATCAATAAAAACATTTATTGCTTTCACCTACCAGTGGTGTCGGTGTGATCTATACGTAGGACCAGAAACACGCGTCAACTTAAGCTATACATTCTGCTAAAGGTTTGGACGCTAAAGGTTAGTTAATTCAGACAATAGATAACTGTCTGTTGGTGTTAGTTAAGATTCAGACTGTATGAATACATACTGGGTTTGTGCTGCATATTTACTTAAAGTATTTTCTAAAATGATCTAGAGTGCAGTGCGGTATATCAGATACAATCATGATGAGCTAACCCCTCATGACCCTGAATAGGTAGATTTGGAAAGAAGCTCAGCAGGTAAAATAATTCTTAATTCGGAATTTAATTAAAATATAACCAAATATGTTTTGTTTTTCTTACTCACCAAAACAGACAATTGAACGAATTTTAATCTTTGCAAGTAATGATTTAACATTTTTATATGCACTGTTTAGTGAATGCTAGATGGCTATTTACATTTCCTTCAGGCAGATCTACAGAAAATCCGGAGGCATCATTTTACAAATAAAAAAAAAACTTGACAAGGAGTCAGGTATTGATCCTGTTTGAGCGCTTGGAAATGTCTTGAACTTAACTGAGGTGGTCTGGACTGGACTGCTGATGTTGACCTACTTTGTTTTCAGAGAGACAGGAGCAATGATCATACAGTTTTAATATGCTGGTGTAGATGTGCTGAGAGTCCACAATCTGTACAATAAAGATGGAAAAAAGGCTGGGTTGGAGTAGGGGTTGGAATAGTTGGGTTTGTGAGGCTGACACAGCTTGTGGGCCAGATGATAGAGTTATAATTTCCTTCTTAGCAAAGATAACAGTGGATACCTGCCAAAGAATGGGAGAAGAGAGCTGATAATAGTCAGACTGTTTGAATATTTTAAGCTCCTTTCTTTAGCAGAAAATATAAGGTAGAGAATTAATAAATCCAGTTGGCTGCCTTCCGCAAGATTTAGCAGTTAAATGTTCGGAAGAATAACAACACAAAGGGGTGGGTGTTAATCTATATCCTTTGAAAGACTAAATCCCATGTCTCTACGTCAGTTTAATCAAACTGAGATAGCACTGTCATGCTACATGTTAATTAGTCTTCACAGCTCTTTCTCCCAATGCCCGATCATAAAGTATATTGCAGATCAAACACAATGACCAAAATATAGTTGACTGTCAAAGCCCAATATGGATGAAATACTCACAATACTGTATGTAATTGACCAGTTTGAACGCAGCCAACTCAAGCCCTCTCAAGCAGGAGTTGAGGGTTCAAACTGAGGCCATTCAACGTCACAAACAGAGACTTACCTCCATCACAGGGGGGGAATGTAGGAGATCTCCATTCACTTTGAGAACAGCCTGGAGTCTCACCATATCCAAGCCTGCTCCTGTTCCTCCTGCTCCAGCTAGCTTTGCGGCTCACTCATCTCCGGCATCAAAGCCACGACGATAGCGGCTGTGGCAGATTATCAAGCGTTTTCACTTCTGTTATTCTTGCCTGCACGTTCCTGACCTTTTTGACAGTCTTTTGGCTTTTGTATTCCATCCGCCTGCCCCTTCGGATTTGTTTGCTAGATAGACTGATGAACTGGTTTGACCCCTTCTTTTCTTTGGATTTTGAACATTCAAGTAAACCACTGCTACCTGAATCTGAGTTTCTGTGTTGTCTTGCTTTTTGGTTCAGGTCTGCCTCCTGTTGTCACAGAAGATACTAGTTGTTTATCCAAATACAAAGTCAGTATTTTTAGGCAAATGTTCAGATCTAGTCCAGCAACCCAGTCACCAGAAAAAAAATTCTGCAAACCCGTGGATACGTTGAATGTTGACGTTTCATGAATATGTTTATTATCAGCCTCGTATCACAGTTTCAGAAATGCACAATGATACATGGTTATGGTTGTGAAATTATTGGTTAGGTTAAGTCAACAAAGCTTCTTGGTTAAGGTTGGAAAAAAGCTGTGACAACCACTCCAAGCAGACTTTCTCAAGTAACGTTACTTAACAAGCGAAACAACATCATTTTAACACACAAGGTAAGTTACTAAGCTATCCCTTATGCCTGCAGATTTTTGCATTGGTTGGCTTTTATACATAAATCTCTCATTGGGGTGTTTCCATCTTATCATATACATACATGTGTAAAAAACTAAATCCGTATGGCCTGTGCTCTCACACTGTTCTAGAAATTATGGTCACCAAGGTTAGAACAGAATTTGGCCTGATATTTTTAGAACTGATTACTGGGGGGTTAAAGCATCAAGAAAATAGCACTCTTGGTCATGTGATTACCTGTTTTATGAATCTTAACAGTTTTTTGTATTGCATAATACCATTTGCAGTGTGTTACAGTTGTAATTGACTGACAGGGGGAAAAAAATGAAAATAGATGAAAATACTTGATAAAATGTATGACAAATAATAAAATATATAATAAGGTATATATAATTATTGATAGCAATAACATGTATAATAATACAATTATAAATAGATATCAATAACAAGGCTCAAGTAGTTCAATACATCATTCACTAACAAGGACCACGCCAATAACAGTATGAGTTTCGAGAGGTTTATTGCATAGTGGATTGTTAGATTCAAGAAGCGGAAGGGGTAGAGGGATGAAGGGGGGTAGGGTAGGGTAGGGGTAGAGGGATGAAGGGATGTAAGGAAGAAGAAACGAGGAGGGTTTGTAGAAAGGAGGTTAGGCGATTGATGGGGGACTGTTGATGTCCGGTGGCTGGCAGGAACTGGAGACGGTAGGGTGGGGGCTGTCTCTTCGGAAGCTCTGGCGGTGCAGAGTCCCCTGTTGTTCCTGTAATCCTGCGAGAGAGAGAAAGAGAGAGAGAGAGAGAGAGAGAGAGCAAAAACGGGGTTGGGGGGAGGGATGTGAAGACAAGAGTCGAAGAGGTTGAAGATCTTACAAGTAGACATTAAACATTGAAGTCCTTTAACCTAAGACAAAGAATCCGCAAGGAGACTGTGGAAAGAAAAAGATTAGACTTAGACTTTGAATCTGTAAGGATACATTTGTCTGTAATAAAGGGTTAGACTACGAATCTGTAAGGATAAATCTGTCTAGGTAACGGCTTAACTTTAATTGTGCCATAACAAATCTAAAGACTCACGGTGACGACTGTGTTAAAGAGTATAGGTGTACACTGACTGTGCCTAAAAATGGGAGCACAGGGGAGTAACCAGGTTCCTCCACCTGTCATTTTCATGAAGAATAAGTATGGTGAAGTGAGTTGTCAACATCTGAATGAATGGGTTAATGAATGTGGGTTTCCTCAAGGAGGATCATTTAGCATAGATCAGATTAAAAAAGTTACATAAATGATAGAAAGTCACAATAGGAGTTTGAAAATGTGGAAGGATGAAGCAGAAAGTAGGGAAAGAAAGAAATTGTGTAAAAAGATGTCTAAAGTAGATAAAACAAATGAGAAAGAGGCAGATAAAGCTTCTCAGAAATCTTCTTCTCTCTATCCCTCACTGCACAGGGTGGATCCTGAACTCAACGCATGTCCTCCACCATATGCAGCCCCACCACCTGGTCCAGCAGCACAGCAAGGCACCACACCAGGCAAGCCTGACTTCGACCCATCTCCAACCAGCACTCCTGCCAGCAACCTCACGAGCACGATCTCCTCCATCGCCAATTTAAGCCCGCCTCACTGAACTAATCATGCAGAAAAACAAGCAGCTGCTGACAAACAGAGGAAAACTGAGGGAAAAGAAAAACAGATGCACATGGCTCAACTGACCATGGTCCAGGCTGTTCAGAGCATGACCATGGGCCCACCACAACAACAGAACCAAGGGGGTTCAGACTTCAACAGACGTGGCAGAGGCACATGCAGCAGGCCGCACACGCCATGTCTGAGTGGACGAGGACCAAGAACAGACGATGACAAGGAAAGACTTGAACTCTCATTCCCGATGGTCCAAGTGGCAGGTCCAAATGGAGCGATGATGGTCCACAGACCCTGGACTGACAGAGACATGACCGACGCCCTGGCACATCTGCCAGAACCCCAAGTATCAGGCACAAAGTTTGGTGATGAACTTATCGTATTCTGCCGTGAGTAAGAGGAAGAGGACAAGGAGGAAGAGGTTGTGGTTTCCAATTGTAGGGGGAAGATGAGTGCTACATCTGCCAACAAAAATGACATTGGGCAGCTGACTGTCGACAAAGAGATGACAGCCGTAACCAGGGGGCTGCAGGGACGCTGGATGTCTGACTGAACCGAGATCAAGGGAGACATGCGTAGGGGGACTGGTACACCCTGCTTGCGACACCAGAGAAGGGGGGTGAGAAACATACACACAGAATTCTAATGAAAACGAAGTTTTAGAAGGTTACCACAAGTCATGTTGTCCTGGCGATCTGTACAGTAATATGGAGAGCTGCATAACTGTGTTGTTTTCTCTTAAACAGGAAATGCTGCAGCTGTTGTAGTACAAAAAAAAGTATGTATGGATGAGCCTAGACAATTGCCACGTGGTCTCTTCCATTGTTATGCTAAATTAGCTCAATGGAGAGATAACGTGGCAAAAGGGGGAATGTAATGTAATTTTTTAATGTTGTCTGTAATTTTTTATTTTGTTGTAAAGATAGATCCACATTTAGTACAGTTTAGTGTATGTGCTATCCAAGTTTTGTATTGGTATTTGGTAACGTCATGAAAAACCACAACCTTTGTCAGAAATATGGCCAAAATCCAGGTCTTCTAACTCAGTGATAGGACATGGAAGGAGATTAAATCTTATACTTTTACTTTGGCAACTGTACTATGCAGGTTATAGTCTCTTTCTTTAACTTGTTATCAAAATCTTGATGTATCACCAAATTGAAGAAGAACAGAACTTAAATACAAATAGTATAGTATAAATGTTTTAGAACATTTTACACATCTTTATACTGTATCAGATACACAGACTCCCCTGAACCTTTTGACAAGTGAAAAGCAAATTCACCCCCGTTGGACGACGATGAAACACCCAGAACTATGTGGCCTTAGAGGCACAATGTGTTGTCTACTGTTTTTTAGCATGTACATTGTAACACCTGTGTAAGCAGAATTGCTTACGCATCATGATGACACCTATGTGTAAAGAATGATCCGTTTCCCTCCACAGCTTGTACTTATCTCAGTAATGCTACACAAAAACAGTTAAAGATGCTTTTCAAATGTACTAGCCTCATAAATTGTTAATGCAGATGTTTCAAATGTACACTAGTGTATTTTATATACTTATGAGTGATCTATTTGATAATGATCAAAGGGGGAATTGTGATGGGAAATGTTGGTGTGCTAGTACATTTATACTGTGATTTAGTTTATGTGCCTTACTCACTAACAAAACTATATGTGTGACATATGATTGTGTATTGGGGAGAGTGGTAACAGGACCATATGGGTTATCTCTGCCTTTGCTTTGATAAGGGGAAGTGACTCAATGGGGGTTGCAGTTTAAACAGAGAAGGTTTAGGTGTGAAGATTCCTAGGGATAATCAAAGGTAACAGAGACAAATGTCTTTGTGTGACAAGGCTCAGAAGAGCAAGGGGATAACTGAAGGGTGTCAATGGAGAGCTTGAAACTGCTGATCAATTGTTATAATGTAAATACCCCCCTTGTGTGTTGAGATGTTTAAGAGCAAGAGAGACACTGGATTCTTGGCTCATCCTCTGCAGACTGCGTTGCAGTCAGTGTGACGGTGAAGCCTTCTCTGCGCAGAGAATAAATACTTGAAAGACAAACTTCTTTCCTCAATGTTTCTTGTTTCAGTATTCAGGATTATAGGACTCACTCGGTACTATTGAATAGTTTTTTCCACCACAATAATTATGCAGACGACACACAAATCTACATAACTATATCACCAGGGGACTATAATCCCATACAAGGGCTGGTAAATGCATTGAACAAATCAACAACTGGATGTGCCAGAACTTTCTTCAATTAAACAAAGAAAAAACAGAAGTAATTGTTTTTGGTTCCAAGGACGAACGATTGAAAGTCAGCACTCAGCTTCAATCACTGATGTTAAAAACCTCAAACCAAGCCAGAAATCTAGGTGTAGTTATGGATTCAGACCTCAACCTGAACAGCCATATCAAGACAATTACAAAATCAGCCTCCTATCACCTGAAGAATATATCAAGGATTAGAGGACTTATGTCTCAACAGGATTTGGAAAAACGTGTCCATCATTTATCTTCAGTAGACTGGACTACTGTAACGGTGTGTTTACAGTTTTCTGTAACAAGTCAATCAGAAAGCTGCAGCTCGAGTCCTCACTAAGACAAAGAAAGTGGATCACATCACTCCAGTTCTGAGGTCTTTACACTGGCTTCCTGTCCAACAAAGAATTGACTTTAAAATCCTGCTGTTGGTTTATAAAGCACTGAATGGTTTAGGGCCAAAATACATCTGTGATCTGCTGCTACCTTATGAACCATCCCTACTCTTAGGTCGTCTGGGACCGGTCTACTTTCTGTTCCCAGAGTCAGAACTAAACATGGAGAAGCATTTGTTCCAAATATCTGGAACAAAGTCCCAGAAAGCTGCAGGTCTGCTGAGACCCTCAGCTCCTTTAAATCAAGATTAAAGACTTTTCTGTTTTCTGCTGCCTTTAATTGAACCAGATTCAAGGATATTAATCAATTTCCTACATTTCTGCATTTTACTACTGTATTTTATTTCTTACACTGCTTTTTAATGTTTCAATGAATGTTCTTAATTGTTTTTAAATCTCCTTTTCTTTTGCCTTATGTTTTGATGCTTTTAATGGTTTTATGTGAAGCACTTTGAATTACCTTGTTGTTGAAATGTGCTATACAAATAAACTTGCCTTGCCTTACACCCCAAGACCCTCAAAACCACAACCAAATGTGCGTTATGACAACTGTGGACATTGGCCCCTTCACAGTGATAAGCGTGGGAGGTGCAACCTGTGTCCAAAGGGTGTGTGTCGAGATGGAAATGTCAGAAATGCAACGTTTTCCTGTGTTTGAATGCAAACCAGCAATGCTTTGCAGCATACCATGAAAATTAAAGTAGATCTAATGCTCAAAAAACATTTGTGATGTTGCAACACCACACAGATGAGGTGTGTTGAGACTAAAATGTTAGAAATGCAATTTCTTTCTGTGTTTTGCGATATTCCTTTGTTTGAATGAAAAACAAGATAGCATATCACCAAAAATCGTTCGTGTGAAGTGTATCAAACATTAATGCTGTTAATTACTTCAATAATTTAGCATTTTATTTAATTCCACTGTATTGGTATTTGTAAGTATTTTGGTACTTTTACCATAAAGTGACGTCTCAACCGTTTGGTAGAGGCCTGTATTTAAAGAACTGTGGGGTCTGTTGACAAATTTATTTTCGATTATTGTTATTACTGCCACAAAGAAATAAAAAATGCAAAGAAATCATTTTTCCATTACTTTTTTCTTAGTGAGGACATTAAAGGGTTTGCACAATATAAATGTGTTACATTAATGCAGTGTTTTTCAACCTTTTCTGAGCCGCGGCACATTTTTTACATTAAAAAGATCCCGCGGCACACCAACAACCAAAAATGTTACAAAATGACACCTTTTAGCATAATACACCATATATGCCAGGGGTGTCAAACTCAATCCCAGGGAGGGACAAAATAAAAAATTGGGACTACGTTGAGGGCCAAATAGAGTCACCATTTAATAAACAGGATAGAAGGGATATTGGACAAAGTGCAAAAAGAATACATGTTTAGGTAGGCAACATTATTTTATGCATATGTGCCAGAGCCAGATGTTTGGCATCTTCTCTTGGCTGCCAGTTCATTAATATCTGGGGTTAGGTTCTGTGGAAACCCTCAAGATGGAGTAAAGGTGTGCCTCAGTGAGACGACTCCTGTGTGTTTTTTTTTTTTGTGTGGCTGCTCACACAGGTAAGTGCTTCCAAACATGCAGAGCATTTGAGCAGCATGTAGGCGGAGTTAAGGCATCGTTTCGGGGGTGAAGCTTGGAAACTGTGCAGCGCCCTCAGAGTCATACTTTGCCTTGAGTGTCATTACACTGGAGGTCTATCAGCTCCACAGGTGCTCTTTCCACGTCAACTGCAAACGGATTGAACTCCGTGCCAAGTGCACCCAGTTTATCAGCAAAATGCGCAGTCGGGAACACAGCGGTGGAGACTTCTACTGCATCACACATGTCTGTGATCACACGTCCCCGTCCCTGAAGCTGGAGGTTTAGCGCAGTGAGATGCTTCGTTATGTTGCACATAAAGCCAGCTCACATCGCCACTTGTCGTCCCGGAGCTCTGTGGTGTGGCGGGCCAGTTATGATAAACATATGATATTTTCTGTCGGGCCGTTGTACCGAGGGCCGGATATATGCTGACAATGTAATGACAAGTCTCTAAATGTGTTGATCCTTACTAGGCTTTTCATCTGGGTTATGTTGTCTAGGGCCCAGTTCAGAGTCTGCATTTTTCCTTTTTAAATATTTCTCCATCGCTGTTCGTCTTGTCACCTCAACCTCTCCCATCATTTCATTCTACTGTCCTAAATTAACACGGTCATTACTGCGCTACCTACTGCCACCCACTGGCATGGAAGAGTATTATTACTTAGCCAGCTACTATATTGCAGCTCAGACGCTCAACAATGGCAAAGTATTTGCAACAACTAAATAATATTTACTTTAGTAAGGACAAGTAACTACCTTAATAAATCATGAATTAATCATGAATTGCAGTATTGATACGCGTTTATAAAGCATATATTAACATAGTCCCTAACCATTAGTGTATATCTAAATCATTATATATATATATATAAATGCATGAATAATGTACATCTAAATAAGTTATTAATCATTTACTAACACTTTATAAATGATCTTATTAATCATCTACAACTCCTTAATAATTGGTTTGTAAAATATATAATACTTCATTTACAAATGGGGAATCCATCATTTATAAAGTATGAAAACACAACAATGAAACACATAATAGACGAGCTTATTAATCAAGAATAAAACATTTATAACTGTTATGAACTGCATACTAATGAAATATTAATGTAGGAACAATGCTTTATAAAGTATGAATTAAGCGTTTACTCATACTTAACTAATGCTTCATAGTGTGTAGTTATTATAAAGTGTTACCAATATTTTTTTGGACTCATTAAGTGAAATGGGACATTTTCTCACGGCACACCTGACAATCTCTCACGGCACACTGGTTGAAAATCACTGTATTAATGTACTATATAAATGTGCTCTATAAATGTGCTATATAATGTCCTCTATAAATGTGCTCTATAAATGTGCTGTATTAATGTGTTATATTTATGTACTATGTTTCGAAAGCTTTTTGTCAACCAGTTGCAGCAACTTTACAGTACACATCATGTAAGATGATGTACACAGACACAAATACAACTCTAGACTCAGGCTATAGCACAGTTTTTCCACTAATTCTCTTCTAACTCTGCCTCAATCGATCAATATCAATGCCATGAACGTGAGATCCACAAACACAATGAAGTGTCACATTCTGCCTCTTCATCTCTCCCTTCAGACACATTGCAACTTCCTTAAACCCATTCACTGCCCACCTATTCCTTTGCCTCGTCAGCCTTGCAGTATATACTGTAAGTGGCCCAATTCCACTTATTCCCTGCCAGATTGTAATAGTGGTAGTGTTGCTTGTGCCTTGCTTTCTAGCCTCGGAAACATGCCACCTGTACCTGCACCTAAACCCTTATCGATACCTGCCTGCCAGAACCTTCCCCTGCCGCACTCCTGCTATCCTGTGGACTACTTGCTACTTCTGTTTGGACTTGCTAATAAGCTCATGTGATATACATTTAATAAACACCTTAGCTGTTCCTGTCTGCTCTATTGTCTGCATTTTGTTTCAATTCCTTGTTGCTTCACACCCACCTGCATAAAAGGAATAAAGAGCAATGAATTGGGGGCAGAGAAGATGGATGTACTGTATCAGAACATTAAAGAATAGGAAATCAATGAGACAAAGCATATAAAAGGAACAAGGATGGAGGATAGAGGGTGGAAAAGATGGGGAAATAAGAAAAGGGTTGTAAGAATATATGGTAAATGAATTGACTGAGTTCTTTTGAAGTTAATACCCTTGCAGCAATCAGCCATCCTCCCAGCCCCACAATTAGAAGCAGCTGTAGCTTCAATCATCATCTTGATATTCCCAAACTGTCCAAACACAGTCATTAAACTGATGGATCCACCTTTATGCCCAGCATTTGCATTCTCATCAAAGCCAATGTTTACTGCCATTCGAGGGAACAGATCTAATGGTGGAAGTGCTGCTGCAATACCACCTTGAAGATGGAAAACATCTTCCTCACCTGTGCAAAATTATATTCATGCAATTTTGTAGCATTTATATTTATTGGTCACAAATCAGATGGCAGGCTATAAAAGGCAGCTGGTTGTGTTCTCAATGGACAATGCCTTATTTTTCTTATGTAGACTTTATCGTCATTTGTTAACTTTAGGAAAAATAGCCAGGGGATATTTAACTGAAACAGCCAAGGGCGTAAATATAAACAGAGCATGCAGTGCAGTTTCAGTGGGGCCTGTGATTTTCGAACTGGGCTTGACCTTCTAAAGGCCTGGAGCCTTTTTATGTTTTTTATTTTCCTTTTTTTTTCATTTTTAGTATAGATCATAATTTTCACTGCAGTTTCTTTTAATTTTGATGTTGTATAATTGATGATTTAATGTGAATTGAATAATTATATTCAAGATCATTAATAATTATTTTTGATCACTACAAATGACATTTCATAGCCATTTATGTAGTTTTATAAACTTTATTCAGGAACAGGGCCACGCCCAGAACACAGCTCATTTCCTCTGCACAGAGTATTTAAGGTATTTTAATGTGACTATCAAACACTCACCCTTGTTTTCCCATCCTCCTTTACTCAGCAATATCCTTCGATTACCATATTCTATTACCGTATTCTTTACTCAGCAATATTCTTCGAACACTCCTAAAAGTAGTATCCTATATTACCGTATCTACCCAACTTTTCACGAACAACAGCATTTATACGAGATGAGGTCAACAAATATCCACACATGCCTGTTAAATGCTAATATGAATATTGACAAAAATATTCTATTTCCTAATTCAGTGCACTTTTAAATCCCAATTTGACTTTAAGAAAAAACAGAAACCCCAAAAACAAACAAAACAATCTCTCAGAGTCAATGTTCAAAATGTCAGTATGTCACCGGATGTTTAGAAGTCTATCTGGACTCAATCAGGTCCTTTAGGATCCCAGTGAAGATGATCAGGAACCACTGAACGGTCCTATTTAGCCCCTAAATTAGCCTATTTATGAAGCATATTTATACAGCACATTTATGAAGCACATTTATATACCGCATTAATACGACACATTTATACAGCGCATTTGTAAATGGACTGTACTTGTATAGCGATTTTCTAGTCTTTCCGACCACTCAAATCGCTTTCACACTACATGTCATCATTCACCCATTCATACACTGATGGCAGGGACTACCATGGCCACCATCAGGACTAACTAACATTCACACACCGTAGGCACAGCTATGGGAGCAATTTTGGGTGTGTGTTGTGTCTTGCCTAAGGACACATCGACGTGCTTAAAGTGCATTTATATATCACATTTATAAAGCACATTTATACAGCACATTTATTTATATTTATACAGCACATTTATTTATATTTATACAGTACATTTATTTGCCACATTATATAGTGCATTATTGAAGCAAATTTATAAAGCATATTTATATAACACGTATACATAGCTCATTAATTTAACTGATTCATATAGCGCATTTATGTATCACATGAATATAACATCCATATAGTGCATTCATTAAACACATTTATACAGCACATTAATACACAATATGAATATAGCGCATGTATACAGCACATTTATTTAGCATATTTACATAGCATATTTATACAGCACATTTTGTCATGATTAGGCTTTGCCTTCCGTGTTCTGTGTTGTGTGTGTCTGTGTGTAACACCACACCATCCTCACTCTACCTGTCAGCCACTCCCTCTTCATCAGCACAACTCCCCTCACCTGTTCAAGCCACTATGGGTACATCCCAAGTCTCTTAATTGTCGTTTCCTCGACACGCCCCCTCATTGTTCATCAGTTATGTGATTGGACGCTGCAGCTGATCGGACTGATGAGATTTTTTTCAACATGTAAACAGTGAAGACGGATCGCAGATTAAACTCTAGTTTATATTTGATTAGTTTTCTGATTCACCATCTGGTTTAAATAAATGTTCATTGTAGACTGAACAACAAAAGGACCACAAACAACTTTCCTAATTCATTCAAAATATTTGTCTTTTCATCATCTGATGTTTCCCTCAATAACTTTTATTATGGATACAATTAAAGTCAGAGAGAGCTTTTTACATCATTTATCATCATTTCATTCAGTCACGTGATGCTGATCATTCCTGAGTGTTTGATGAGTTTTAGCATTTAAATTTAACCTGAAACATGGAGCCTAATAAAATAATTCCAGTATTTAAGAGAAACAATCATATTCTGGGTTAATATTGACGTCACAATCTGAATTTCAAAACGTACAGATGCAAATAATTCATAAATAAGACAAATGCATTACGCCGGTAGAAATCAATCCTGCGCTTATAAACAGAACAGGCTACAGAGAGACAACACCTCTACTCTGGCAGTGAAGATAATTGAGTGTCTTTATTAGTTATTGGTATTATTAGTTACTATTATTAAGTACAGTGATTATGTGAACAGACAGAAACTCATCAAAAGTCTCTCCAGCTGTTAAAGCCAACTGATCAGCTGATCCTCTGTCATCAGAACAGACGTCGCTTCACGTGATGCAACTGAGGAAAGGACTTCTCATGTCTCTTAAAACATGTTTCCTCTCTCCTTGCATGGTTTCCTCCATGCATCCCTGGTGGGAGGGACTAAGATGCAAGGAAAGGACCCAAATGAGGGAAACGGGGATGCAATTAAGAGACTTGGGATGTACGCTATATATACTCCCCTGCTTTCCCTGTTCCGGTGCCAGATCATTGCCATGTCAACCCACCCGTTTGGCTCGTCCTGTTCCAGGTTTCCCAGTCTGCCTGCCCTGCCTCGTCCTGCCGGATTTCCAACCTTGTTTCTCATCTCGTCCTTGGTTTCCCTGCTGTTTCCATGTAAGATTCCTGGTTCATTAAAGACCTGTTTCACTCTGCATCTGGTCATGTCTGCATTTGAGTCCTCCACCACACCCAGTGACACATTTATATATCACATTTATACAGCACATTCATATAATACATTTAAGATAAGATAATCCTTTATTAGTCCCGCAGTGGGGGCATTTACAGGATTACAGCAGCATAGTGGATAATGCAAACAAGAGACATAGTAAAAAAAAATGTATCCAAACAAGTATCATAAATAAGTAATAAACAGTAAAGGATATTAACTAAGTAAAAATCCACAATAACTAAAATATAACTAACTAAAAAGTACGATATATACAGACAGAATAAGTGTTGTATTGCACAGTGTATTTATATTGCACAGATTGTTTTGTGTTTGTGTCACAGCTCTGCCCCTTCTCTCCTGTCTCTTTATTTCTCACTCACCTATCAGCTCATTCAGTGCACCTGTCAGCCTCCCTCATCATCAGCCTCCCTCATCATCACCTGCCTCTGTTCACTAATCAAGCACTCCCTCCTCATCAGCACAACTCCCCTCACCTGCCTCTATCTAGCTACTATATAAACCCCTGCCTCTCAGTCACTCTTTGCCAGATCAGTTCTCACTGCATCTGACTGTCTGCTTTTGAGTCCTCCACCACATCCTGTGACAGTTTGGTGGTGCAGCCTGAGAGTGGATGAAGGAAGGACCTGCGGTACCTCTCCTTCACACACCGGGGGTGAATCAGCCAGTGGCTGAAGGAGCTGCACAGAGCTGCCAGGGCGTCCCGCATGGGGTGGGAGGTGTTGTCCATCAGGGATGATAGCTTAGCCATCATCCTCCTGTCTACCACCACCTCCACCGTATCCAGTGGACACCCCAGCACACTGCTGGCCTTCTTGATGAGTTTCTTTAGTCTGTTTCTGTCGGCTGTCGAGATGCTGCTGCCCCAGCAGACCACTCATAAAAAATGGCTGATGCCACCACAGAGTCAAAGAAGGTCCTCAGGAGTGCTCCCTGCACACCAAAAGACCTCAGTCTCCTCAGCAGATAGAGTCTGCTCTGTCAATTTTTATAAAGTGCATGTGTGTGATCAGTCCAGTCCAGTTTATTGTTCAAGTGAACACCCAGGTACTTATAAGATCTCACAATCTCAATGTCCATTCCCTGGATGTTCACTCGTACCGGAGGAGAGTGTTCAACCCGGCAGAAGTCCACCACCAGCACTTTGGTTTTACCAGAGTTTATCTGGAGGCGGTTCTGCTGGCACCATCCTATGAAGTCCTGGTTCAGTTCCCTGTATTCCCTGTCATCACTGGCGGAAATGTGGCTGACAATTGCAGAGTCATCAGAGAACTTTTGCAGGTGGCTCTTTGTAGAGTTGTATTCTATAAGTGAAGGTCTAGTACTGATAATACCTGCACCACAGTACAGAAAGACTGTGATGTGGAAGAGTTAAAGACACTCTGATAATGATGAAAAACTGAGCATGCTTGGTTTTTTGATATTGTGAATATGTACAACATTTCAATTTGCTAATTTATAGAGGACACTCCTTGTGATAAAAACACATTCCTAACACCCACAAATCTTGTAATTGGTATGGTTTGATTTGATTTTTAAAACAGAACAATTTGTAGCATTTTTAGCCCTTTAAATCCCAGACAGGCTTATCATTACACAAGATGGATCACAGGGAAATGTTAACACATTGAAAAGCAAATTAGTCCACATAGTTGTTGTGGCCCGGGATTATGATTATTAAATCGAAGATGAGCCTCTCCATCACTTATCTGATGAGCTGGGGAAGAAGACCTAATGAGTGATCTGATACATTCTGTAAAATGGAACTAAATAGGAGGAGGATGGTTCTTCCTATTCCAAGATAATGGACAACAAAGTGAAGTTTTAAGCATGCAAGGCCACGATCATGAGAGTACCTGATGTGTAGGTTGTGTTTGTAGATACAAGAGAGCTTCCTTTGATTCCTATTGTCAAAGTGAATGAAGCATGTTCGCCAAAATAGATTTGGAATTTGGAGGATTATCAGTCAGGATTCAGTCACGAAACAGAATCTACCCGTTGGTCCTTCAACTCCAGAATTGAGATAATATAGGGTCAGTTTTGTAATCGGCAAACACGGATTTGGTGCTCTTGGGTCAGCAATAATGCTTTGAGCGGCTATTCTGTCAGAAATGTAATCGGTGTATTTTTACAAAGTGTATCATGAATGTATTAATTGTTACCAAATTATGTAATGATAATAAAATAAGCCTCAAGGGAGAGCAGAATGATCATAAACACTTTAATTCAGGGGTCTCAAACTCATTTTCACTCTGGGCCACATCAGCATTACGGTTGCCCACAAAGGGCCGGTGGTAAATGTAAGACTGTGTAAAAGTAACTACTCCTAACATATTGGTAAATAACTGTCTCTGCATTTGATTATTGTTTATTCAAGTGTAAAAATATTGTACATGCAGTTACATAAATGTAAAAATATATTTAAGCACATTTCTGTTATAACTTACATCCTTTTAATTTAGGGTTAATAAACCCACATTACTCTATCAAACTTTTAAAGAAAATAGCAAAGACAAATATCAAACAAGTTCAATCAGGAGAGACTTGTTTCATAAATTTAACAATGATTTATTACACATGCATCAAATATGAAAAGTGCAAAGTCTTTGGCGATTGGACTCCATGCTGAAGTACTATCACCGAGGCAGGGATACTGAGGTCCATCAGGCCTAATCCCCCCTGGAGTCCAGACACTGGTGGTGGTGGTGGTGAAAGGAGTGCTGCCATCTGATGATGAATCAGGAGCATAACTGTGATGCTGACTGGAGGTGACTGGGGTGGAGGAGGGTATGGTAGGATTACAACAGATCCCGAAACATAGAGGGGTCAGCCCTGCGGAGGGTCCGAGCGCAGGACGGGATACGTGGGGGTCAAGCTAGACCGCAGACAAGGATACGTTGGGTCATGTTAGACCGCAGCTTAGGATAGTCGAGGGTCACGTTTAGACTGCAGAGCAGAATAGGGGGTTCAAGGGAGAACGCAGAACAGCATGGTCGGGGTCTTACGGCCTCAGCACGGTTGGAGGTCTTACTGCCTCAGTACCACCAGACCGGTGTCGGCTACCCGGGAAGCTAGAAGTATGCCAATATTTTGACAGGTCTCACCACATATGTTCCGGACCTTTGCATGAGGGAACTCGCTCAACCTGGACTTGTTGAATTTCATTTGAATACCCTGCTCTATGCGTTGTTATTCTCTAACACCAGAGGCGTACCAACAACATGGCTGTGAAGAATAAAAGACTAGTGTTACTCATAGAATGTTGGTATAGCTGACACAAGCCATGAACCAACCTCCACGATGCCAAGGAGGGATTGTAATCATCCGATACCTCATATCATAAACTACTTTATCGCCTTGGCCAAGCCCTGTTGAGAAAGAAGTAAAGTATTAAATGTAACAAAGAAACAAAGGTTAAATATCCTGTAAACTACTGACTTTGGCTGCCAAACATTTACTCAAAATTAAAACCCTGCTGTTCTGAAGCATCTCAAACGAATTGGCCCATCTCCTATAATCCCCAGACATGTCAATAGTATTTTCTCAGTGCACTATTTGTGATATACAATTAATCATGAGCACAGCCCGTGCCAGATTGAATTCGGAGGTGCATGACCAACCGTGATCACTTGCGGGCCTACCCGCATCACGCGCCTGCCGTGATTACTTGCCGCGAGTAGCTACACATCGCGCCCATCACTACTTAGAGGAACGAAGTTTAACTGCTGCTTAGTTAGGTTTATTTCCGCTCATAATGATTTGTAGTCTCGTGAATGCGCTCCACTTACGCTACTGGAACAGGCGCTTACACTCTGATTAACTGAGTGATGCTCCGGAGCTCCAGACGTGTCAGACCCATGACTTCCTCATTTGTCGGGGAATGACGAGGAGCGGAAACAAAGTCTCCGTTTAAACAGCGAGGAGCCTGAACCGTCCTGTGGGGCAGCTGGTTGCCGCATGGCGTCCTGGTGGCGCCGATGTTAACAATATAATAGAAGCATCATCGTTTACCAGAGATTGAAGACCAGTATCGATGGAGTGGATGGAGCTACCCGGTGGAGATGACAGCGTCTGCATTGGAGGCCAGGAGTGCTGGTGGAGAGAGTACGCCGCCTGCGGAGCTCGGGATGAGCCTGATTCTTCCGGTGCGATCCCGAGTAACTGTTAGACTTACTAGGATACCACCGCGAACTACTAGCTGAGCCAAGAGGCCTTCTTGCTCGTCTGAGGGGAGCCGCTGCGCCGCGCTGGGCGAGTGCTCCTGCGCCGGCCACCTGGCGGGCTGAATGCCGGCTCCGTCTAACCATCGCTGTTGAGACCTGACTCTTCCTGAAACGATCAGTCGGAATCCGTCATAGTCTCAGTTACCCACAACTAGATGTTGTTTAAAAGGTAAGGGAACTAGTATTGCTTCGCGTCTGCTTCGCTGAAATGACAACTGACAGCAGCAGAGAGGAGGACACTTTTAAAGTTTGACAGCAACGATATGATTGGCTTCAGGAACCGGTGTGCAGAATCTGGTTGGTTACTTAAAAGTGCACGCCCCCAATCAGCTGATAGAATAATCACAAGGAGAGACAGAGATTATGCATGCGTGTCTACCTGACTGAACTTGCGCTTGAGCTACATTTAATACGATAACTTTGTTCAAAGCTTAAAATCCTTTCAATGGTGCGTTAGCACAATCCCACATGAAGTATTTCATCTGTTGTAAAGCCACGTTTTAAAGTAGTCTTCAATGTACTCACAATACATTTACATGTAACATGTACGGTAACCCAGTGGCGGGCCGTAGATTTTTTACGTGGGCCTTCAGTGCTGTCCTACTACAGTTGAATTACCTCCTAATAACCTCATTATGACACATCAATCCAGCAAACCTGCAGCGGATCCACGCATTCCACCACACAAGAGCACGAGCCATTCAAATATTATTCATAAAAGCGACACGATAGACAAACGAACAGTAGTAACGTTACTATGGAAACAAACACACGCAGTTTGTCACTTATGAAACTTAGAGTTTAATCCCAGTACATCGTTTCAGTTCCAGTAAGAAGTCCTTCTCGATTCATGGAGCCAGTGATGACAGTCGAGCCTCCCCAGTTGTATTTCACCGGTCTGCTGCGGCAGGTCCGCAGCGGGGCCGGGTTCCCTCCTCCACCGGGGCACCGGCCGGCACAGACCGCACGCCGGGCCGCGGTTGTGGAGCTGTTTCCCTGCGAACGTGTTCGTTGAGTTGTAGATCCACTCGAGTCTCTCCAAAAGTTGTCAAAAGCACCGTAGCTTGTGTCTTGCCGTGTTATGGCATCCTCAGGTTAGCGTAGCTCCAAACAACAGGAGCTCAGTTAAAATGAAACACATTCCCAGCCATAAAATGTGCAACGCTTCTCCACCGCTGTCAGCCAGAAATACTGTTCATACAAATCCTTTTACTGGCTGAGTCAGGGCTGCCAGCTGTGGGGTTGACTGACCATTTCTTACGATGTCCAGCTTTTCCTGAAATGTCCTTCTTTCTTGAGGGACATTTCACCAGTAACTCCGCCACTAAATCCGTTTCTCCTCCTTCAGAAACAAGCTAGGTAAAAAATAAATAAACTACACCAAGCAAAACCCTACAAATGTTATAATTTCTTCCATATCCTTACACTTGAACTCTGACTGCTACAAGCTAAGTTCTGCTAGCAAGCATAAGTTTCACTTTAGTCACGTGCTCGCCCACTGACCAAACACAGCACACCCTGCACTTCGCGGCAGAGCTGCACCTGGATATGTAATGATGACGTAGGTGTAGGCCGGCTAGTCTGGGGGTAGCGGCTGCTGACACTCAAAGAATACGCCCAACATGTCAAACTAAAGATCTGATTGGTTGCCACGATCTTCACCAAGCTGGACCTTCGCAATGCGTACCACCTGGTGCGGATCCGAGCAGGGGATGAGTGGAAGACAGGGTTCAACACCCTTGGTCACTTTGAGTACTTGGTCATGCCTTTTGGACTAACTAATGCACCTGCAGTTTTCCAGGCGTTGGTAAATGACGTGCTCCGGGACTTCCTGAATCGTTTTGTGTTCGTGTACATAGATGATATCCTCATCTATTCGGCGGATCTTCAGGAGCATCAGCGCCACGTCTGGATGGTCCTCCAGCGCCTACTGGAGAATAAGCTGTTCGTGAAGGCAGAGAAATGAGAGTTCCATGTGACCACAGTTCAGTTCCTGGGATTCATCATTGAGAAGGGTCAAGTGAGGGCGGATCCGGAAAAGGTCAAAGCCGTAACTGAATGGCCGACTCCCTCCTCTCGGAAACAGCTCAAACAATTCCTGGGGTTTGCCAACTTCTACCGCCGATTCATCAGGAACTACAGCAAGCTAGCTGCCCCCCTCACTGGGCTCACCTCCTCCAAGACCGTGTTCGTATGGACGCCGGAGGCCGGTCTGGCATTCAAACTCCTCAAGGAACGGTTCTCCTCCGCCCCCATTCTGATTCAGCCCGACGACACCCGTCAGTTCTTCGTTGAGGTGGACGCCTCTGACACAGGCGTGGGGGCCATCCTGTCACAACGTTCGGAATCCGACTCTAAGCTTCGCCCTTGCGCCTACTATTCCCGCCGGTTGAACCCGGCAGAGAGAAATTACGATGTGGGAAACCGGGAACTGCTGGCAATCAAGCTGGCTCTCGAGGAGTGCAGACACTGGCTAGAAGGGGCTGTTCATCCGTTCGTGGTCTGGACGGACCACAAAAACCTGGAGTACATTCGAACGGCCAAGCGGTTAAACTCTCGTCAGGCTCGGTGGTCGCTATTCTTCGGGCGTTTTGACTTTACCATCTCCTACCGCCCCGGCCACAAGAATACCAAGCCTGACGCTCTCTCTCGCCAGTTCTCTCCTGAGGGTCACTCCTCCAGTCCTGGCACCATCCTCCCGACAACCTGTGTGGCAGCCTCTCTCACCTGGGAGATCGAATCAGTGGTGCAGGACGCTCTCCGTAACCAGCCGGACCCCGGAGGCGGACCTCCCGGCCGCCTTTTTGTTCCCCCGCCTGCACGCTCCCAAGTGCTCCAATGGGCACACACCTCCCGGTTCTCCTGTCACCCGGGCATCAGACGCACCATTGACATGCTTCGGCGAACCTTTTGGTGGACGTCGCTGGAGGCAGACACTAGAGCTTTTGTCCTCGCCTGCTCACAGGTCTGCCACCCTCGCAGGGGAACACGGTCATTGTTACTGTGGTTGACCGCTTCTCCAAGGCGGCTCACTTCCTCGCTCTGCCCAAGCTTCCCTCAGCTCAGGAGACGGCTGACGTTATGGTCAGCCAGGTGTTCCGTCTGCATGGCATCCCTGTGGACATTGTTTCGGACCGAGGTCCACAGTTCGTATCCCAAGTCTGGAGAGCCTTTGGCCGGGTTCTCGGCGCGACCATCAGCCTGTCCTCTGGGTTCCACCCTCAATCCAACGGTCAGACAGAGAGACTGAATCAGGAGCTTGAGGCCTCCCTCCGCTGCGTGGCAGCATCTAACCCCTCCAGCTGGAGTACTCACCTGCCCTGGGTGGAATATGCCCACAACTCCCATACATCGTCGGCGACTGGTCACACTCCTTTCGAGGCCTCCCTGGGGTACCAGCCACCTCTGTTCCCCGCCCAGGAGGTGGAGATAGCCGTTCCCTCAGTTCAGCTTCACCTTCGTCGCTGTAGGAAGGTGTGGAGGGAGACCCGGGCCGCTCTGCTCCGAACGGCGGAACAAAATAAGCGATTGGCGGATCGCCGCCGCATCCCTGCTCCACCTTACCAAGTCGGTCAAAAGGTGTGGCTCTCCGCCAAGGACATCCCATTAAGGACCAAGTCCCGGAAGATGTTCCCCCGGTTCATTGGTCCTTTCGAGATCCAAGCCATTATCAACCCTTCCGCGGTTCGGCTGAAACTTCCCTCCTCCATGAGGATCCACCCGACGTTCCACGTGTCACTGATCAAACCGGTGTCCACCAGCGCCCTGTGCCCTCCGGCCAGACCCCCACCTCCCGCCCGGCTCATCGACGGAGGTCTGGTGCATACGGTCAACAGACTGTTGGATGTTCGCCGTCGGGGTTTCCAATACCTTGTGGATTGGGAGGGATATGGTCCGGAGGAACGCGCATGGGTGCCCCGCTCTAGGATCCTAGACCCCACTCTGATTCGGGATTTTCGCCGACTGCATCCAGACAAGACTGGCAGACCGCCTGGAGGCTCCCGTTGAGGGGGGGGGGTACAGTCAGGATCCCTGTCTGACCCATTGTGTGTTAATCTCTGTTTCCCCCCAATCTCCTCTCCTCATGTGTCTGTCATTCCCCTGTTTGTTGTTGTTTGCCATGTGCTCGGTGTTTGTTTTCTTGGTCCTGCCTCCAGACGATTCCCTTGGCCACACCCCTGATTGGTGGACAGCTGCAGACTATCTGGCTCGTAACCACCTGATCCTGATCCCACTGATCACCGCCTGGCACTTTATCAACCCTGATCCTGCAGGCGTGGGGTGTCAGTCCGTATTGTCTTCTGCCTCGGTAGTCTTCCCACCGTTCAGTAAGTTGTCACTTGACTTTCCCTGGACTAACGTATTTCCTCTCCGCTACGTGTGTAGAATTCCTGCTGAGCCACCAGTCTGCGGTGTCGAGCCACGGAACATCACACCGCCGACCAGCCTGCTCTCCGGTGTCGAGCCACGGGACTCACATCGTGATCTGCCTGCTCTCCGGTGTCGAGCCACGGGACTCGCATCGTGATCTGCCTGCCCACCTGTGTCGGACCACGGGCTCCACACATCCCCGCCTTTAAAATGGGCGAAATAAAATCTGTTTCACCAGACTCTGTCTCCTGTGGTTCTGCTATTGGGTCCTCATCCTGAACTCCCGTGACAAAAGTCAAATGTTCTGTGTACATTTATTTCTCCATACTTGATAAAACAGATTAAAATGTTATGTTTTCATTTCTTTTTTATAGATGTTATCATAACTACAAATTTGAGATGATGTATGAATAAACTATAACTGTTACCATAAAAAAGTAATCTGTTACAGCTTTGGTGTTGTCACATGTCTAAACAGCTCCTCTGCCCTTTCTAACATCCACATTCTTGGGGCCATGTGCTTTAACAAAGAATCTAAGTGCGACCTGCAGGCAAGGCTCAGCCTGGTTTGGGTAGAGGGCATCCAAACCCCCACCAGAAAGGATTTCACACTCATCTGTGAAATCTTCACCCAAACGCATCGCTGGCCTCCCATTGGTCAAGGCCCACAGACCCCTGTGGCTCAGCCACCAAACTACAAAACTCCTGAGCACCCCTGAAACAGTACTTATCCTTCTGACCCTGGTCAGACTAATGTTTGCTTTCTCTCTTCTTTTGCTAACACACACATATAGCGTTAAGCTGATGTAGCTCCGGGGTGAGCTAACTGCTTCAGACACGTGCAGATAATGAGACCTTTATATTCGCCATTTTAGAGTCTCGCGACATCATACGTTCTGAGCTGTGTTCTCGCCTCTCCCCCCCACACACACTACAAGCATGCATGCATACACACACACACACACACTTACACTTTCCCTCTTACCATAGTTTATTGATTTTGGATAGTGTGCTCATAAATGTATAGTATTTGTTGTTGGTTTAGATATTAGTTGACTAGATCATTAGAGCCCGAGCACCGACGTAGTCTGAGCGGAAGACCTATTGTTATTCTAATGTTTATTATTATTATTGTGCGTCTTTCATTGCAAAAAGGAGGTGCTTGGGATACTGGTAAGATTTTGAAATTTGGCAAGCAAGGGCAGTCGTGGCGAAAATTGTAGTCTGATTGGGGTGTCCAGCTGCGGTATAACATATTGGCTTGATAGCGCCCCCTTTTGAGTAGCCCCAACATTGGGTTATGCCCTAAAACCAAACAGGAAGTCGGCCATTTTGAATTTTATAATGTTTTTTGACCATTTCAAGGCTCCGTACTTTAACAAACTCCTCCTTGAGATTTGACCGAAGAGAGTATGCTCTTGAGACCTTGGCAGTGAAAAGTGGTCCAAACACTGAACTTATTAAAGATTCGTGGGCACACCACCAGAAAATAAGACTTTTCTGATCTAAATATGTGCAAAGTGAGATGTTTCGAGAATGTTCTGCCATTTTTCCTTGACTGTTCCCACTTTGAGTCCCTCAGCAATGATTGTCAGAGCTACCTGCACAAACAAACAGTCGGTTTGGAGACCTGCATTTACTTTGACAGTCTGTTATGTTACACTAAAGTGCATTCACAAACAATCATCTTTTTGTCAATCTTTACAGGCTTGCATTTATGATTGTATTCGGAGATACTCTCAAAACAATCAAGTCTTAAGACCTGGCAAAATGACCTGGCTACGCCGCTGGTACCACAGGAAATTTGAATTGTATAACGTTTTTGGACCATTTCAAGGGGTCACACTTTAACGAACTCCTCCTAGAGATTTAACTCGATCGACTTCAGATTTGGTCAGTATGATCTTGAGACCTTGGCAGTGAAAAGTTACTCAAAGATCAAAAAGTTATCGAACTATGTATCCGTGGCGTCAAAAAAACACCATTCGCCACAAAACAGGAAGTTGTTGTAACTCGGCCGTACATTGTCTAATCTGCTCCAAATCTCTCATATGTCATAACATCCTAACCTTGAAGACATCTATATGACAATTTAGAATCATAGAAATCGCTCCACCTAGTGGCGACAGGAAGTTATAGGTTGTGTACTTTTATATCCTGCTCCTCACAGATTAATCAGATCCCTCTAAAATATTGTCAGAAAAGCCTTAAGACCATGATAATGTTTCATTGTGAAGATTGTAAGAAGTTGTTGAAGGGCGGCGACATGGCGGCTCGGCAAATTTCGATCCTTCGCCATGAACGAATAAACTGAACTCGACTCCACATCATCAGATCTTTACCAGATTTCACATGTTTGATTAGACTCCAGTCATGAAGACATCTGCAGGCCAATTTTGAATCATAGACATAGCGCCACCTACTGGTAACAGGAAGTTAAAGTCTCTATACTATGGCTTGTTTCTCTTAGTAGGTAAATCAAATCAACATCAAATGAGTTCCACACAAATGTAAGAAGTTCATAATGCCAGTTCATGAAGCTTTTGATGTTTCATCGAACACCGTTGCCGTGGCGACGCAGTCTTCGCCGTGAAAAACTAAGGTAATTTTGAGAGGCTTAATGCTCGAAACATAAGCAAACTTGGCACACAGATTACAAGCCAAAAATGTTGTTATATAATATGATTTTATTTGTTCAGAGTGGCAAATCGGCTCAACAGCGCCCCCTACAAAATTTCGACGAAGCAACCCTCGCAGTATGTTTCACATAAATGTGTAAAATTTCTCTTAAATCACATTTGGACTTTTAAAAAAGTATCTTGGAGCCATGCTCTAAACCCAAGCGGAAGTCAGCATTTTTTATTTTTTATGAATTTCTAGTGTCGTTTTTTTCATTTCCTGTACTTGCCACTAGGGGGCGCTACAGTAGTGAGCTCTTTTTGGCCATTTTTCCCGTTTTCAGGCTTTTTATTTTCACGAACTCCTACAGTGTTTATGCGATCGGCTTCAAATTTGGTCAGCACGATCTTAAGACTTTTATAATGAAAAGTTATCATGAGTTTTCATGCAACAACCTTGGCGTGGCGTGGCAACCATTTCATGCAATTTTTCATGAAAATTTAAGTTGTTCACTCTGTTAACTCCAAGGTACATTGTCAAATCTGCACAACATTTCTTATGCAGGATGCTAGTCCAGGCCTGAAAACATTCCAATGCCTCAATTTTGACATAGTCATAGCGCCATCTACTGGAAAAGGGAAATGACAAGTTTTACACTTTGATGTACTTCTCCTAGCAATTTCACCAGATCAACCTCAAATTTTAGAAAGAAAACCTTAAGACTGATAATAGTTCATCATGAATATTGTGAGTTTTTTGATAACTCTGGTGCCGTGGCAACGCTTTGTTCGCCATGAAAAAGCAAGCAGATTTTTCTGTGACTTGGGATACTCAAAATCTCATGACCTTTGTACATATGTCGTAGGTGATGAAATTAAAGATCTCATGTGGATTTTTGCCTTGGTCGTTATAAATTGTCTCGATAGCGCCTGTAGTGACTGATTCCAGCAATAGCCACTCGGCTGGGTGCGGGAGAAGATCGTGTTCCTTACTCGCTTCGACAAAAGGATTCCAGGCTTTTCACTTTTGGGTGAGGTTTCTGTTTAATTAGTATAATCATAACATAGTATGATATCTGACTTATCTTCCTGGTCTCCCTCTGGTGTGTCTGGCTTGCGGTAAAAACCGTGCAATCTCCCCGTCACCCATGCATCATCACCTCTATCAGTTGCACCTGTGCCCCATATATCAACTACCTGCCACACTAATACACACTGCCACCCGTGGTCAACCTGAGATAGGCTCCCAATTCAAACATATAACACACTTATGGCTCCTACAGCTCCCCCTGCAAATTTTCAACAAAGCAGCCCCAGCGCCTCATTTAACCTACATGTATGAAATTTGGTCGGTACATGTATCACATAGAGACTTAAAAAAGAGTCTCTTGGGGCCATGCTCTAAATTCAACCACAAGTCGGCCATTCAGATTTTTGTGTGAATGTTCCCTTGATTTCTAGTCTCTATACTTTAACAAACTCCTCCTAGGGACTTTATCAGAACCACTTAACATTTGGACAGTACAATCCAAATACCTTTGTGATTAAAAGTTATCAAAAGCTTTACGTTTGATGGAATGGCGTAGCCGTGGTATGGCGGTCATTTTATGCGACTCCCATTAAACTACATTTTCAGGCTTTGTATTTTAACAAACCCCTCCTACAGAGTTTATGCGATCAACATCAAATTTGGTCAGGATGATTTAAAGACCTTTATGATGAAGATTTTTTTAAATGGTGAGTTTTCATTGAACGACCTTGATGTGGCGTGCGCCCACTTCGCTCCCACTTCGCTCCCACTTCGCTCCCACTTCGCTCCCATTTTGTGCCATTCGCTATGAAAGATGGAGTTGTTGTAACTCCAAGGTACATTGTCCAATCCTCCCCAAATTTCTTATGCATGATGCTAGTTCAGGCTTGAGCACATTTCCGTGCCAACATTTTCACAAAGTCATAGCGCCACCTACTGGCAAAAGGAAATTATGTTTTTTACTTTGATGTACTCCTCCTAGCCAGTTGATCTGATGGACCTCAAATTTTGAGGCAAGTCTTATGACATTGACGATACTTTATCATGAAATTTTGTGAGTTTTCGTTAAAAGATGTTGCCGTGGCAACGCATTATTCATCATGAAAAGGAAGCAGATTTTTCTGTGGCTTAGGATGATCAAATAGTCATGGAACTTTGCACATGTGTCAAAAGTGATAAACCTTTTTTTGCCTTTTCTATAAAAAATTGCCTTGATAGCCCCCCCTTCTAATATTCAAAACAGCAGCCCCAGCGGTACATTTCACCTAGATGTATGACATTTAGTAGGCAGATGTATCACATGGAGACGTAAAAAAAAGTCTCCTGAGACTATGATCTAAATTATACTGGAAGTCTGCAATTTAGATTTTTGTGTGAATTTTCTATTCATTTTTGACCATTTCGAGGCGCTATAGTTTAACGAACTCCTCCTAGGGAATTTTGCGGATCCCCTTCAAATTTGGTTGGTACAATCTAAAGACCTTTGTGATTAAAAGTTATCAAAAGCTTTACGCTTGATTGAATGGTGTAGCCGTGGCATGGCGGCCATTTTACATGACTTCCCATGAAACAGCAAGCTGATGTATCTCCACTGGACTTGTTCAAATCTGTCCCAAACTTGTCATGCTTGATAACAGTCATGGCCTGAGGATGTCTACAAGCCAGTTTTCAATCTAAGTCAAAGCGCCACCTAATGGCGAAAGGAAATCAGTGTTATTTGACGATGCAGCCCTGGCAGTACGTTTCACATAGACTTATAACATTTGGTAAGCAGATGTATCAAATCTAAACCTAAAAAAAAGTATCTTGGGACAATGCTCTAAACCCAACCGGAAGTCAGCCATTTAGAATTTTGTATGAATTTCTCGTGGGTTTTTTCCCATTTCCAGGTGCTGTACTTTAAAGAACTCCTAGGGAATTAATCAGATCAACTTAGAATTTGGTCAGAACAATCTAAAGACCTTAGTGATGAAAAAAAGTTACTCAAAGTTTGTTGTTTCGTGAAAGGCCGTTGCTGTGGCGACGCATTCTTTGCCGTGAAAAACAAAGGTGTTTTTGAGGGGCTAAAAATGCTCAAAACATAATCAAACTTGTCACACACATTCAAAAATCCTGAATGTAGTTATTTGATGTAATTGTAATGCTTCAGAGTGGCAAGTCGGCTCGATAGCGCCCCCTACAATATTTCGACGATGCAGCCGTCGCAGTATGTTTCACCTAGATGTATCAAATTTGGTCAGCACATGTAGACTTAAAAAAAAGTCTTAGGGATCCATGCTTATTACAGACGTATCAACGTAATAATAATAATAATTAAAGCTGCGAGCAGTGATGAACGGGCCCTCGCATCCTCCCGCACGTCGGGGGTGCCGGCGGAACTCCGGCCTGCGCGTCCGAGAACGTCCGCAACCGTCGGACAGCGCGTCCGTGAGTGAGAAGTTTTTAATCCTGCGTGGACCGCCTGATGCTGGAAATGATGCCTTGCAAATAGTCCTTGCTTCCTGTATCCGCTGCCTGGTGCTACAGAACACATGCATTATCAGAATCAGAATCAGCTTTATTGGCCATGTATGCGTACGCATACATGGAATTTGACTCCGGTTTCCACTTTGCTCTCGCTGTACATACACGAATTTACAACAAACAAGAAAAATATATATATATATAAAAGGGGGGGGGGGGCAGCAGAAAAAACAACAGATGTAGTATAAATATTTAACAATATGTACAATATGAGTATAAACATATATACGAAAAAAAAGTATATATGTGTATATATATATGAACATAAACCAATAAACAACAGTGACAATGGAATGAGGTAGTAGTGCAAGTAGTGGTGATAGTGCAGTATGGCTTATTTATTGTTCATGAGAGTGACGGCCAGTGGAAAGAAGCTGTTCCTGTGTCTGGTGGTTTTGGCGTACAGAGCCCTGTAGCGCCTACCAGAGGGAAGGAGTTGGAACAGCTTGTGTCCAGGGTGTGAAGGGTCTGCAGTGATCTTTCCAGCCCGTTTCCTGACTCTGGAGGTGAACAAGTCCAGGATGGAGGGCAGGCTGGAACCAATGATCCTCTCTGCAGACCTGACAATCCGTTGTAGTCTATTTCTGTCCTGTTTAGTGGCCGATCCAAACCACACAGTGATGGAAGAACAGAGAACAGACTGGATGATGGCTGAGTAGAACAGGATCAGCAGCTCCTGAGGCAGGTTGAACTTCCTGAGCTGGCGCAAGAAGTACAACCTCTGCTGGGCCTTTTTCCTGATGGTGTCGATGTTGGGGGCCCACTTCAGGTCCTGGGAGATTGTGGATCCCAGAAACCTGAAGGTCTCCACAGCATATTACAGAGCTTCAACAAGAAGTGAAGAATGCTATTTTAACACGGGCACTCTTGTATGAAGTCATGGTCACACTGATCTGATCAGAACAAGTTACAGTTCAGTCCTCTGTGCTGACTTTTTGTTTCCTGTTCCCGACAGGAAAGCACCAGCTGTTCAATACACACCAGCTCAATGACCCTGTAGTTTAAATGTTAAAAACTGAGGGCCAGGGGCTTTCAAGGAGGTTTTTTGGCCTGGATAAATATTCTAAAATACAGGCACTGAGGTTGAGAGCTAACACAAAGGACTGCACTTCAACCAGCAAGTGGTTCTGAAACTTAAACTTTAGAAACAATTTTTGAATCGTAATTTACATACAGACACATACATGAAATTTGACCTCGTTAGAAGCAGTGGGCTGCTGTAAAGCCGCGGTGAGCAATTTAGGGATCAGTGTCAAGGACACTTTGACATTAGGACAGTGGAAACCCGGACCAGGAGCATAACCCACTGAGCTACAGCCGCCTCGGGGGCACTGGGGACAGCAGACACCGTGCTGTTGAGTATGATGAGGGGGGGCAGTGTTGGGGGGCTCCTCCTGAAGTCCACTGTCATCTCCACAGTTTTGGGCTTGTTCAGCTCCAGGTTGTTCTGACCACACCAGAGGACCAGCTGTTCAACCTCCCGTCTGTACGCAGACTCATCACCGTCCCTGATGAGGCCGATGACCGTTGTGTCGTCTGCGAATTTCAGGAGTTTAACAGACGGGTCCTCTGAGGTGCAGTCGTTGGTGTAGAGGGAGAAGAGCAGTGGGGAGAGCACACATCCCTGGGGGGCGCCAGTGCTGATAGTCCGGGTACTGGATGTGATTTTTCCCAGCCGCACTTGCTGCGTCCTGTCAGTCAGGAAGTTTGTGATCCACTGACAGGTGGAGGCTGGCACAGTGAGCTGGGAGAGTTTAGGTTGGAGTATTGCTGGGATGATTGTGTTGAACGCAGAGCTGAAGTCCACGAACAGAACTCTTGCGTATGTCCCTGGGGAGTCGAGGTGTTGCAGCATGTGGTGCAGTCCCAAGTTGACTGCATCATCCACCGACCTGTTTGCCCGGTAGGCAAACTGCAGGGGGTCCAGGAGGGGCCCTGTGATGTCCTTCAGGTGGGTCAACACCAGTCTCTCAAAGGACTTCATGACCACAGACGTCAGGGCGACGGGCCTGTAGTCATTTAATCCTGTGATGGAGGATTTCTTGGGCACCTGGATGATCGTGGATCGTTTGAAGCAAGAGGCCAGTGAAGCACAGGGCGGCGGATCTACTAAAGTCCATGTTTGCTTTGTTGAGAAGCAGCAGTTCATCCATCTTGTTCGCCAGAGAGCGGACGTTCGCCAGATGAATTGACGGGAGCGCAGTTCTGAATCCGAGCTGACGCAGTTTGACGAGCGCTCCTGCACGCTTCCCCCGTCGGCGTCTCCGGTAAATTCCGAGAAGAGCCGCTGCTCCTCCAACTAAAAGCTCTGTAAAGCTGTCCGGTTCAATGAAAAGCGGTGGAAAAGTTTCACCAGTGGATTGCCGGATGTTTAAAAGGTCCTCTCTGCTGAATGTGATCAGAGAGGGAGAGCTGGAAACGAGACAAACAAACAAAAACAGAAAAAGTACGAGAGAGCGCAGTACCGAGGCAGCCATCTCCGGCGCCATCTTGATTATGTAGCTCTATATCAAATGTAAACCACATTGTGTAAAAGTCATGTAAATCGTATGGTGTTTATCACAAAATGCAGATTTCCTTTCGCCAGCAGGTGGCGCTGTGAGTACTAGTGAAAATTAGCTTGTAGACCTCAGGCCATGAGTGTTATCAAGCATGTGAAGTTTGGGACCGTTTGGAACAAGTCCAGTTGAGTTACATTAGCTTTTTTCATGGGAAATCACGTAAAGTAGCCGCCCGCTACGGCTAAGCCATTCCGTCAAACGTAAAGCTTTTGATAAGTTTTAATCGCAATGGTCTTGAGATTGTACGTTGTCGGTTGCTCGGGCTCTAATATTCCCCTTACAATTTCAATAGGGCCTTCGCTGGCCCGACGTTGTCGGTTGCTCAGGCACTAATAATAAGAAACATTAGAATTTCAATAGGGCCTTCGCTGGCCCGACGTTGTCGGTTGCTCGGGCCCTAATAAAAACTCTTACAATTTCAATAGGGCCTTCACTGGCCCGACGTTGTCGGTTGCTCAGGCACTAATAATAAGAAACATTAGAATTTCAATAGGGCCTTCGCTGGCCCGACGTTGTCGGTTGCTCGGGCCCTAATAAAAACTCTTACAATTTCAATAGGGCCTTCACTGGCCCGACGTTGTCGGCTGCTCGGGCCCTAATAATCCTTTGAATTTCAATAGGGCCTTCGCTGGTCCGATGTTGTCGGTTGCTCGGGCCCTAATAAAAAAACATTAGAATTTCAATAGGGCCTACGCTGGCCCGACGTTGTCGGTTGCTCGGGCCCTAATAATACCCCATACAATTTCAATAGGGCCTTCGCTGGCCTGACGTTGTCGGTTGACGTTGCTCGGGCCCTAATAATCCTTTGAATTTCAATACATTACATTACTGTCATTTAGCAGACGCTTTTATCCAAAGCGACTTACAGTAAGTAAGTCGCATTTTCAACATAGGTATTCAAGAGAACTACTAATCACCAGAAGTCATAAGTACATCACCTTTTCCAAACAAGCATCTAAGAGCATAAACCAGAGCAAATGTCCAGTGCAGAAACAAACAAATGTAATAAGTGCAACAAACTAATATGAATACAATAAGTGAAACAAGCTAATACGAATACAATAAGTGCTAAGTGGAAGTCTCAGGGTAGTACTTCTTGAAGAGGTACGTTTTCAGCCTGCGCCTAAAGATGGGCAGCGACTCCGCTGTCCTGACGTCAGTGGGGAGTTCATTCCACCATTGTGGGGCCAGGACAGAAAACAGCCGTGACCGGGTCGAACGGCCACAGGGACGGGGCAACCAATCGCCCCAAGGCAGCAGAGCGAAGTGGTCGGGCAGGGGTTTAGGGCTTGACCAGGGCTTGGAGATGGGAAGGAGCTGTTCCTTTCACTGCCCTGTAGGCTAGCACCAGAGTCTTAAACTGGATGCGAGCTCTTACAGGTAGCCAGTGTAGAGAACGGAGAAGGGAAGTTGTGTGGGAGAACTTGGGGCGATTGAACACCAGGCGAGCTGCAGCTTTCTGGACAAGCTTGAGCGGTCTGATGGCCGACGCCGGGGCTCCGGCAAGTAGAGAGTTGCAGTAGTCCAGGCGGGAGATGACAAGAGCCTGGATGAGCACCTACGCCGTCTCCTCAGTGAGGAAGGGCCTTCGCTGGCCCGACGTTGTCGGTTGCTCGAACCCTAATAAAAACTCTTACAATCTCAATAGGGCCTTCGCTGGCCCGACGTTGTCGGTTGCTCGGGCCCTAATAATACCCCATACAATTTCAATAGGGCCTTCGCTGGCCTGACGTTGTCAGTTGCTCAGGCCCTAATAATCCTTACAATTTCAATAGGGCCTTCGCTGGCCCGACGTTGTCGGTTGCTCGGGCCCTAATAACTTTATTGATATAGCACCTTTAAAAACAGAGTTCACAAAGTGCTTTGACAATCAAAGCAGCAAAGACAAGGCAATAATAACAATGACAGAAAGCTCAGTGAGACAGTTGGATACATTAAAAAAACTAAGAAATAAATGAAATAAAATAATAAAAGATAAAAAATGATATACATATATATATATATATATATACATATATACATACTGTATATACATATACACACATATACATATACAGAATCAGAACCGTTTATTGCCAAGTAAGTTTGCACCTACAAGGAATTTGGTGCATAACATTAAACAATCAACAACAATCAACACAGTGCAAGAAATAGAAACATATTACAATTTACAATAGAATATAAAATAAAGTGCACAACAAACAGATAACAGGACTGTAAACAAGTGAAATGTAAGTGAAATGTTAAAAGTGTCGAGTGTGTTTAAATAAAGGGGATGTGCAGGGGAGTGACCAGTAGGAAATGTCCTGGGGATGACAGAGTCAGTGGGGGTCCCGGGCTCTGTTAATGAGCCCGACTGACGATGGGAAGAAACTGTTCATGTGGCATGAGGTCTTGGTCCTGATGGACCTCAGCCTCCTGCCAGATGAAAGGGGCACGAACAGTTTTTGTCCAGGCTGAGAGGGGTCGGCTACAATCTTTCTTGCTCGCTTCAGGGTCCTTGAAGCGAACATGTCCTGGAGGGACGGCAGATTGCAGCCAATCACCCTCTCGGCAGAGCGAATGATGCGCTGCAGTCTGCCCTTGGTCCTTGGCTACAGTATATATATGTAAATATACTGTATGTTGTCAACAACTGACTGTCAAATCAAATAAAGAAAGTTTAATTAAATAATATCACAATATTTATTGTCAGTTTTCAAATTGAACTGGATGAATTATAAATGATACATAATCTAATAATAAATAAATTATCTCTCATTTCAAGTAAAATAAGGGCTGCATTAAAAAAAAAATGTTTAAATGTGCATCTTAAAATAAAGTACTTAATTTTCGAAAAATGAACTGAACTGAATTGTCCTGCAGCTTTAGATTCAGTTCATTCAGGTGTGAAGTGATGTCACTCAAAAAAGCCACGATATTATATTATTCTCATCTTCTAATAAGAGAAGATTGTGTGCAGAGATTTTATCTGTGGTTATTAAAACCACTTCCATTCTTTTCTGTTAACATCATTTTTGGACAGTTAAAAATATTATGCTAGGATTCTGATCATATTGGGCACTTAGATTGTTTATTATCTGTGACTTAATTTCAGATGTGAGTGGGTACGTTTGCTCAAAAGAGTTGTGCTTTATCTCATAGAACATAGAACATATGAGACATCCTGATTTTAAACTGCCAGTGGGAAGAATGGACATATAATAGTCTGTCCATTCTTGGTTAAAGACTCTGGTCTCTCTGGTCTCCCTGACCACTTCGCTCTTCTTGGAGCGTACCAAGTGAAGTAACTTCTGACTCACGTTCTCTACGACGGCCTCTCTCCCCATCTCTGCCGTGTGTGTGTTTATCTCACTAGAGTCGAGGGCAATGCTTATCAAAATACACATATTTCATTGGCTGAGCAGCATCGCGTGAGATGGTTTACAACGCATGTAATTGGTTGATGTGTTTCCTGCACCGCTGAACGAGTACCTTAAAGGCTGGAAAAGCTGCGCCGGTAAAATAGAGGTGCTCCATCAAAATTCAATAACTCTTAATTATCTTTCGGTTTTAGGTCGATGGTCCAGATACAACGGCGTCTGGGTCCGGATCCGGACCTATTAGTGACCCCTGGTTTATGGCTTTTGCCAGTTACACCTACAGTCTATGGGCATATCTATGAATTACACTCTTACATTCTTCACAGTTAATTTTGTTTGTACACCCTCTGGAGTTTTGGGAAACGCATAGAGTATAAGCGCCTTCGTATAAGCGCCTTCGTATAAGCGCCTTCGTATAAGCGCCTTCGTATAAGCGCCTTCGTATAAGCGCCTTCGTATAAGCGCCTTCGTATAAGCGCCTTCGTATAAGCGCCTTCGTATAAGCGCCTTCGTATATAGTCGGAGCTTGCGCGCCGTCTGCGGAGGCTCGTGCTACGGCGCCAAACGCGATTATGAACAACACTTTAGTGCCCTGGGGTCAGACAAATAGTTTCTGAAATCATTAGGATATAGGTTCATCATTGTCTTCATTATCAAGTTTCCATATTGTTCTTTCAATAATCATCCGCAATAATGGCTACAAACTATAGATCATCATCAGCAAAAAAATATAAAAATATGCCTCTCTAATGAGCAAAATGGTCCAGCAATGCCTGGCGTAGCAGGAAGACAAGGGAATGGGAATGTTACTGCTACTTCTTACATTTGTTGGAGAATGACAGTGACAGAGACGGATAGGAAATGTGTGTGTGTGTTAGTGATACTAGTGTACCACCAGAACAGCCCCCATTTAATATGACATGTTATTGTTAATACATTTCACACCTCATTGTTCTTTACTGCCATGTGAAAAAATGTCTTCAAGAGAAACGGCAGTGGGATCAGGGGAAATTGTCCTAACTCAATGACAAATTATTATTCTTACTTTAAGAATCGTCAGTCCTTAAGGTTGAATATCGAGTTAGTATTCAGTATTATTGCAGTGTTCCCACTCTCAACACACTGCAAACTCAGTCTTCCTGGAAGCGAGCATTCCCTTCTATTCACCCATTTCAAGGTTTCGAATGTCTGTTGTGTTTCTTCTGGAAATGATTTGGAGCCCTTTGAGACTGTACTTCTGATTAAGGGCCATACGAAAACACTTGATTTCTCTTCATTTCCAAATAATTTTCTTGTTGAAGAAGTGCTTCAGCTCTAGACTGAAGTTTAATTTCAGTGATCTCAGAGGGGACCTGAACCAAACTTGTCCCTCTTCTGCCTAGTTTATCTTTACAGAAAGGCTGCACCCTTGCATACTATTCCTTAGCCCTATTGATTTCACTGGAACAAAGACAGAGTTCTATTTTTTGTGTTGTGTTTTTTTGTGAGCTTTATCCTGGGGAAGGATTACAGATGAAGCGCCTTGATGGCTTTTGCTTGTTTTCATTCAGCCCACAGCCGGCGGCAGACTGAGCTCGTTGCTGCAGTAACAGATTATGAAAAAGTGATTTACACATGGATTTCCCATTTTTAGTAGCTTTGCTTGTAACTCTGCTGTTGGCTAATAGAAAAACAATGTTGGGCTGCTATTATCCCTCTAGCACAGCACCTGCTACACAGTGGGACAAAGAATATCACTCTCTGTGTGCTCTGCAACGTACAAACCTGGAGGAATGTAGGTGCATGGTAGCCCCTGCCATCAGTGTATGAATGAGTGTGAATGAGGACATATGGTGTTAAAGCACTTTGAGTGGACTGAAGACTCTAGTCTTCAGTCCACAAAGCGCTATACAAGTACAGTCCATTTACCATTTTACAGGGCTGTGTGAAGCATACAGTTTTACCAATGACTGAAATTATTCTACAGTCATTCTAATTATTCTACAATTCTACAATTTTATTTATACAGTCCAATACAACAAATCACAAATTCACCTCAGGGGGCTTAACAATCTGTCCAGCAAACAACAATCTCTTTTCTTAGAACCTCGATTTGGATAAGGAAAAACTCTCCAATCAAACCTTTTTAATGTGGAAAAAAATGGAACAAACCTTATGAAGAGCAAGTGAGGAGGGATCTCTCACCCAGGACGGACAGACATATAACAGATGTGGTGTCTACAGAATATAATTATGTTAAAATGACAGTATGGACAATCAGCGTGACAGAGAGACACACAGATGTGTTTGTGGGACACAAACAGGGTTAGAGACAGAGATAAAGTGTTGTTCAGAAGGTTTACAGTATTGTAGTCAGTAGGACTTTGGTACTAGGCTAAACAGATTCATTGAGACCAACCTGCCGGAAGGATAATGGTGCAAGGCCTGAAGTAATCAAAGAGTAAGCAACTAACTGAAAGTGAACGACAAAAAGGTGCGCTTAAAGTTTGGATTTAAAGGCCTTAACTCTGACAATCAGTCAGGGAGGTTATCCCAAAGGCCCTTTGGCTGGTTGACTTTTTTCTCTCTCTCTGGGGACAGACAGGAGCCCTTTATTCTGAGAGCAGAGAGTCTTGATTGACGTATTAGGTTTAAGGCGATAAGGCAGGGGGCGTGTCCATTTAGAATTTTGTAATTCATAACAAGCCCCTTAAAGCACCTTAACCACAGGATGCAGTTTGCGCTACACCAGCCGAACATCACAGCACTTTGGGGCCAGCGCTCGGAAAGCCATTGGAAATGATGGGTTTTAGAGCTTAGTTGTGCCATTGATGCGCTCTGCTTGAAAGGCTCTAAAGTCTGATCTAACATGCAGAGTGAGCCAATGCAGGGGATATGGTCACATTTTGCAGTTTTGGTTAAAATTATAGCTGCAGCGCTCTGAACCATTTGACAACTTTTAGTATGAGCAAGTATCAGGCCTGACGATAAGACCTAATAATAATCAGGTCTGGATGATACAAAGACGTTAATTCTGATCTCTGTATGAGCAATGAACAGAAAATACCTAATTTTAGCTATGTTGCACAGGTGAAAGAAAAAATGTCTATGTATGATTTCTTTAATGTGCTGATCAGAAGAGAGGGTAATTCCATTTTAGCTGTCAAACTTTGACAAATCCTACAGTTGTATACTGTTACTGTTACTTGATCAAACTAGTGTCTATGTTTAGCAAAGCCAATGACTGGCTTCTCAGTTTTATCAGAATTTAGGAGCAGGAATTTAAGTGACATTAACTTTTCACAGCAGTCAAGGAGGGCTCTAATTTTACAGACACATCCAGCTCCGTATCATCAGAGTAACAGGGAAAATGAGTTCCATAACTGCGTATAATTTGGCCAAGAGGTGAAAAATAAAGAGAGAAAAGCAGAGGGCCAAGAATAGAGTAGCACTGAACTCCAGGAAAAGAAGCACCGAGGTGGAATGTGAATCCCAAGTAAGAATAACATAATTTACCACTTTAGTAAGTGCTATTCAGTGGAGTAACGGGCCCTGAAAGCAGATTAAAATGGTTCAAGGTTCATATGTGGGTGATAAGTCTTTCCAGTCCTTTTGAAAAGAATGGAAGGTTAGAGACAGTCGATAATTATTCAGGGACCCTGGTTCAAGTTGTGTTTATTCAGTAGAGGTTAGACCACAGCAGTCTTAAAACTGGTGGGGATAGAGTATCAGTCGTAAGTAGGGTAAATGTGCTGCAAGTAGCACCGCACTACAACGGAAACTGTTTCCAGGGAACACTAAACTGTGATGCACACAGCTGACATTCACCCAAGTACATGGAGGCCAAACAGCTGTTCTTAAAGTAGCCATTCAAATCAATGTTGAATCAAGTTAGATTTATTTTCAGTGACAACATATTCTCAATCTAAAAGTAAAAACAAAAAAGTTATTACCTGTTTTTCTGTTACAGAAAAACGGCTGTTAAATTGCGACAGTTATGATGGCTCAAATTCTACACCACTAAAGCAGAATAGGCGACATGGCACCACATCCATGAAGGACCTCTCTCTACCAGAGGGACTCTCACCACAGGTGGATCTTAGATGCCGTAATCTGGTCGCGCTCCATTAGTCCTCCGTGGGTCTCAATCTGTGTAATCAGGTCATGGTTTGTAAGGTCCGTGGTTCTCCCTTGGTGGAATTTGGGATTATGTCTGTAAAGCTCCTGTGGTGGGGATCAGAGGCGGGTAAATGCCTGTGACTCCCTTTTCACGGCTCTCCCCTGAACTGCTCAGCCCTGTGTTTACCGGGCCAATAATCTCCAGTAGCACAAAGACCAAAGAGACACCCTTTTTATTTTTTCAACACTATTTCCACCTAAATAGCACAGGGAAGAAATGTATTGTCATCTGATTCAGCATCACATTCCGCATGGTGGGATTTTTCATTTCTCTCTGATCCCAGCTACTTTTTCATCCCTTACAGCTGAGTGAAGATTTAGCTGTGTTTCATATCCGGTTCCAGACAGAGTCCAAGCTGCTGTCATTGTTTGCGTTACATGATAGGCTTGGCTAGATCTTGTGAATTTCACCTATGATTTAACACAGAATCACAGACTCCATGATGTGTTCCAGCACATATGACCATGGCCAAATCCCTCATCAGTATGGCAACTCTAACCTTTCTCGTCTGCTGATTTCTCTCAGGGAACACACAGTACTTAAAAAAAGGACAATGTTTCTTTTTGCAGCTCTCACATTGGATAAAACATGCGACTTGTTTATTTACCTGGTTGGATGTAGAGTTAGCACTTACTGTGAACTTAGCTTATCCCCAATCTTAAAACTAACACAAAATAAAGGTCTGTTTTCAACCATAAAACCAGGCCTGACCCTGTAAACCATACAGAATGAGTAGAATGATGACATCCACTGAAACCTATTCATAAATAGGTTAAATGTTAAATATAAATAAATATAAATGTAAATGTATTAAATCGGTACAATGATGTACTGCAAAATTCATCCACCGGGTAGATCTTCTAGCTATCTACTATGTGCACAGTTGTGGCGGGTTTGACCCTTTCAAGTGAAGTGCCAGTCAAAATCACGTCTGACAAATAATAATAATAAAATAGAAAGACTCCTGGAGAAACTCCTCCTGACATACTCCAGAGACAACTGGCCTTAGCTTTCCCAAGTTGACTACAATGACGTGGACTATATCACGTAATATCGCAGACGGCTCCCTGTTGTACAACACTGAAATCAAATACAATGAATTCA